>JAZKLR010000253.1:0-328125 GCA_037103525.1 Ganaspis brasiliensis | reverse complement strand
CTTGACTACCGTCGTCAACGTTCACTTGCATACGGGGGATTATTTCTCAAGTGTCACAGGTCCGAAAAGCAAGTTTATTCTATCGGGCTGAAACTTGGACAAAATGTTGTCCTATTGAATAGTAATGAATAAAAAAAAGATCTTGACTATCGAAGAAATATTAAGATTGGGGGAGGGGATGAAATTTTTGATTTTTTTTAAAAACTGTTTACTTTGATAAAATTTTTGTGCTTATAATTTAAATTGAAAAAATTCTTGTAATACCAGTATCGATAGATTTTTTCACGCTCTTTCGATTAGTCATATTGTTTTTTACGAGAAAAAATTTTTTGATCCCTAAAAATCGGAAATAAAAATAAAAATGACTTTTTCTTCAAAAAGGACATTTTTTAATTTTTTTTTATTTTTTTAAATGAAAGCCCTACTTTTTTCCTATAAAAAATCTTTGGAGTAAAATGTTGGATGAGAACTCCTAATCATCGAAAATAAATGTTGAATAAAACCTAACGCCTGTGACGCTCCCTGCCACTAGCACACACTGTGGCAAAAAGCACTATTTTTGATAAAAATCAGCCAACAACTCAAAAATGACCCGATTTTAATTTTTTTTTTAAATACTCAAGAATGTTTGTACTATAACGCTTAACTGCTACAAAATCAAGATTTTTTTTATAAACTAAAATAAGTGTTAATAACTTTTAAAAAGTAAAAAATTGATTTTTGAGAAAGTGATTTCCAGATACTTTGATGCAAGAAACTATATAAACTTATATATTTTACATACAAATTTTGTCTAAAGTATTTTTAAATGGTTCCAGTTATAACACAACAATTTTTAATTTGTTTAAACAACCTTAGTTAACAAATATATAACTTCCAAACTTTTCCTACCTTAGACATCGTTTCTTTTGTAAAACTAATTAATTACTATTGGCCTAGAGTTCTAATACAGTTGGGAATAATTTCTAACAATTTTTAAATTGTTTAAACAATGTTAATTAACAAATAAATTACTTTTAAAGTTTTCTTTATTTAGATCTTGTTTTTTTGTGAAATTAATTAATTACTATTGGTCTAATATTCTAATACAGTTCAGGTTGTTTACTATCAATTTTTAAATTGTTTAAACAATCTTAGTTAACAAGTAAATTACTTTGAAAGTTTTCTTTACTTAGATTTCGTTTGTTTTGCAAATTTAACTGAAAACTTTTGGCCTTGATTTATCATAGAGTTTAAGATGTTCAGTAATAATTATTATATTGTTTAAACAATATCTTAGTTCACAAATACATTACCTGGAAAGTTGTCCTCACTTAGATTTCGTTTTTTTTTTTTAAATTTAACTGATAACTATTGGCCTAGATTTATAAAATAGAGTTTACGATGTATACTAATAATTATTATATTGTTTAAACAATATCTTAGTTAACAAATAAATTACTTTAAAAGTTTTCCTTCCTTAGATTTGGATTCTTTTGCAAATTTAATTATTAAGTATTGGCCTAGATTTATAATACAGTTTGAGATGTTTTCTAACAATTATTCTATTGTTTAAACAATATCTTAGTTAATTATTAATTATTACTAAACATCTTAAACTTTATGATAAATCAAGGCCAATAGTTATCAGTTAAATTTGCAAAACAAACGAAATCTAAGTAAGGAAAACTTTCAAAGTCAAAAAAGCCTCGAACTGATGACAAGGGCACACGTTAAAAAACCAAATGTTTTTAATGGATCTAGTGTCGTTTTATAAAGTATAAGTTTAAAACTATTTCTTATATATTTCGTTTTGTATTTGAAAATTTAATATAAATTATAGAAACATTGATACTAAAATATATATGGGGCAAAATTCCTGAACTGTCCAGGTCAAAAAATAAAATTTATTCAAACTTTGCTAAAATGTTTCCATTGTTAGTGGAAGTGTAAATACCAAATATTTTCAAATTCCATGAAATAGTTTTTGAGTTACACAGTTTTAAATTTTAGAATTTTTTTAAAATGTAGTTTTTTTAATTAATTCTATTTCTAAGTAGATTGCATAAAAGTTAACATATATATAGTGATTTTTAAAGCTTTTTTTACAGGCTATTCAATGATAATAAATGGTTTTTTGTAAAAAAAAAAATTTGACCTTTAAATTCAAGGTCAAAATGTTAATTTGATTATATCTCGAAATCGGAGATTTAAAAAAAAATTTAACCTATCTCAATGGAAAGCTTGACTTTTTTCCTATAAGATATGTAAAAATTAGAGTGGAACTCTAAATACTTCTGTCAAAAATACATCTCAAATACCTGCGCGCGCTAGAGAATCAATGGTTACTCGCGCTATTCGAGCGCGCGCGGGTATTTGAGATGTATTTTTGACAGAAGTAATTGGAGTTCCACTCTAATTTTTACATATATTATAGGAAAAAAGTCAAGCTTTCCAATGAGATAGGTTAAAATTGTTTTTAAATCTCCGATTTCGAGATACAATCAAATTAACACTTTGACCTTGAATTTAAAGGTCAAATTTTTTTTTTACAAAAAAACCTTTATTATCATCGAATAGCCTGTAAAAAAAGCTTTAAAAATCACTATATATATGTTAACTTTTATGCAATCTACTTAGAAATAGAATTAATTAAAAAAACTACATTTTAAAAAAATTCAAAATTTTAAAACTGTGTAACTCAAAAACTATTTCATGGAATTTAAAAATATTTGGTATTTACACTTCCACTAACAATGGAAACATTTTAGCAAAGTTTGAATAAATTTTATTTTTTGACCTGGACAGTTCAGGAATTTTGTCCCCATATCTACGTTTTTATGAGAAATATAATTTATAAAAGATAAATTTCGTTACACTTGAAAAAAAAAAAAAAAGAAAAATGTATGGTAAAAGTATTAAATACCTGTATTATTTAATAAATTAAGAAGAAAATTGATATTACAAGTGAATTATTAATTAAAATTTTTTAAATTATGCAAAAAAACCTCAATTTTCACTCACTTTTTACTCACTTTTTTACTTGTAAACTCACTATTTACTCACTTTTTTCACTAGTTTTAACCTCTAAGAACGGTGGCAGCCCTGCCATTGTTCACTTACAGCTCTGTGTAGGCGGTGCGCGTTCTAGTAGTATTATAATTCAGTGAACGGATCAGGGTTGTTACAAAAGTGGAGGGGATGTGTACTAGACGTGGACAAAATATGTACTAGATTGTACTAGATTGGAGCCAAAATAGTACTCTCCAATCACAAGCCTTTATTTTGGCGGTCAATTTAAATGTTTTAAATTTAAATTAATTTTTAAATAATTTATTTAATCTGAATTAGAGTTAAAAAATACTATTAATAACCATAAAAATATTATTAGTTATAAAAATTCAACAAAATTTAAAAAAAGTTACTCAAATAGTTTACATCGACTTTAATCCGGTCCAAATACTACCTTTATCCTAAAGAAAAACCTCAAAATAAGGAAATGTACTAGATTGGGCTGCTTTTTACATTGTACTAAAAAAGTCATTGGGGTACTAGTGTACTAGAACATGTCAAATTGTACTAGAAAAGTACAATTGTACTAGAAATCACATCCCTGGGACGGATACTTAACGGACTTTGACTGTAAATGATAGTTTATAGAATAACTATTTATAAGATTTTCCATTTATTTTGAATATTAAACATTTATTTATGTAAATTCATTTACATCCAAATTCTGAGATTAGAAAATAAGGTTATGTAAAACTGCTGCTGTACAAAAATTAGATTATTTCAAATTTTTATTAGAAGAGCAGTCTGTTTAACAACAATTTTTCAAAGTGAAATTTCAGTTCTCAAAAAAGTCTATTAAATAAACATTTATATTTTAAAAGATTCAGTTAACTAAAATATCTGTGGAGTAAAAATACTTTTTTGTGCAACACCTACAAGAAAAGAACTACTTATCATGCGTCCAAAGAAAACGCAAAATAGGTCGTTCTTGCACCAACAAAGTAAATTTTGCTGCATTGTTAGCCAAAAACTGTACAGAAAAGTATATTTTGTTGTACTTTTTGACAAAATTGTTAAAAAAGTGTACTTTGATATACATTTCGACAAAAAAATGTTGATATTTTTGCCATGATATCGGTTTTTGCGAGACCAGAAATACAGCGAAAACGGAGCCACAAAAATAATGCTTTTTTGTAAATTACACATATCTGCTTAATTAGTGCCTTTTCCCTGAAAAGGTGTCGCACAAAGTATCGTGTACACCACGTACGAAAGTGCATTTTCCATCTTCGTGCAAAATACTCTAGAGGTCTTTTCATTATATGAACCAAGAAAAAAATAACCAATAAATCACCTGCTTAAGTAATCTTAATAAAAAAAGGATTAATGTATTTCAGATTTTTGTAGACCGCCCACGAAAATTAAAATAAAGTTTAAAACTTTATTTTTGACGGAGATATACTAATGTTAGGGATGTTCCATAAACTGCTTGTTACAAATTTATGGTTGGAGGTTGTCGTTCTTTGAATAAGGAATCGGACGAACAATCGGAACAAAAGTTAGTCGAAATGATCATCAAATTGAAAATTTTAACGGCTCATTTTGAGAAAAATGCAAGTGTAAACTTCCCCTAAAAAAAAATTATATGTGCCTTGTATATCAGAAATCAAAATTATTCATTTGGATTACTTTTTGTTCCAATTGTTTTTCCGATTCCTCCATAACTACAATTTGTAACTTATGGGATGAGAGGGAGTATTGTCAAAGTCACGAAACATATAAATGTAAAGAGTTGTATGTGAATGTTTTAACCGGGGCCAAAACTATAAGTGCTAGATATTTTAAGTCAATTAAAATACGGATGTTATTAAAAATAATCATAAATTACAATTAAAAATATTTGAATGTTGTTTTATTTTTGTGCTTTTTTAATCATATTTGGACAAAATACCCTTCTTGTTATTATAAGAAGAAAAATTTTTAATGTTTTTACCCTTACGAATTTTTTTTTGAATTTTTTAATATTTTTTGAGAAAATACCTCCTTTTTTAATGATATTTGTGATCCAGCACTTACAGTTTACACCTCGGCATTAATGGGTTAATAGCGCAAATTGTTTGCGGTCGCAGAATTTCTGGCTGTAATGTACAATTGAAGCAGTTGGTGCAGAAACCGCACAAGTCCATTTCTTTCAAAAATCACTTTTTTATGGAAAATATATCTTTAAGGTAGTATTATACTTTGCATCGATAAAAAAATCGACTTTTTTTTAATTTTCTTTTTGTGGTCTACATTACCTCAAGAATATAATTCCCAAATTGCAGATTAAAATTCGAAGAAATAAAAAAGTTATACGCATGTAAAAGTTATACATATGCACATCGGCTCATTACACACAAAACTTTAAACGCGTTTTTCTCAAAACCATGTTTTTTAAACTGGCGGACAGCATAACTCGAGTTCTTTTTAATCGATTTTAAAAAACTTTAGATCAATTTCTGCGTTATGAAATCCTTCAGGCATCCCCCCTAAATCCGATTGTCTACTTTATTTTTTTTTGTTTTTTAACAACTCAAAAATGACAAAAAAAATACTCATTTTTTGTCATTTTTTTTTAAATTGGCGCCATTTTTTTATTTTTTAATATTTTTTATCGGGGTTAGGGGGGATGCCTAACCACATGTATCAGCTTTAAAACCACATTTGAATTTTTCAGATCGGATGTTTCTGTGAGGCTGTATCTTGTCCGCCGATTTATAGTTTAGTTTTTTTATCTTGACTTTGGCGCCCTCTAGTGACGAAACAGGCACAGTAAAAAAATTTTATTTTTTCATTTTTGACAGACAAAAATGTCAAAAATATGATGCAAAAACTTTCAATGCTTCAAATAAAATTATCACCGAGAAAAAAATTGTTTTTTAAAGTCATCTTTGACAACTTACAAAGTATAATACTACCTTAAGTGAAGCTGTACGATCTAGTAAAATATTACATAAGTTACAAAACTCTAAACCCTTTAAGAAAATAATCAAATTTTCGTTTCGTGCAGAAACAACAATTCATGATTCCAAGTTGCGCACCAAGATGCGCAATGGATAAATTAATATTTACTTCTGATATTTTTGACATGTTTTAGACGTTGTTAAAAGTTGTTGAAAAGTGATTTTCAAAAACTGGTTATTATTTATGAAATGTTGATATAAATAATCCAAATTAAAATTTTTTTATAAATGTTACTAAATATTTTAATAAAACTGTCATACTTCACTTGAATCAATACATTTTCTGTGCTTTTCATTTCATTTTGTGTAGAAACCGCACAAGTCCAAAAGTTAAATTATTTTTTTACCTTATGTTAATTAAAATATAAATTAATCATATTAAACTTTTAAACTTATAGGTTAGTAGGAAATAATGCAAAAAGCAGAATTGAAAAAATTTCTCACAATTACAAGAAAAGCAGTTTTTAATGATTCATGAACAATTTCGGATTATGGACTTGTACGGTTTCTGCACAAACTGCCTCAATTATACATAACACGAAAGAATTACACTAGAACTCCTATCGAGCGGAGCTTAACTACTTCTTTCTCCACTCGTCCCTTCAATTGCCTACTGTTTCCGCTCGATATGAGTCCGCTCGATAGGAGTTCTAGTGTAGTAGTTACGATTTAGGTCAAAACAGCATTTTCATCAGAGAGATTTGTAGAAAAAAAACACTATTCAAAAGTTTGCCACAATGAAAGTTGATAATATCGTCCTTACTGCACGGTGTGAAATATTATCAAAAAAGCTACTAAACTCAAGAAAAAAACTTTAAAAATATTTATTTTTGTGAAAATGGCAACTTTTTGAAAAAAATTTGTGACTTTTTTTTTGTGAAAATGATATTTTGACCCTATGTATTACACCTAGATACTCATAACTTCCCAAACAAATTTTTTTCGTATAACCACTGCCAAGATTTGTTTACAGTAAGCATTTGCAACAAATTCTCAAATTTACAGAAGAATTGGACACTAGGGTGTTCCAAAAAATAAAAATATTTTTTTTTCTTTGGTCTCACCCCGACAAAACCTTTCATTTTACGTCAAAATAAGTGTACTGTATATCAAAAGAATTATTTTTAATTTCGACCCGTAGTCCAGGGCCTCTAAATCATCAAATCATTAAAAATTTGTTTTCATGTTTAAACCAAATGTAAGTAAGAATTACTTTTAAAACTGTATAAATTAGTATAAAAAAATATAAAGTAACTGCTAAAACACATAACTTGCCTTTTTTTAAAGTATCAACTATATTGATAAATTATTGTTTAAAAAATATGTGATGACTTTTTAAACAAAACTTTATTAAATAACAGTTGTTAGTTAATAAAAATGAAATTTAATTTGGTTCAGCTGTTAATTTACAGTATTCTATCCTAATTTTTATCATTTTTAAGTCTTTGGCACTTCCATTTTGTTTACATCTGAGAAAAATAAATTTTAAACGTTTGAATAATACAGAGACCCTGGACCATGGGTCAAAATTAAAATTATTTTTTTTTTACATACAGTACACTTATTTTGACGTAAAATGAAAGGTTTTGTGGGGGTGAGACCAAAGAAAAAAAAATATTTTTATTTTTTGGGACACCCTATTGGACACCCCACCTAGACATTTCTATAAATTTGAGATTAAATAGGTCTCCTACAATTTTTAACATATTTCTACAAAGATTTTAAAGAATTATTAATGGCGACGCAAGTAAAGAAGGCTGCGTTATAAAAGTTCCTGAACTGCTTTAACCCTTACATGCACACATTTTTTAAAAATAGAAAAATATTTTTTTTTTCGATTAAAATAGGTACTTTATAATCAGAAGAAGATAAAAATATGAAAATTAGAGAATCGAAAAAAATTTGCTATTTTCACATTTTTTTCTTGGAAACTAAAAAACATATTTTATTTGAAAACTATAGTTTGGAATCGTAAATTTACTGAGGAACCTGAAAATTGGGTCTATGAATGTAAAATAGTGACTGTATTTCAATAATCTTTAATAATCTACGAAAAACTAAAAAAAATAGGTGGTCAGTGGGACTGACCACTGTGCAGCTAAGGGTTAACCCTTTCACACCCAAGCAAAATTGAGCAATTAAAAAAACAAAAGTAAAGTGGTTCCTATAGTTTTTGGTGTCGCTGATTACGAATCCGGTGTTAGTTTTCGAAAATCCAAAATGGCGGATCCAATATAGCGGACGAATTTTCAAAACATTTTAGATTCGCCTGAAATTTATTACTCGGGGGTTTTTGGGTCGCTGATAACGAATCTAGTGTTAGTTTTCAAAAATACAACATGGCGGATCCAATATGAAGGACAAAGAATAGAAAAATCCTTTAGACTCGCCTAAGATTCATTACTCAGGGTTTTTTTGGGTTGCTGATTACGAATTCGGTGTTAGTTTTTCAAAATATTAAATGGCGGATCCAAAATGGTGGACAAATTTTGAAGACTGGTATCAAATCGCTTAAAATTGGTTACTCGGGGGTTTTTGGGGTCGCTGATTCCAAATCTAATATTAGTTTTCCAAAATCCAAAATGGCAGATTCAATATGAAAAAAGAATTTTTCAAAAATTGATTAGATTCGCTTGAAATCCCGGCTCTGGTAAAACCAAATATTTTAGTTTTAAATAAACCAACTGACTTTTAAAGATTTGATGGCTTCAGTCAGTTAAACATATGAATTTTCAAGAATTGAATTATGAAAACCTCGGACTAACAAATTTCAAGCGAATCTAAGCTGTTTTTGAAAAATTCTTTTTCCATATTGGATCTGTCATTTTAAACTTTGTAAAAGTGATTAATTAGATTCATAATCAGCGACCTCAAAAACCCCCAAGTAATCAATTTTAGGCGATTTTAAACACTTCTTTAAAAATTTTTAGCCATATTAGATCCGCCATTTTGTATGTTATAAAACTAACATTGAATTCGTAATCAGCGACCTCAAAAACCTTTGAGTACACGATTCTAGTCGAATTTCATGGATTTTTCAATTTTTCGTCCTCCCCTAATAGCATTGCCTGTGCCGGAAACGTTCCTGTAATGGCCCGCCGGTCCCTGAGGTACGTTCCCTTGGACCGTTCGAATATACCTGACAAATACGTTCCGGATTTCACTAGGCTAGGAACGTTCCCGCGGAACGTTCCTGGAATGTTCCGAGGAACTTTGAATACACATTGAAAAATAATGAATGTTAATATCTTGCGCAGTAGTTTTCTATCGCAACTAGAGCTGCGCAGTTGATTGTAGTGACCACTGTTCTATAGAAGCAATCATATTATAACCCATTCTGCGATTTTTTGAATGTGTATTCAAAGTTCCTCGGAACATTCCAGGAACGTTCCGCGGGAACGTTCCTAGCCTAGTGAAATCCGGAACGAATTTGTCAGGTATATTGGAGCGGTCCAAGGGTTTTTCTCCAAAAACGATGTTCCAAAAAAAAAACTAAAAGTAATAACTGGCCTTTTTCTTTTTTAAATGGAAGCTGAAATATCAGAGCAGGTTTTCTTTACAATAAGGTTTTCATAAATTGAATATTAACGAAGTTAAACAACGAAGAGTGAAAAATGATGACGCTGAAGTGCGCAACGTTTCTGAGAAACGAACAAAAAGAATAAATTAGAAAAAAAATATTTTTAAAACTTTTCTGGCCAAATAAATTTTTAAAATTGTTTTTAGTTCTATTATATAGCTAATTCAGTGAATAATTAATCATATTTACCCACACAATTTTAAATATAATTTAAAAAAATTTTGTTCGTTTTTCATAAACGTTGCGCACTTCAGCGTCTTGAAAAATGGCTCAACCAGCCCCGGACTCCCCTACTGCTCGATTTACTGAATTATGTTTTCTTCGTATTATGTTAGTACCACTTAGCTGAGTTGCATGGAGAAATATTATGTATAGAGGTAGATTCAAGAAACTTAGTCCAAGCAATAGTAGAGGAAAAGTCTTCTGATGTCGGGTGCTACTACATTATGAAAAAACTGTACGGTTAAAAGAACCGGAATTCCGGTTAAGCCCTATTTAACATGATTTTTCAGTTATTGTAACCAGAATTTTGTTTAATTTCTCAATATGTCCAACTAATTTTACCAGAATTCTGGTTGAAATAACCGGAAAATCCAATAAGACCATATTTAACATGACTTCCTGCTTATTTTAACCGGACATATTCTTCAGTTTACATAAAACAGCAGCTACCATAACATGCTCGATAAAATAACAATTTGACACTCGCTATATAATAACATAAAATATCTCTGCCGCTTAGCATAAACGTGTTTAAAGATAGGAAAGAAGAAGGTGATTTGTTTGAGTAAAAAGTAGAGATGTTACTGTATCGGATCCTTTGATCTCGATAATGTTAGTGTAACTGCACCCAGCTAAATTAAATTTAAAAATTGTCTCTTTCTAAATTATCTCCACGAAATATGGCAGAGAATTAATAAGAAAAAACTAAAAAATTAGTGTTGTATCCTTAGTTCTGAAATAAATTCTAAAATTATTATAGAAATACTGTTTTCCATCATTCAGGTACAAATGAAATGTTGTAAAAATGATTTTTAAAGAAGATTACCGTAAATTTATTGCATTTTATAGTTCTTAAAACATTAAAAATAACGATAATTTGTCCAGATACTACAAATGTCAGGATCACTTATCAAAGAATTGTGCAGCTAGAGGTCACTTTGACGACTTTGGTAACTTCATCCTAACAAAACCTCACATTCATCTTGTAGACAAGGATAAAGAGGAGAAAGAAGCATTTAAAGAAGAGTTAAAACGATCAGCGACAACCCAAACTGCAAATAATCATGCCATTTATGATGGAATCAAAGATTTGTAAGTACAAGTCCAAACAAACAACTATTAATACCACGTATCGATAAATTCCTAGCGGACTAAATTTCAATGCAAATTGAACTACATGTATCCTTTCAAGAATTTGGAGATATGTGGCATTAATCAAGTATAGACGCGCGATATTGCAAAAGCTCTGACGATATGTCGCAATCCGGTAGTCTACAAACTGTCTAGACAAGGGGTCGTTCATATACCACGTATTACACTTTTGGAAATTTTAACCCTCCCCCCTACCCCCCTGTACCACTCTATCCCATACATTAGCGCCATTTTTTCCTCTTGTCATAGCACATAGCTTAACCCACCCTCATCCCCCTAAAGACCTACGTGACGTATGGACGAACCCTCAATTAATTTAGAAACCGCTGACCATTTAGCAGAATGACTGTATTAAAATGAATTTTAATAACTTTCTAGACCGTTTGTATACTGTCCACATAATTTGCAAACAATCCAACACGTTTTAGGTAACTAAACAATTGTATTGGAAACGTTGTATTGAATATTTTTCATGAAAAACTGGCATTATTAATTACATAGTATACGTATAATATGTTTAAAGGAGCATACATCTATCTACAAACTCTAAGAGGTATTTCTTGTGTATTTTTAAAGAAAACAAAAAAGAATTGTGGTATTGCTCTCATCTGAATTTGAAGCAGCGCAAAGTATACAGCTGTTTTAAAACAGCGTATATAAGCTGATGAAAAAGCGATTAAATTTAACTGATATACACTGCAAAGAGTGTTTTCTTCTAAATGTATTATTTGCAGACATTTTGGTGTCTTTTTTGTGTCTGAGACGCAAAAAATGTCTAATTTGAAGACTTTTATTGCATTTTAGATACAATGAAGACACCAAAATGATTGAAAATAAGACACTTGCGACACTTGTTTTTAGAGTGTACAGTGAAATTTACTAATTCAGCAGCGCATATGTGTCAGAGTCTGAGAAAAGGATGCGCTTATGACCAAAGTAAAGTTTTTGAACAAAACTAATCGCATTACATTTTGAGGAACTTGAAGTGTAAAAACTCGTAAAAATCCAAAAAACAATTCTTTTGGTGGGTGGCCCGTATTTACTTCAAAAACCAAATGACCGAACTCCCAACTAACCTAAATTGAAGTGTTCGAAAAGTCAACTATCAGAACTCGCAATTGTCCGAACTTCCAATTGCCCGAATTAGAATTTGTCCAAACTCCCAAGTAACTGAACTAGCATTTGTCTTAACTTTCAATCCTCTAATTCGTATTTGTCCAAACTTCCAAGTAACTGAAGTAGCATTTTTCCGAATTTCTGACTCCTCGATCTCACATTTGTCGAAAGTTTCAACTACCCGAATACTGTTACTGCAAAAACATGGCGTCTTAAATTAGACAAAAGTGTCTTAAATTAAGATACTTTTTGTGTCTAAGATACGAAAAATGTCTTATTTTAAGACAGTTTTGAACAATTTAAGAAACCTGTTTTTGCAGTGTAGGCAAAGTCACTCGCGTGTTAATTGTATCAAAAAGGTGATCGAAGCTGAGCGCTGCTTACGAAATAAAAACTACGCAAACGCCATGCTTATAAACCCACGGCGTTTGCCTAAGTTCTTCCATGAAAAAGTGAGTCGAGTGGACTACGCAACCGACATTTGGCAATTACAGAATGTGACGTCACTCACGTCATTGGCGTTTGCCTATGTTCTTTCATCCGATCAGGGGTCCACGCTCGTCTACCTATTTGGCAGAAACTACGCAAACAACTTTGCCTAACTTATTCCTTCGTATTTGTATTTAGTAAAACTCGCATATCCACTTTTCCATATAATTTGTTTAAACACGGAACTTTTGATTTCATAATTAAATAGTACATTATTATTTTATACAGTATGTGAAGTTAAATTGAACAATTTCTTATAGTCTGTATTAGGGTTTTCAATGCAAACAGGTTTCTTGATTTCCTCAGTTCGACTGAAATGTGCGATGCCACCAAACCTTGACTTGCTGCAGTACATAAATTTATTGTTGATTAGTGGGCTATTATTAAGCAGACTTATACACTTGTATAATAAATAGAAATAAATTGAAAGTTCTTCTAATATGCAAAAAATTTTGTTTCAGAAATTTTGTATTTTATAAAAATTACGTTTAGTTTTAAAAATAGCCATGGTAGGTCCACGGTTAACCCATGATTGCCATTTCTCTATTGTGAAATAAATATACCAACATTTTTATATTCGTCTGACGCGCTTTCCGTGTTTATGTTAATGCTCCATTTCAAGACGGATATTTTCTAAAGAAAATTCATATGCATTAATGGCGTATAGTGGTTACAATATTATCATAAATACGTAAAAGGTTGTAGGTTGACCTACTCTCTACATTTCTTGGAGTGAGTTTTCACTCCACAAAGATTGAAAATCAGAGTGAGAAACCCACTCTAAAATAGTGCGAGATCTCACTCCAGCTCGAGTTGAAATTCGCTCCAAAATTGAAGTGAGTGTTCACTTTTTATGTGGAGTAAATGTGCACTCCGATTGGAGGGACTCAATTCTCACCGTTTGTGAAAATCTTCATTGCGCAGAATAGCCCAACCATCAGACAAAATTTGGTAGCAAGGATGTCCCAACCTAGCAAATGGTTGACTTAACTGTGGACCGATCGTCAATTCTGCCGTACATTTGAAGAAAGTCACTATCTGCATTTAAAGTCGAACGGAGATATTTAAGGAAACGCGTTTGCATCAGAATCCTTTAATATATAATACTTTTTGAAAAGACAACTATCATTTCTTAGTAAAATGGCCTCGATCTATCGATTGGTGCAAAAAAAAATTATAAATTTTAATTGTTTATATGCAAAACTGCAGATAGGCCCATTTTGCATGCGTAAAATTATTCGAAATACATTTGGACGGGGTCCTATGTACATAGGACCTCGCTCCCGAGTCGGGAAAGCGCTGAGATACATTTGAAGAAAGTCACTATCCAACAACCGCTGTGTGGTTAATACGTTAAATCTACTTTTAAATACAAAATTTCTAAAATTTATGACTCTAAAATTTATCTGCTTTTTCAACAATAAATAAAATACAAGTTAGATTTCTAAATGTTAATTTTTTAACTTTTTCAGATGTGAATTGAAAAGTTTATAAAACATTAATTTAAAAACTATTTAAACCATAAAATTAAAAGTAGTTATTATTAATGATTATTTAAAAAATTGTGAAAATAATAACGTTCTAATCAATCTCACATTTAGAACACTTAAGTATCTGCAAATTTTAATTAATTTTTCAAAATTATCTAAAACTTTTATTGTGAGCTTTACGAAATTACAAAATAGTGTGTTTTAATTCTTTTTTTACATATATACGAGCAAAATCAGAAACGTATTTTTGAATAATTATTACTTTATCTGTAAAACTATATAAATCTTTTATATAAGTTGTATATAACATTTTCAACATTGTTTATTTTATCATAAATTTTAGAAATTTTTCCTTTAAACTGTAAAAATTATTAATTTAATAATTATTTTAATAATACGATAATAAGTATAATAATAATAAGAGACATTATTAACTATTATAATTACTATTATATATTTTAAAAGATTATTAATTGAAGCGAAGGTAATTTTGTTCCATTAAATATAAGACAATATTTTATTTATGAATTGTCTTTATTTCGCAATTTATTAAATACTTATACTACTTAAAATTACTCATTTTAAAGGTAAATTATGTAGAATCGCAACAAAGTATTGATAATATTTTGTAATTCTTTTTTTAAAATAGTGCAATTTAGTTGATAGAAAAGAAATAAGAGAAAACTATATGTTATTTTTTATGAAAAATGTTTTATTCAAAATTTGGATACTATGAAGCTTTAACATTACATGCTTAAAGTTTAATTTCGTATAATTTTTCTTAATTATTTAATGTCATTAAAACCACAATTGTAAATTGCAACATAATTTGAAATACATAGAAAATTAACCTCCTTGGTTCATTTTGAGCTTAAACTAAAACGTATAGAAGTGCATATTTAATATAAAATTAAAAACGTAATAATTTGTAATCGTAATTTGAAACGCATAAACAATAAACTTCCAAGGTTTATTTTGAACATAAAAGAAAACTTTATTAAAATAAATATTAAATGTAATTAATAAAAAATGTAGGTAATTAAATCATAGTAAAATTTAAAACGCATAAAGAATGAACTCTTTTGTTAGTTTTTTTTTTTTTATAAAAATGCAAATTATAACAAAATAACACCACAATAAATTTAACCGTAATCTAAAACTCATAAAGAATTAGTTTCCTTACCCAATGGGAAACTGCCATTACTAACCAATGGTACATTAATGGCCCAATATTGGTAGCCAATGACTTTTTGCTGGTCAATGACTGGCAACCATGAATGGTCCATTATTGGTTAAATCATGGGATGTCCACGTCCCTGCCAATAATTGGCAAGCCATCAATGGCCCATTATTGGCTGCCATTAATAAGCCAATAATAAAAAATCTTTAATAAATTCTAAAAATAAATTATTAAATATTAAATTGTTTTAAAATTAAAATATTTTATTTCATTTACTTTCATTTTTAATAAAAAATATTTCTCAGTAACGAAGGGAACTTGCAAAACAATTTCCATTTTGCCGTCTATCCCAATATAGGAGAGGCAGGAGGTAGTGAGTCTTAGAAAATATCGAAGATTTCTACGAAGAATTAAATAAATCTGCCTCCTTATATAAAGCTAATGGCTGCACTTCAGTTGCGAGAAGCATAGCATGGTCGCCCTCCCTACACGGCGTTGAGTAAAACTAATATCACGCGCCGCGCCGCTTCAAACCGGATACTTCAGGAAAACAAAAACCGGCTTACAGTCATTTAAATCATTTAACTGCAAATAAATATGATTTTAACAAAAATAAACTTTTAATAACTGTTTAATAATAAATAATAATAATTAGTAAATATTTTTGTTAGAAACTTTTTATTCTGTGAATATTTATTTCATAATTTAATAGAAAATTCCAAAAGATATAGAACAAAATTTTCTTCTATTAAGATAAATATCACGCAAGTCACTTGAAAATTTCAGAATATCTAAATCAAAATTATAAACGATATAGAAATGTAAGCAGAATAAAGCATTTAAAAAAATAAAAATAGAACAAAACATTTTAAATTTATTAATAAAATATACCTATTTATCTTCTATGATAGTTATTTTAATAAAAATTTTGATAATTGATGCTATTTTCAAAATTTTAAATCTATTTAATAATAAAGAATTATAGCAATTCATTAAAAATATTCTTGCCACCTTTTTTATATGTAATAGAAACAATTACTTTAATAAAATGTAATAAAAATTGTTATAATTAATTAATTTTTAATTGAATGTTCCATTGAAAGGGCCAAATATAAAATTGCAAAAAGTTATTTTAATGAAATAATCAAGATCTAATAAATTAATAGACAAGTTATTTGATTAATTTATGAACAATTTTTAATATATGAGTGATATGTAACTGAGTAATTTATTTATATTAATTAAATAAATTAGAATAATAATTACTAAGCATTTACAAATTAATATTTTTTGAAAAATCGTTGAAACTCCTACTTTTAATTAAATTATTTTTATTTACAACTTTTAAAATTATCAAATTAAATTATTGTTTTTATTTTGCAATTTAAAAAAAACAGTACATTAAATTTTACTTTCTTTTTCTTTTTTTACTAAAATAGCACTTAATTTTAATTTAAAAGAGAAATAAACATAATATTAACGATTTTAAAAAATTATACTAAATTAATTATTGTTAGGAATTTTTATAAATTTAGCATTTAATTTTAGAATTAAAATTACGAAAAAAATTATTTAAATACTAATTTATTGATAGAAATTTTTAAAGACCAAAATTAAAGTCAAAAAGTTACTTTAAAAACATAGTTAAATCTAAGAAATAAACAAATAATTGATAAATAATGAAGCTATATTTTATGTAATATGTGAGTGATATTGTAGTTGAATAAATTAATAATCAAATATATATAAGTATAATGAATAAATAAATAATTTTAATCAAATGAATTTAATTAGAATTACTTTATTATTATTGTTTGGAGTTTGCAAATTTTTCAAGGTAAGTATGGTCTTTAGTACAAAATAATTTAATAAAAAATAGAATTAACTACTATTTTAACAAACAAAATAATAATAATAAAACAAGTACATATCTTACAATTCCAAAAAAATCACAAAATAAAGTCGATAATTTAATTTGATAACTTTAAAGGCTGTAAATAATAATAAAATAATTAAAATTAATGAAGGTTTTTTCATCAATGCTTAATAATGTATTATCTATTAAATCACTATAAACATATCACTCACATGTAATTCTTATATTATCAATAAATTATTAATGCACTTATTAAATTGTTTACTTAATAATTAGATATTAGTTATTTCATTAAAATAACTTTTTAGAATTTAATCTCTGGGGTATACGCCCAAACGCCCGAAAACACCCGCCCGAATGAATCTCTGGTCCCTTCAATTGAACGTTCTATTAAGACTTAATTAATAATTCATTAATCATATATTTATTTAATTTTAATTCATCCTGAAAGATAAATACATTTTATTAATAAATTTAAAATGTTTTGTTCTATTTTTATTTTTTTAAATGCTTTATTCTGATTACATTTCTATATCGTTTATTAATTTTGATTTAGATATTCCGAAATTTTCAAGTGACTTGCGTGATATTTATCTTAATAGAAGAAAATTTTGTTCTATATCTTTTGGAATTTTCTATTAAATTATGAAATAAATATTCACAGAATAAAAAGTTTCTAACAAAAATATTTACTAATTATTATTATTTATTATTAAACAGTTATTAAAAGTTTATTTTTGTTAAAATCATATTTATTTGCAGTTAAAAGATTTAAATGACTGTAAGCCGGTTTTTGTTTTCCTGAAGTATCCGGTTTGAAGCGGCGCGGCGCGTGATATTAGTTTTACTCAACGCCGTGTAGGGAGGGCGACCATGCTATGCTTCTCGCAACTGAAGTGCAGCCATTAGCTTTATATAAGGAGGCAGATTTATTTAATTCTTCGTAGAAATCTTCGATATTTTCTAAGACTCACTACCTCCTGCCTCTCCTATATTGGGATAGACGGCAAAATGGAAATTGTTTTGCAAGTTCCCTTCGTTACTGAGAAATATTTTTTATTAAAAATGAAAGTAAATAAAATAAAATATTTTAATTTTAAAACAATTTAATATTTAATAATTTATTTTTAGAATTTATTAAAGATTTTTTATTATTGGCTTATTAATGGCAGCCATTAATGGGCCATTGATGGCTTGCCAATTATTGGCAGGGATGTGGACATCCCATGATTTAACCAACAATGGTCCATTAATGGTTGCCAATAATGGTTCAATGATGGTCTGTTGGCTCCCAATATTGGGCCATTAACGCACCAATGGTTTTTTCCCCATTGGGTAGTTCATTTGGAGTTTAAAGGAAAACGTTAAAAAATGAATAAGCTAGTTTAAAAAAACTCATGTAAAAAGTTGAGTGCTTTAAAGTAACTTAATTCTCATAATTATGAGAATATCTATTAATTAATACCCTATTATTTATAAATATTATTTTAATCATAAAGTGTTTCAATATTAATTGTACTATTTTTATTTTTAATCTAGATCGCAAGATAACTTGCATAAAAAATAAATAAACAAAGTAATTAATTAATTTATTCAGTAAACTAATTATAAAGCAATTTAATAACAAGTTTAAAAATAATAATCAAAGTAATATATTAAAGTTCATTAACTTTTAACAATATATTTTAAAAAATCTATTTCAAACAGTACATATATCTAATGAAATGATTCAGTGGATATAATAAATATATAATAATTTAATAAATACTCTTTAGGAAGATTATTATTTGTTGGATAGGACCTAATTTCAGACTTCAACTGGGTTCAAATACATTCGAAGAAAGTCACTATGTACATAGGTTTTCTTCCTTCCGTCATTTCTAGCGAATTTACATTTAGTCCTATGTACATAGGCCCAGAAAAATGTATTTCTCTAACACCTCGCGTTGAAAACTCGTGTTTCCACGCACACGCATGCGAGAAAAGAGCAGACGACTACTTTCCACGCACGCCTTACCTCGTGAACGCTATTCTTGAACAGTGCTACCAACTTCGAAAACCCAATATTTTCTAACTCTAATATAATATTGTGTATCCGAACTTGACAGCACTGTTAAAGAGTAGTGTTCATGGGGTAAAGTGCGCGTGGAAAGAGTCCTCTGCTCTTTTCTTGCATGCATGTGCGTAAAAAACACGAGTTTTTAACACGAGGTGTTAGAGAAAATAGTGTGTATAGCATGGGCGCAACTAGGGGAATCTCGAGCCGTGTGATTGCCACACTCGCTTCGCTCGTGCGGCAAACTTCACACGACTCTCGATCCCCCTATTTTTGCGCCCTTGCCATACAAATAACTATTGTATACCGTCCGACACCCTCTTTACATTTTTCCCTGTTGGATAGGCCCGCCGTTCTGCAGATAGTGACTTTCTTCAAATGTATTTCTCCAAAATCGCTGTAGATAGGCCAATTAGGGTCTAATTATCTTCGAAACTAATTAATATTTTTAATCGCGGATTGCACAGATAAATTTATTTTTTTATTACGAATCCAACGACATAAAAAACTCATTTTTCGAAAAAAAATGCAGATAGTGACTTTCTTCAAATGTACGGCAGAATTCACACCTGAGATATATGGAAAGTTAACAGAAAGTTGAAACTAAAGAAATGGAAGTAAAAACATCCTTGCGTTAAACATGAAAATGACCACTTTTTAAACAATCAATTATGCATGTTCACTCTCTAAAGTTGAATAAGTGAAAATCCACTCATTCAAATTTAGAGAACGGGTATGGGTATAATGTAAGTGTAATCAATAAATAAAATTATATTTTTATCAAAAATCCACTTATATTTCTTTTAAAATACAGCCACGGAGATGTAAGCGACAGAGTTCCTTATGCGAGCGTAAGTTCGTCCATGCACCGGTGGCGTAAAAAGAACTTGCCACCAATGCCAACTGACTTAGAGTCATTTGTAAACAATATAAACAATGAGCAGTTCAAAGTTCTGAGGCAATACGGAGATGAAGTAGTTGATTTCTTTATCACGGAAGGTGCTAATTCATCGAATGCTTTAATTATGAATAAGGAGTTTGTTAGGCAAAATGTAGAATATAAAAACTTCTTCTTCCACATCTCGAAAAAAAATATTCCATCGTCCATTGGGTGTGCGCAACTGTTAACAATTCTCTTCATAACTGACAAATATGTAAGTATAAGATTTTGAAACTCAATATTTTACTCTAAATTTTGTTACTTAATTTACTGAATCAAGATAAGGAAGCCAAACCTTGTACACTCAAAGACTTTAAATATTAAGTATTATAGTTTTTCTATTATTTTTAATATACAAATTACAAATCTGGGACAATCGTGGAACAGAAAATTTTTCCCGCAGAAGATAGTAACATTTCAATCCAGGATAGGAATATTCTAATTTTCTATAGAAGAATTTAAAAACAGGATAGATGTATTGACATTTGTTTTAGAATATTTTGCTATCATAAATTTAAAATTTACTATCTTCACTTATAACATTTTTTGTTGTACACAATTTTTTCAAATCACAAACCAGATAGTAAAAATTATTTACTAAAGTCTTTCAGTGTACACCTGAACCAAAGCATCGAATTGAATTTTCATTCCTTTGAAGATTGTAACTTTATGTATTCTAAACCACTCTGACTTTGCGCTTCAATTCCGTGTAATATTATGGAATTATAAATTATTTATTTACAATTAAAAAATAATACAATATATTCTCATGAAGTATATATATTTGTCCAATACGTTCGAGGCGCATGAATATTTCCTAAAACCCATTTAGCCTAAATCCCATTCAGTCTAAAACCATATAGCCTAAAATGCATTAAGCCTAAATCCCATTGAACTTAAAATGCAGTCAGCTTTCATCTAATTTAACCTAAATTCCATTGAACATAAATTTCATTTAACCAAAAATCTATTCGGCCTAAATCCGATTTCACCTAAATTGGATGTAGCCTAAAACCATTTGTGGTAAATGCCATTGAACCTAAATTTTACATTATAATTTAGGTTCAATGAAATTTAAGATTTTAATGATTTTAGCCTATATGCATTTTAGGTTAAATAGGTTTTGGGCTGAATGCAATATAGGTTAAATGAATTGTAGTTAAAATGGGATGCATTGTAGACTATACTTTTTTTTAGGGTGAATAGGATTTAGGCTAAATGGGTTTCAGGGAATATGTATGCCCCTCGAATATTTCGACTAAATTTTTTCAAGTGTACCTATTATAAAATATAAATGTTCTTAACGTCAATATTTTTTAAATTTCACATAATTTAATTTCTCTTTTTCAATTGAAAGAAGGTACATTTTTTTGTTCTTAAAATTTTTAATTTCAGAATGATTTAATTTGCATTTAAATGCATTTAAAAAGAAGCGTTTAATGGTTTTTCTTTAAAATCGCATTATAGAATTTTCTAGTAAAAATTTCAAAGTATCAAATCAAACTATCTTTTTAATATATAAAATATACAACAAGGAAATGTAACAAAAATGTACTGGACACATTTTTTCAATCATAAAGTTTGTTAGGTATTTTGTATGTTAGTTTATGAACTTGACCATAACTGAACTGAAATTCAAATATTGGATTTGGTCAATTTGCAAGTAAGCTGAACTGAGAGAAAGTTTATATAAAAGTTTAAAATCAAACCGAAAATAGGGATAACGTGACAAACTTTAAGGGCTTGTGATGGAGTATGACGTCAGTGGTATAGGCAAAATTTGTCCGCAACTTTTCTCTGAAAATATTCAATAGGGGAGACCGGGGCTACTTGGGGCACTTTTCACTCTTTGTTGATTGGTTCTGCCAATTTTGTGTACATGAAAACTATATTGTACAGAAACTTTGCTTAACATCTCAGCTTTGATTTCAAAAAATAAAAGTTCCAAAAAAAGTTGTACTTTTTTTTTTAGAACAGACTTTTTGGAGAAACCCAAAGTGCGCCAAACAGCCCCGGCTCGGGGCTGCCTGGCGCACTACCCGGGGTTACTTGGCGCATGAATTAAAATGTGTGATTAACAATCAAGCAATATGTTTCATTGTTAAAATAAGTCTTCTAAGGAAATATTATCTTGAAAAAATGTGAATTAATTCAAAATGGAAGGTTAATCTTGTTCAAAAAGTGAAGTTCACGAACCTAAAAACTACAAATATCTGGAAACGTAAAATTATGAGATTATAATAATAATAATATATATATTAAACACTTTTTTATCTTAAAGGGTTATTCTTGGTACTGATAATAAAATAAAAGTGTGACCACATTGAATTTAATAAATTTTTATTAGTCACTAGATGTAGCTTATAAACTTCTAGCGTTCTGAGCGCGCCAACCAGCCCCGACCCTACTGCGCCAAGTAGCCCCGGAGAGACTATTTATACATTTTCTTCGTTTTTATGAAAACTGTAAATATAAATAAAAAAATTTTAATTGTTTCTTAAAAGCAACTCTTCAGACCACAAAACCTTAATTTTGATTTTTTTCTGATTGCATTTTGTAAAAAGGTATAACAAAAAAATGAAGGCGTTATAATTTACTTTTGAGTACCAAAATTGGTTTTTTGAATTTATAGTCAAGAATAATCAATCAATAATAATGAAATTATGTGTGAAGTTACAGTTTATCAAGTACATTAATTTGACCGAAGAGAAAAATTAATTCGACTTTTCACTTTTGAATAAACTCAAGTGCGTCAACCAGCCCCTGCGCCAAACAGCCCCGGTCTCCCCTAGTAGCTTTCGAGCCCGCCTTTGGCGGGCACGAAATCTAGTGCCGTGCCATCAACAGTATTTTTTTGACAGAAAGTATTTTTTGACAGAAAGAATTTTTTGTTAAAAGGTATTTCCTTACAGATAGTATTTTTTGACAAAAATGATTTTCTGACACGAAAATTTTTTTTGGTATATTTGAAATTCTTGATGCTTAAAACGAAAAGTTATGCATGAAATTTAAAGTTCTAAGCAATGTACAGACAAAACTCTGATTTTATTAATATAGATTTTATTTCGAAACTTGGTAGAATTACTTAAAATATCATTAGAAAGGTCTCTGTGACCCACATTTGCTTGAATTTTGGCCCAAAATTAATTTTTAAGAAAAGTAAGATTTTTCAAAAATTTTCCTAAATTAATTTTAAGCAAAAATTAAAACAAACTTGGGGCAGAGAGACCTTCCTATTGATATTTTAAGTAATTCTACCAAGTTTCGTAGTAAAATATTCAATATTTTCCGAGAAAAGTTACGGACAATGTTAGTCTGTACCAGTGACGTCATTATCCATCACATGCCCTTAAATACTAGGTAGGGGAGACCGAGGAATAAGTAGATAGTCAACAGCAGGACTTTTTAATCAGCTCTTTGTTTGTTAATTTCCTTCTCAGGGGTGAGGAGGAAAGTAAAAGCAGAAAGGAAAAAAGTAACATACGGTCATACGATTTCTGAACCAGCTCGCTCATGATATTGGGGAGGTAGAGAAGGTAAAACTGATTAGAAATTACTTTAGGTCTATGTCTGTCCGCTGGTTGGTTTAGAAGTTATAAGCGTTTGTTACTTGCTTGTTACTATCCTCCTTACCCCCGCAGGTGTAAAGTAACAAAAAACAGGAAAAAAGTAAAATATGATCATACGGTTGACGAATCAGCTCGCACATGGTATGGGGGAGGTAGAGGAGGTAACATTGACTAAAAATTACTTTAGGACTATGTCTGGCCGCTGATTGGTTCAGAAGTTATAAGCGTTCTTACTTTCCACCTCTGTTACTTTCCTCCTCGATTTCCCCTACATTTTAATCGAACTTTGAAATAGGAACATTGGAAATTGACATTTTGCGTGACAAAGATTGATATAGTGTAATGGTTTTTAGCACGCATTATATCAAATTCCAATGTTAATATTTCAAATTTCGATACAAATGTACCTAGTATTTAAAATTTATCACGTTATCCCTAGTTTTGAACGATTTTATTTTTTTATATAAGCTGTCTTTCAGTGCAACGTGGTTGCGGGGCTGGAGCATACAACTTGCTTCAGAAGCGCTCCTGGTTCGATCCCAGCCCTCGTGCGATTTTTAGTTATGTAAAGTAGTTTAAACTGTTTAAGTTTTAGTAACTGTTCAAACATAATAGCACTCAGAGAAATAGATGGTAAGAACTTAACTATCTTTGATGGTAGAGAGGTTATGTTACACTCTACCATCAGAGATGCTACACCATACCATCTAGATGTTACATCATACCATCCAGATGGTATCAGATGCTAACCCGTACCATCCAGATGCTATCCCGTACCATCTAGATTCTTGTCCGTATATTTAAGATCAGATATGGTATCTGGTACCATCTAGATGGTACCCCGTAGCATCTATTTTTCTCAGTAAGTTTAGAATAATTGATTAATAACAAAGTGGTTTTAAAAAATTTTTAAAATTGTTTAAAACCTTTGAAAATTGTAATAATTTACTTTGCTCGCTTACTCAAAGATAAAGAATATTTTTATAAAATGACATGGATTTTCTCTCAATGGGAAATATTGCAAATTAAAAAATTTGACTTCAGCACCATTCACAATTACTATGCAGTCAATATTATTGAGCAAATTCTAGCAATCTGTACAGTTGTGTTTCATTTCAAAACGTAAATTATATTAATCCAGATGTTCGGCGATAATATCTTTCTCTTTCTGTAAATATCTACTTTTGAATATCCAGTTATTTCAGTATAAGGTATAACTAATATAATATCTCCTAAATTACTCTTTTATCCATTATTTTACATAATTAGTTCTAGACTGTTTCCTTAATTAATATCTCCGTCTAATATGTATGTGAATATTAAAAGGTGGTGTAATTAGTTATAGAAACGAATTGTATTTGTTTTTTCATTAAAACACTAAAATAATGACTTTCAACAGGTCATACCATGCGTTTGGGCCCTAATGGAGTCTAACACGGAAGAAGCTTACGCAGCTATTCTCGAAAAGCTAAAATTGGAAATCCCTAGTTTTGCAATTAAGAACGCAATCGTGCCTTACGAGAAGGCCGTACATGACAGTTTAAAGAAAGTATTTCCTACAGTTAAAGTGAAGGGGAACCTCTTTTACTATCAGCAGGTAATGTTTGAAAATAGATCGAATACACTGAAAAAATAAGCCTCTAGCATATTTATTTGTTGACGTACTCGGAACAAAACAAACAAGATACCGACAATCACAGTGAAATTGAAGACTAACAATACGCGTTTAATCGGTTACAGTAGATAAAGTGGTTTACAGGTTGTTATATCAACAATCTCTCTACGCTACGGTAGTCAAAAATTTGTTATATTTAGTCAACTTATTTTCTCAGTGTAGAATCTTGCAATTAAATTTGAGGCGCCTGAATATTCCCTAAAAATTCATTGGACATAAATCTCAATTGGCATAATTCCATTTGACATAAATCTCATGTGGCATAAAAGTCACTTAACATAAAAATTAGTTGACATACAACTGAATTGATGTAAATTCCATGTAGCATAAAACTCACTAGGCCTAAAACTTAGTTGACATAAAATCTTCGTGCCAAAGAAACTTATTACATAACACAGTGGACAACAAATAAAAGTACCGGAGTTGAAGTATGAGACCTATATATTCCTATGTATCTTGATTCATCAACATAGGCCCAGCACGTCTAGATTTGACTTTAACCACAAAAACACCTAGAAATGTAACTTTATATCTACTCGAAATTACAACCGACTCCTAATTAATAAGTATCTAATTGCAAATGAAAAGATGAAGCTATGTCTTTAAAAATGCTTTTTTAAAAATTTTCGACGATGGTTTTTAGCGAAGACATGATATATTTGATTTAAAGTAGGTATTTTGCTCACTTCGTTTCCAAGTTGTGAATTTCTAAAATGTTTTGCTTTTGAAAGTAGACCTATTTTTAGTGACATATATCTCTAAAAGTATACACTTTAGAAAAAGTTTGTCAGAAGAGAAAAAGTTTTCTTTCTCTTCAACTTTTAAATAATTGTAAGAAAAAGAAAAATAACAATTTATTATAAACAATTTAATTGTTCTTTAATTTGGGGTATTTTTAAAATTTTTTTATCCCACAGGCACAAATATGGCGCTTTTAGATGCCTGTAGGCAGGGTCTAAACGCATTCAGTTGTTCGACCGTGTGAAAATGGCGTCCATTTTTTCCCTAGGGAAAAAATGAACAGCTGACCTATGCATTTTGTCCACCTTAGGGGAAAAATAGACGCCATTTTCATACGGTCAAACAGATAAACAGGGTTGCCAGCATTGTCGATTTTGCGCCAAACTAGCAATTGTTTTTTGGAAATGGCGACTGATTTTTTGACTTGGCGCGTGGCGCTTTTTTTTGGCGATCTTGAAATTTTAAATATTAAACATATTTTCCAATGATAAACTGAGTTCAAAAATAATTTCCTACATCCTGTAAATATTTTGATTGACCTGCTTTAAAGAATAGTAATTATATTTGAATAAAAGATTAATAATATTCATTTTCCATCAATATTAAATTATTGGGTAACTAGATAAATATTTGCCATTTTGAATTCCCCGCGTTTGGCGATATCTGGCGATTTTTTTCGACGGATGGCGCTGAACTATCGAGGTTTGTTGGCAACCCTGCAGATAAACGTATTTAGAGCCTAACCTAGAAGCATTTAAAAGCACCCTGTTTGTGCGTTTTGAATAAAAAGTATCGTAAGCAACACGGGTTTAAAGTCAGTCAAATTTGTTTACAATGATGTTTGTGTACGAGTGACAGTCGAGGGCTTCGAACATCATTGTAAACAAATGGCTGCCTTATTTAACCCCTTGTTGCTTAATATACTATTTTTTTTTTTAAATATACTTTGAAAAAATAAGAAAAGTTTGCAAAAGGTTTCAGAGTAGGTCTGATGTTTGTAATGGGTTGCAATGAATTTTGAAACTCGTCATGATTGAAAAGTTGCATTAAAAAACAGTTTTAATTGAGCTAGTAAAATGTGTACACTGCAGTGCGCTTGCAAGTTGCACGAGGACTTTTAAAATGTATTTTAACACGTTATAATCATGAGGCCCACTCTACAACCTCTTGCAAACTTTTCTTATTTCTTCCAAGTAAGTTAAAAAAAATGGGGAAAAAATACCCCGAATTGAAAAAAAATCAAATTTTTATTTTTTGTTAAAATTATTTAAAAGTGGAGGAAAAACTAAACTTTTTCTCTTCCGGCAAAATTTTGCTAAAGTACATAGTTTTAGATATATATGTCACCAAACATAGGTCTACTTTAAAAAAATAAGAAGTTAAAAAATTAATTACTCAGAAACTAAAGAAGCAAAAGATCTATTTCATATCAAATGTATCATATTTTCGTTAAAAGTCATAATTAAAACTTTCCATTGTCCTTAGTTACGTATCAATTCCGAGAATATATATCATATCTTCGTTAAAAGTCATAATTAAAGCTTTCCATTGTCCTTAGATACGTATTAATTCCGAGTCGGATGTAGTTTCTAGTAGATAGAAATTGAAAATTAATCCATTTTTAGGTTCTTTTGAGGTTAGGGTCAAATCTAGACTTGCTTGGCCAATTCTGATGTCGGATTCGGATCAAGGGCATTAAAATACATACGAATATGTGGGTCTCATACCTCAACAATGATACTTTTATTTTTTTGTGGAGCTATGGTAATTATCTGTACGTAAACTAGCGTCAAAAATTGGCAGTCCAATTGATAAAAGTGGTTTCAAAAACACAGCTCAATTGAAAGCAGGATATCTCGGTCAAAAAGTGAGATAGGGACTTGGGATTAAAATATTTGTTAATCTTATAAAATTCTATGCCAGAAGGTCTACCGATGCATTATGTTTGACTTATCAAAATGATTATAATATTATTTAATAAGTTTGCAGAAAAATTACCAAATTTTTCGAATATTGTTTGATACGTTTAGCTCTTTGCCTGATGTGCAAAAAGGTGTACAAAAAATTTTATTTCTCCTTGTTTTCTTTGCTGAATTGTAAAGTTTAATTTGAGCTTAGAAAACTTAAAAAATATTAAATGTTTTTTGAAATATGACTCAAAAGTACGAGATGATTTTCCGGGAAAAGCATTATTTTCAAGTAAAAACCATGGTTTCAGCTGTTTTTAAACGAAAATATGTTCCAAAGTTTTTATTTTTTTTTCGAGAACCAGTTAATGTTTTTCAATGTTTCTTAGCTCAAATTATATAGCTTACAATTCAGCAAAGGAAAGTAGGGGACCTTTAAAATTTTTGTAAACTTATTGCAAGCAACTAAACTTATAAAACGATATTCGAAGAAAGTGGTAAATTTTATCCAAACTCATCAATTAATATAATCACACTGATAAGTCAAAAATAATTAATAAGTACAGAGTTCTCAGTAAGGTGAAATTGACACGAGAATGAGAACGTCCAATGGTAACTTACCGGTAAGTTACCTTCAGAATAAATTACCTACCCTTACAACAAAGTAGTACTGGGTTCAGTACTGGGTTCAACACTGGTTTCAATACTGAGGGCAGTACTAGGTTATGCACTGGGAAGCCTGTACTTTTTTCGCGCAATATACTTTTTTAAGCACAATCACAATTTTTTTTAAATTTCATTGAAACTGTAATTTTACGTTCAAAGTATTCCCCTCTATGTAATTTACAACAAGAAACTACTGCGCAGCCGTGGGACCCATAGAAACTTAGTGCGCAACGTGAACAAATTTTCAACAGTGCATGGCGAAAAAAGTACTGGTTTTACAATACTGAACCCAGTACTAAACCCAGTACTGAATCCAGTACTTCTTTTTTGTAAAAATAGGAACTTTTTGAGAATTTATTTTTTTTATTGTTTATGAAACAAAAATAGAGGAATATTGTCCTTCACAGATTTTGCACATGTCACTTTGATTTTCTTTTGGAATTTTAAATTTTATTTGTTAAAAATAGTTTGATTTATAGTTTACTCGTGCACGTTCATTACTGAAGGTAAAGTCCACTGTTTGATACTTTTATGGTAGTTGTCAGTACGATATTAAAGTTTTAATTATTAAAAAAAGCTTTATTTAGAAAGAAGCTGATCAATTTTTATTGGCGGATCCAGGGGGGATCCCCCCCAAAGCCTTATATTTATGTTAGAGAAAAAGAGAAAGCACTATAGTGTTATCTCTTTCTCTCTTACATAGAATACCCCCTCCAAAAACCTTGTCTGGAAAGCAGATAAAAAAAAGGACAAAAAATAAACTTGTATGTCAACTCATTCGCTTCCTCATGATCTCTTCTAACGTAACGTAAATACTTTTCATGATTTGCAATCATGTACTACAAGTTCTCGTAATGTGATGTTGACAGGTTTTACACATTTTTCAATAAAACCACAGAAAACTGAAAAATTTTGCATTTGTAGTTTAATGTATTTTCTATTCTGTACGATCAATAAAATTAACTTTTTTTAAAGCATTCGTTTTATCTCAAAGTGCAACTTAGTGGTTTTATTGGCAAATCTGACGATTCGTTTTCATATAAATGAATATAAGAGACTTAGAGTACATGCATTGAGCGCTAGCGCATGTAAAAGATATGAACTTTGGATTTATATTTTGAAGCTCAGAAACGGTCAAAATTATTTTCTTTCTCCTTACACTACCTAATAATATAATTTACTATTTTTACTTACTTTATTCTGTACTTATTGAAAATACTAAAAAAAATTTGGATTAAATATTTAAAAATGTTAAATTTTCATAAAGTCTCTCAATGACGTAATTTACGGAAAGTTCTCTGTTACCTTACCAAACTTTAAATTAACGAGAATTTAAAGTCACTAATCAGTAGACCATCTGACGCAGAATTTTATAAGATTTCCAAATATGTTAATCCTAAGTTACTATCTAAATTTTTGACCAAAATATCCTGATTTGAATTGACCTGTGTTTTTGAAACCACTTTTATCGATCAAGCAGACAATTTTCGACGGTAGTATATATGTAGTTAGAACAGTAATAAGTAATTTAAAAATATTTTTAAATCTATGTCAAGCAAGCAAAAGTAATGAGGAAAGGGAATCATTTTAACATTTTAAGTAATTAAGTTTAAAGCAGATTTAAGGGGGGGGTAAAGTTAATTCGGTGAAAAAATGGCATGTTTTCGTGATTTTTTTTTTGGCGCTCTGGTTAGAGTCAGTGTATTGGACAAATTTTACATTTATAGTACATCATTTAAAGATAATTTAGTCAAAATTTGAAAGCTATATGATGAGAAGGAACTGATTGGCACGCGATTTCCAAAGACGCCTTAAAAAGAAAACCATTTTGCGGTGTACACTGTAAGTCAAAGCTGGATCATCTGAAATCAAAAACCCAAGATTTTTTTGTTAACTGATGAGTGTCTCGAGGTAACGCTGTCGAGTTTTTATTTTTTTGTTAATTATTACTCATTTTACAATAACAAATGTGTTGACATTTTATAGCAAAAATCGATTTTTTTACTTCAAAGTGGTGCCAAAAATCCAAAAATGAAAAAAAAAATAAAATCTCGACAGCGTTACCTCGGGACACTCATCAGTTAACAAAAAAATCTTGGGTTTTTGATTTCAGATGATCCAGCTTCGACTTACATTGTACACCGCAAAATGGTTTTTTTTTTAGGCGTCTTCGGAAATCGCGTGCCAATCAGTTCCTTCTCATCATATAGCTTTCAAATTTTGACTAAATTATCTTTAAATGATGTACTATAAATGTAAAATTTGTCTAATACACTGACTCTAACCAGAGCGCCAAAAAAAAATCACGAAAACATGCCATTTTTTCACCGAATTAACCTTACCCCCCCCTTAAATCATGAAATTTTTGAATTTAAATATTATATTAAGTTTAAGTTTTGATCTTAACTCATAGAATCTTAAAATTACTTTTTAGAAATATCCTTAATTATTGTTTTTTTTTTCTTTCAATAAATTGTCTGAAATAATACATTATAAAAGCACATATTCAACTCAAAATACATTTATGAACATTTAAAATGGAGCCCGTTTTTCCCTATCAAATAACCTAAGACGGGAAAAATAAACTTTTGTTTCAACACTAAACCCGTCTTATGTGAATTTTCCCCATCCTTTGTAACTCTAGAAATATTAAGTAATATATGTTTTAGGAAATATACAAAAAAATTGTGCAGCAAAATATGAGTCACCAAATAGACCTTGAAAACGACGAGGTGGGAAACGTACTAAAGTCATTATTAGTACTTCCAGCACTTCCGCCGGAAGAAATAAATGATGCCTTAGGGCATTTAAAAGAAAGCATGAGCGACGAAACTCGCGAACAGTTGGCTGAGACACTGCTGTACATTGAAGAAAAATGGTTGAATGGTGTAAAACCAAGTAACCTGTCAGTGTACAACCAGATAGATTCCATTACCCGTATTGCTGAAAAATATGGCAGCAGGTTAAATGCCGAAATTGAAGATCTACCAGAAGCTTGGACATTTACTAGTAAGTACATAATGGAATAGGGAACCGTAAACCAGGGATTATTTTTTTTAAGTTAAACTATTTTAACCCAAAGGTTCTCCCACTGTAAATATATTTCTAAATACTGAATTTGGACAGTTACCTGAGTATTTTCAGAAAAAATAAATAAAATCTTTCATAGACCCGTTTTTAAAGAAATAAATTTGTTAATTTAAAAATGTAATGTTTTGACTTTTATTCGAAGTATGTGCATGGCCGCAACAAAATGAAAGTCATTTTGAATTTAGGCATTTTCTTGAGTACGTTGGAGAAAAGAGTAGTACTAAAAACAATTCCATTGGGCCATTTTTGAAAAAATCAGTCGCTTAGGTTAAAAAATTAATTTGTGGATTTTTATCTAAAGTATGGGTAATATCATTACAATAATTGATAATAAATCTAAAACTTCATTTTTGAAATAAAAGTATTGCGTAGGCCTTTTTTTTTTTTTTTAAAGATTACTAACAAAAGGTTTCAAATCGTTAAAGTGCGACCTCTACATTCGAATTAAATTGCTTTTCTCCTATTTAGTTGGTATAACCAGCTTTATACATAACTTGTACAAGAAGTGAAGGGGTCGATGACAATTAAATTCGAAGGTATAAATCAAGGCCGTAGCCAAAAACAAATTTCGGGTAGGGAGGGTTTGTCAATAAACAGTCAAAGTGATGACATTTTTTTTAAACTTGAACATATGTCAAAATTTTTTGGGGGAGGGGGGTGGGTTCAAACACCCCTATCACCCCCCTGGCTACGGCCTTGGTAGACATCACACTTCAATGATTTAAATATTTTTTCAGTAATCTTCTGTAAAGATAAAAGAATACTATTCTCGCAATACTGTTATTTAAAGAAACTGACATAGCGCTCCGTCACATTCTCATCGCGCGCAGGGCTCGCTTCGCTCGCTAGTTTCAGCGCGCCTCGGGACGCGCGAGGGACGGCGCCGTGCTTCGCGCTCCGAAGTTTTAGTAATCGTCGTGCTACGCGCTCCGTATTTGGAATAAGCGTCGTACTTCGCACTCCGATCATAAGCAATCTTTCTGCCGCGATGCACGCTTCGACAAATTTTTGCTTTTATCATTTCATATTCAAAATATAATATACATGTAGGCCTTGGATTTATACATTTCTACTTCCTTTATGACTTATGTATCAGTGCATTGATTAACATTGTTCAGCTTAATTTTAAATTAACTTTTCTTACAAGCTTAAAGAATATTTTTTAGTCTAATTTTTTCCTAATTTTAACTCCACGTAAATCATGCTCTTCGTTATCGAAATTGTATACTTTCCTTATGACATATGAACCAGTTTCTTTTTTGGCACTGTTTAGCCTTATTACAAATTGGGTTTCCACTTAAAAGATAAAACTTTTTTGGTCTTAAAGTTCTACGCCTTTAAGGAATACATTTTCATCACGGCACTCGCGCTTCGCGCTGGATACTAATATTTTCCGGAATATGCGAAATACTAAAGCAAAAAAGTAAAATACAAAATAAAAAAAATACTGAAAAAAATACTGTGATGAGATTAGACATTTGAGAATGGTTGACAGGTTATGTAGAAGTTTGACAACTATACGTTAGAATTTTCCATTATGCTTCGGTGCGCCACTGTCCATTTTATCTAACCTTACAATATGACTCGCGGTTTCACATAGCCGTATGGCTAAAACACCAATACGTATGGCAGTTCCCAAACCAGCAATAAAATATTGCCAATCTGCCTATAATTATCGCAGTTCCACGGAAATATTGTTTTCAGTGTAGGCTGGCGTCCTATGACTCCGTTGTGCGTAGAGTTGTAATAATATAAAAAAGGACAAAAAAAGTGTCATGTTCGTGACACTATACTAAGGTATTCCAGCATGATTTTTCGCGCTAAATCCGAATCTGGAGTAAGAATTGTCAGATTGACTTAACTTGTTAAGATTAAATCCGACATGTGCTGAAAAACACGAATTTAAGCAAAAATAGACAAATAAAATCACCAAAAGACTATACTAGTGAACAAATTGTATTAACAGCTTGAGCCAATTTGACAATTCTCGCTTTACATTCAAATTCAGAGGAAAAAAGTGCTAAGGAATACACTAGCGCTGTGTCTCGGCGAATATCTTTTCTATTTTATCTCAAATTCGTGTTTTTGAGCAGTTTTTCAGGTATTCTAAAAAATAATAGCCAATCTGACACTTCTGACTTAAGATACGGATTCAGCATGAAAAATGACATAGAAATACACTAGTGTAGTGTAACGGACATGACACTTTTTTTGTGTGCCTGTGTTATTATTCATTTTAGGCCAAAATAGTTCATTTCACATATTCATTAAATAAACACTGAAAAAATAAGCCTCTAGCCAATTTCTAGGTTAAGGGACTCTGAACGAAACACACAAGATACCGGGGATCACAACAAAACTTCAAGGTTAACAGTAGCATTTAATCTGTTAATAATAAGCAGAAAGCTTTGCAGGTGCTATATCAACAATCTCTCTCTGTTAAATTCAATCAAAAAATTGTTATATGTAGTCAACTTATTTTCTCAGTGAAATTCCTCCTTATTATATTACTAACTACGACATAATGATATTTATTCAAAAATGTTTTAATTTGATAAGAACTTCAAATTTTTCGAAGATTTAAATTTCAAATCAGTAACAATGCTTTTAGAAGTCGAGAGGCGAATTTCAGATTTTCCTTTCAAACAAGACGCTTGTGGTACTTAAAAAAAAACTTTTCGGAATTCAATTTTTTTGGAATCAGGTCTCAAAACGTCGAGAAATGTAGGTTTTAGCAAAAGTTCAAAATCGCACAAATTTAAGACCTTCTCATTTAGGATGAGAATGGAAAGATGAAGTTGTAATATTATTTATTTTAACGATAATGTACAATTATAAATTTCGTGTAAAAAACGGTCCACACAATGTTTCTGTTGAGTTGAACATAAAGATTAACCCAGACGAAGGTATTGGATTGAATTCCAATTAGTTGGAATAACTTTTAATGAGTATTCTTTCGGGGCATTCCGAAATTTGTTTCCGAGCCTATCAGTTTTTATCCGAATATAAAAACAGACGTAACTTGACGAAAAATTCTTTCCAAATTAACCCGTTTCATTCCGAAGCTAAATTTTAATCCGTTTGAATCCCGTTATTTCATTCCGAATCAATCCGTTCCAATTTATTCAAATATGAAACGGATTGATTCGGAATGAAATAACGGGATTCAAACGGATAAATATTTAGCTTCGGAATGAAATGCATTAAATCGGAAAGAATTTTTCGTCAAGTTACATCTGTGTTTAGATTCGGATGAAAACTGATTGGCTCGGAAACAAATTTCGGAATGCCCCGGAATAATACTGATAAAAACTTATTGAAACTAATTGAAATTCAATCCAATACCTTTGCCAGGGAGGTTAATTTAAAAAGAAAAATATGGAAATTAATCCGAATCTGGAACAGATTTGTCAGGTATATTGGAGCGGTCCAAGGGAACGTACCCAAGAGGCCAGCAGCCCATTCCAGGAACGTTCCCGGCCTAGTCGGTGCTATTAGGGTTCTTTGCAATGTACTCAGAAAAGTGCCCAAATTCAATATTAATTTTATGTTGTTGCGGCTATGCACGTACTTTGAATAAAAGTGCAAAAATTACATTGTTTAACTTAAAAAATCAATTGTCTCAAAAAGGGATAGATAATATAAAGTTCCAAATAATTGGAAAGACATTTATAGTGGGAGCACCTTTGGGTTATAATGATTTAACCGTAGAAGGACGAACTGGGGTCGTTTGGTATCCCAAGTGAAATTTAAAGTAGACTCCTGACCCATACAGTGTCAATTTCCGTTAGGACCCTAAACATAATTCAATTTAGTAACGTGACAGTTAATTGTAGTAGGTAAGCGCGTATTGCGTGCGCAAGTCTCTTTATTGTGCAGTGAAAGTAAGTCTGGTGTCCCAAAATACCTCAGTTAGTCCTTGACGTTTCAAAAACGTAAGGATAATAAATTTCTTTTTTTTTATTAGAACGGTTTAATTCAACCTACAAAGCAAAGATGTAATAACTATAATTGTAAAAAGTTTTTTGAAAAGAAAAATATTTTGAGAAAAAATACAATTTTTTATAGTTGATTTTGGTAAATTTCACTTGTTTATTTATTTTATTAATAATTGAAATTTCATCTATTGAAATAATTATATTTTTTTCAAGTAATTCAAAGGTCCATAAAAATTAATTCTAATATGTCTATTCAGCTTTTAAAATCCTCAGGGTTTTTCTAAATTGGTCAATTTGTTAAAAAAGTACAATATTTTTGGTAAAAAATGCCAATGTTGAGAAAATTTGGTACTTTTTTTGTTGTTTTTACAATATTTTTAGATTTTTTTTCATTCTATTAAAAAATAAATGACACCATCTTCTTCCTGAATAAAAAAACGAGACAAATTCACTATGTAAAAACCATTTCCCGTGTAGAAAAGTTCGGTGGGTGCCAGTTGGGCCCCATATAGGTTTCCCAGATTTAAGGTGGGCCCCAGTTGGGTCTTCCCACTGGGAAATTAGTGGGCTTGTAATGCTCAACCCGGTTAGTGCCAATTCACTAAAAAAGATCGTTAAAAAATATTCATTAGAACTGTTTACAATATTTTCCTGCAAAATTTTCTTTAATGACACAAAAATTAGTTAATAACAATTAATGCATTTTTTTTTTAATTTGTTGAAACAAATTAATATTGTTTATTTGAAACTTTTCATATAATACAGGTAGAGAGTTATAACTTTTTTCTAATTATTCTAATTATAGTTGCATAATTAGAAAAAGTTACAAATTAGAAAAAAAAATAAAATTAAAATTGTTTAAACAAATTAATATTGTTTATTTGCAACTTTTCATCTAATAGAGCTAGAGTGTTGTAACTTTTTCTTAATTTTGCAACTTTTCAAGTTTGTGAAAGCTCAATATTAATAAAAAAAATAAAATCCACAATTATAAACATTGTTTAAACAAATTAATATTGTTTATTTGCTACTTTCGATCTAATTGAGCTAGAGAGTTGAAAATTTCTCTAAATTTGCAACTTTTGAAACCTATGAAAGATTAATATTAATAATAAACGAAAATCCACAATTATAAAAATTGTTTAAACAAATTATTATTGTTTCTTTGCAACTCTTCATCTTATTGAGCTAAAGAGTTAAAACTTTCTTTTAATTTTGCAACTTTTTAAGCCTATGAAAGCCTAATATTGATAATAAACGAAAATTCACAATTATAAAAATTGTTGAAACAAATTAATATTGTTTATTTGCAATTTATCATCTAATGGAGCTACAGAGTTGAAATTTTCTTCTAATTTTGAAACTTTTGAAACCTATGAAAGATTAATATTAATAATAAACGAAAATCCACAATTATAAAAATTGTTTAAACAAATTAGTATTGTTTCTTTGCAACTCTTCATCTTATTGAGCTAAAGAGTTAAAACTTTCTTTTAATTTTGCAACTTTTTAAGCCTATGAAAGCCTAATATTGCTAATAAACGAAAATTCACAATTATAAAAATTGTTGAAACAAATTAATATTGTTTATTTGCAATTTATCATCTAATGGAGCTACAGAGTTGAAAATTTCTCTAAATTTGCAACTTTTGAAACCTATGAAAGATTAATATTAATAATAAACGAAAATCCACAATTATAAAAATTGTTTAAACAAATTATTATTGTTTCTTTGCAACTCTTCATCTTATTGAGCTAAAGAGTTAAAACTTTCTTTTAATTTTGCAACTTTTTAAGCCTATGAAAGCCTAATATTGCTAATAAACGAAAATTCACAATTATAAAAATTGTTGAAACAAATTAATATTGTTTATTTGCAATTTATCATCTAATGGAGCTACAGAGTTGAAATTTTCTTCTAATTTTGCAACTTTTAAAACCTATGAAAGATTAATATTAATAATAAACGAAAATCCACAATTATGAAAATTGTTTAATCAAATTGATATTGTTTCTTTGCAACTCTTCATCTTATTCAGCTAAAGAGTTAAAATTTTCTTTTAATTTTGCAACTTTTCAAACCTATGAAAGATTAATATTAATAATAAACGAAAATCCACAATTATGAAAATTGTTTAATGAAATTGATATTGTTTATTTGTAATTTTTTCATCTAATTGTGGATAGAGTTGATACTTTCTCTTAATTTTGTAGCTTTTTGAACCTATGTAAGCTTTATATTATTCATAAACGAAAATCCACAATTATAAAAATTGTTTAAAAAAACTAATATTGTTTATTTGCAATTATTATTTATCGAATTGAGCTAGAGAGTTGTAACTTTTTTCTTATTTTGAAAATTTTATGCCTGTAAACGCACAAAACTTATAGTTAAAGAAAATCCATAATTATGAAACTCTTTAAACAAATTAATACTGTTTATTCGTAACTTTAATACAGTTTGGGAACTGTATTACAATATTAATATTAACAATATGAGTTTGTTTAAACAATTTTTATAATTGTTGATTTTACTTTACAATTAATACTGGGCTTTACTAGGATTAAAAAATTGCAAAATTAATAAATAGTTACAACTCTGTAACTCAATTAAATGAAAAATTGTAAATAAACAATATTAATTTGATTAAACAATTTTTGTTTATTATTAATATTAATCTTTTGTAGGTTTGAATAGTTAAAAATTTAAGAAAAAGTTACAATTCTCTATAGCTCTATTAGATGAAAAGTTGTAAATAAACAATATTAATTTGTTTAAACAATGTTGGCAATTTTATAATTTAGTTTTTTTTTAATAGTAGGATTTACTAAACTTAAATAGTTGCATGACTATGAAGGTTTTTTATGGCCCTTTAAAAAATAGTTAATAATAAAAAATTTGTTAAATAAATTATTGGATCTTATTCTTTAAACTTTCCTGAAGAGAAATAGCTTTATCCGATCAAAAAATGTTAATTTTTCATGTATTTTATATCAATTCTATGAAAAAGTTTTCTCCCCATATTTTTTGCATGGGAAACTGAGCGCTTTGACCGAATTTCATGAATTTTTAAATTGACATGAAGGGAAATTGCAATAAATATATCCAGGTTGACGATAAGTTTAGTATTGAAACTATTATTTAGTTACAATTTACTTATTTAAAAAAACTGGGAAGCCCAGGTTGGCCCCAACTGGCGCCCACTTATAAACTGTGAAATACTGGGAACTTTTCTACACGGGTTTTGGTGAAATGCAAATCTTATATGCACGTTTACAATCTGGGGGAACGAAGGACCCCAGTTAAGCCTTAGATTGTGAGAAAATTAAGTTAGTTCTTCTAGGGTAAGCGCATTTTGGAGTGACATGAGCAGTGGAAGGTCAGATTACTATTTTCGGTGTAAATATCGTTTGTCGCGATATAAACGCTACTTCGTTTTATTTAAACTTTCCATTTCATGGAATAAATTGTCTTTCAACCAAAATATAATTTAATTAGTAGATCAAATAAAATGTATTAAATTTTTAAACAGTTTCAAAACAACTGCTCACGAATAGTAATCTTTAATCGAAAATATGTAGAGAAGATCGGGGTAAAGGTGCTATCTTTATATATTTTGCTTCATATAAATATAACTAAACATAGTAGAAAAAAAACTTTCATTATTACTCAACATTTGCCTACAATCGTTTCGCATTTCAGTAAAGTCTTAATTAAATAAAAATGTAATTTATAAAAGAGTATAAACTATCATTATTACCCCAGTTACTGGGGCAAAGGTAATAAGGCTCCTTTTTATGGAAATGTCAATAATTTCACCAGGAACATCAAAATTTTTCTCAAAAACATGTGTGTCTACTATTTTAAAAGATTATTTATATACTTTTCAGAGAGATTAATAAAAATGCAAAAAAACATACATAACGAAAGCTGTAAAATTCGCAACAATGAACAAAGAACATACAAATTCTCAAGAATTGAAAATAAAGATTACGTCAAAGTAATCAATGAGAATTGGGAGAAATTGGAAAAAAGAGTAATCACTGTCCAACAGTTTCTCCGTATTGTTGAAGCCAATTGCATCAAATATTTCCTTTCTACTATAACATTCCTAACACACGACAGCAATGTGCTCGGGGAAGAGGACTTCCAAATAGTTGAACTAGAGGACGCTGTTATTGATTCTGAAGGTAATATTTTTTTAAATGTCCCTAGCGAAAGTATCGGATTCAATTACAATCAGTTTGAATGAGTTTTAATGAGTATTCTTCCGGGGCATTCCGAAATTTTGTTTCCAAGCCAATTAGTTTTTATCCGAAACTAAAAATGAATGTAACTTGACGAAAAATTCTATCCTGATAATTCCAAATTGATCTGTTTCATTCCAAAGCTAAATTTAATGCGTTTAAATCCCGTTATTTCATTCCGAATCATTCCAAACCAATCCGTTTTATATTCAAAGAAACCCGAATAAAATTGTAACGGATTGATTCTGGACGATTCGGAATGAAATTACGGGATTCAAACAGATTACAATTTACCTTCGGAATGAAAAAGATTAATTTGGAATTATTAGGAAAGAATTTTTCGTCAAGTTACATCCAATTTTAGTTACGGATAAAAACTAACTGCCTTGGAAACAAATTTCGGAATTTGTTTCCAACAAATTAAGCATGCGGAATTGTGTTTTATGAAAATTCCGCATGAGGAATAATGCTTTATGAAAATTTCGCATGCGGAATAATGTTTTATGAAAATTCCGCGTGCGGAATAATGTTTTATGGAAATTCAGCAGACGGAATAGTGTTTTATGATAATTCCGCAATGGGAATAAAATGCAAAATACGGAATTCCGCATGCGGAATAAAATGCGGAATGCGGAATTCCGCATTGTAATTGCGCAGGCGGAATATTGTTTTAGATTATTACGGAATGGGAATAAAATGCAGAATACGGAATTTCGGATGCGGAATAAAATGCGGAATGCGAAATTTCGCATTATAATTTCACAGGCGGAATATTGTCTTATAATACTTCCGCATGTGGAATAAAATGCGGATTGCAGAATTCCTCATTATAATCGCTCATGCGGAATACTGTTTTAGGACAATTACGCAATGGGAATAAAATGCAGAATTCCGCATACGGAATTGTCAGGCGGAATATTATCTTATAATAATTCCACATGCGGAATAATGCGGAAGTCCGCATTATAATTGCGCAGGCGAAATATTGTTTTATGATAAATCTGCATGCGCAATTATAATGCCGAATTTACTGTTTTAGGGTAATTCTGCATGAGGAATTTCCATAAAACATTATTTCGATCGCATAAGTGTCATAAAACACTATTACACAAGCGTTGTCAAAGAACACTTTTCCGCATGCGTAATTCTCATAAACAACACTATTCCGCTTGCGGATTTTTGATAAAGCACTATTCCGCATCTGTTATTGTCATTGAAGTTACGCATAACCTATTTAATAATACATTCAACTCTTCCCAATTAGTTTAAATTATAAAAGTATATTCGGAAACGCATTCCGCAAGGTGTTACGCTCGAGCAGCAAACTTAACTCTCGAGAAATCACTCTCTTTCACCACTAGTCACACAATGTACTATTGTCTTTTTCATATGTTCATAATAAAAATAATTAAATTTAATACAACTTTTATATTTGAAATGTTAGCCTTAATTTAAAAATGTTACTTTCCTCCTTCGTGCTGTTACTTTCCACCTCAAGGGTGAAGAGTAAAGGAACAAAGAAACAGCTGATTAAGAAGTCCTGTTGTAAACTATGCAATTATTATTTATGTTAAATTTTAATTTTATTTAATAGGTGAAGGTTCAAGCTTTAGATTAATATGTTTACAGAACTTATCCAACAAACAGTTTTGACGCTAACATCCAAAAACTGATTTTTGTTACTTTCCTCCTCGGTCTCCACTAATATTGCAAAGTAATATTGAGGGAATATTGCAAAGTAATATTGAGGGAATATGGCAAAGTAATATTCGGGTGCAGGAAATTTCCCAAAAACACAGAAGGTCGAATTTTTAAATTGTCGAACATCCACTTTGTCGAATATCTATTTTTTCAAAATTCTAAATTGTCGAATTACCAAATTGTAGAATCTCCAAATGTTGAAATGTCCAGAAGGTCGAATTTTCTTTTCATATGAGTTTCCTATCTATGATATGTGTTCGTAAAGTAGATTGGACAAATACTCGACATTTAAAATCTTAATGGAAAATTTTTACTTTCGCGCACCTGTCCAATCTACTATACGAACAGAAAGCACCGATAGGAAACTCGTATGAAAAAAATGGACCTTTTGGACACTCGAACATTTGAAAATTCGACAAAGTAGATATTCGACAATTTTGAGACTCGGCATTTTGGATATTCGACAGTATAGAAATTCGACAATTTGGATATTCGATCATTTGGAAATTCGACAAAATGAATATTCAACAGTTTGGATATTTCATCATTTGGACATTCTACGTAATGGACTTCTATCGTTTTAGATATGGTGCTCTCTAAATTTAAATCAGTGAAAAGTCACTGGTGAATCAGCGCGAAATGAGCCACAGATTTCAATCAGTGAGATTTTGACTGAGAATCAATCAAATTTAACTGATTCTCAGTCAAATGTCTTACTAATTGATTCAGTAACACCACTGATTCAATCAGTTACATTTTGACTGAGATTCAGTGAAATTCCATTGAAATTTTCACTGATTCAAATCAGTGGCTCATTTCGCGCTGATTCACCAGTGACTTTTCACTGATTTAAATTGAGAGAGTGGATTTTACGGAAATTATCCTGCCCAAAAAATAAAATATGTCCAATCTACTGCAAATTTTTTTTATGATTTGTCCTATTGGATAGTAATTTATCCTATAAATATTTTAAATTTTTTTAAAAATTGGGGCAGTGGGAGGGAGGAAAAGTCTAGCGTTTTTTGGTAATTCACTCTTCTTTTCCTATTTCTACTGTTTTAATGAATGGATAAAAAGATTTTATGCGACATGATTTTTGTAGATCTTTGCATAACCTTTCGATTGAAAAGGTACATTTTATATTTTTTAAATAATTTGACCTTGATTTTTCAAAATTAAAAATAAATTTAAGTTTTTCTCAAAGATGGGCCTCTTTAATTTTTTAAAAAATATTTTTAAACGAAAGCTGAGGTTTTTTCCTATAAGACATAAAAATTTCAAAAATGCGTTTTTTTTCGTTTTTGAGAAATTAAATGATGAATACCGCGCGACGCCGGATTGACTGTAAGGGCTCGCGTCGACGCGGCGATCCGACGTCCATCCGGCGTCGCGCGGTATTCATCATTTTATTTCTCGAAACGAAAAAAAAACGCATTTTTGAAATTTTGGTGTCTTATAGGAAAAAACCTCAGCTTTCGTTTAAAAATATTTTTAAAAAAATTAAAGAGGCCCATCTTTGAGAAAAACTTAAATTTATTTTTAATTTTGAAAAATCAAGGTCAAATTATTTAAAAAAAATAAAATGGACCTTTTCAATCGAAAGATTATGCAAAAATCTACAAAAATCATGTAACATAAAATTTTTTTTACCATTGATTAAAACAGTGGAAGTAGGAAAAGAAGAGTGAATTACCAAAAAACGCCAAACTTTGCCCCTCTCCCACTGCCCCAATTTTTTAAAATTTTTTTAAATATTTATAGGATAAATAACTATCGAAATGAATTTCTATCTAAAAAAATGTGCAATAGATTGAACATATTTTATTTTTGGGTCAGGACATTTTCCGTGAAATCCACCGTAGGGTAACTGCCCCAGTCGTTGGCACTGCGTCAGTCGTTGGCACCTTTCTTAGTTTTATTTAAATAAGAAGAAAAATAAAATTTATAGCTTCTTTTGCATAAGTTTATTAATTTCCGCAACATTTTTTACACAAATTAAGTATATAACTTATTAAATACATTTATATACTTAGTTTTAAAAAATTAAATTTAATATCATTCTCAGAGTGTCAAGAATTTTACAGCTTTTCTAAAGAAAATCTTAAGATAGCTAGAATTTTAAAACTCAATTTACCATTACTATAAGTTACTAAATTCACTTCTTCCTTCGCGAATATGAAATAGGAATGTTTAAATATTGATAATATAAGACGTCAAGTCATGCAAATTATTTATTTATTTATTTTAGGGGGGGGGGGGTGCCAATGAAATTGTTTACAAAAGACAATTTCACTAGTTATTGGCACCCCAGTGCCAACGACTAGGCAAGCAATTTTTAATCACGTCCTAGTCGTTGGCACTCCTTATTTCCACTTGTTACTGAAATATATTTTAATATTAATGGACATTATTTGAAATAACACTGAAAAAATATAATCCATTTAATAAAGCATAAGTGAATTTAATGTTTAAATGAAATATTTATATGTCACTAACTTTTGCCTGTTAGTATGCACCAACCTAAAAAAGTAAAATATTTACATTGAAAAGAACGTTTTATTAATTCCAAAATAGATGATGTCATTAAAATAAGCATTTATTAATTGTATTGTTACTAAAAAATGCATAAAATTTTCGATTCTTGTAAAATTAATTTTATTAACAGACATAAATAAACTGCAGAGAGGCAGAGTTTTAAAAGTTTCATTTTTCAAGACTGGCTACCCTGAATCGACTGCGGCTATTGGTCGAAATACGCGCGTGTATTTGAAATACTTTTTAAACATTTATTATTTAGAATTCATTTTAGAATATATATTCATGCTATATTTCGATTAAATATATTTTGAAAGCTTATTTGTTTTGAAATAAACCTATTCAAGTACAAAATGTTTACTTGGGAATAATTTATTTCAAAATTAATAGCATGCGCATTTGCTTTTGTAGATTTCTCCTACTTTATTTAAGATTTTCTTAAAAATAAACTTTATAACACTAGATGAAACTTTGAGAATATAATTCTGAAATATTAAAGAATAATGTACTTGAAAATGATTAATTTCTGCTCATTTTTCATGTCAGGAAAACAGCACTAAACAGCATGTCTCCACAAGGCTTCATGTCAACTTCATGTCAACATTTTTTTAATAAAAAAGAATCTTATAAGGCAAAATGAAACTTTGGGAGAACATTTCTGTTGAACTTAGCACTTGATTTACAAAATGTAAACAAAATCAACTCATTTTAATTTTGAAGTCTTGAAGGTTATATATGAGGTGCCAACGACTGGGTCCTAGGTGCCAAATGACTAGTGCTGCAAAATGACGGCAGTACCAACGACTGGGGCTTTGCGTTAGCACACAATTATTTGATAATTTCGAAGTCTTCGTGCTTTTTCATTAAAAAATAGTAATTTTATTGTATTCTGCATTAAATTTTGAATACATATATGATTATATGTATTTTATTATATTATTTTTTCTATGTTAATTTAATTCTTGAAGTCAAAATTTGGCTGAAAGTGCCAACGACTGGAACAGTTACCCTATATATATATTAGAATATTGCAAATTGTGAATTAATAAGTTGAAGTGTATTTAGAAAGTTAATAATATAGAAACTTTTTTTTCTATTTGCAATGATTTATTCTATGAAGAATTGAAAACAAAATATTTAACAAACAAATATTTATTCAACAAATATATAATAATTTTTCTTTACACCTAAAGATGACATGGGAGAAAACTCTGAAGAATCGGAAAACTCTGAACAGTCGGAAAACTCTGAAGAGTCGGAATACTCTGAAGAGTCGGAAGACTCTGAAGATTCGGAAGACTTGGAAGAGGAATCGCAAGAAGAAAGTTTGGAAATGGAAGACATAGAAGGAGAAATATCGGAAAGAGAAGTAATAGAAGAAGTAGAAGCAGAAGCAGAAATTCCTGAGAATGAAGCTGGAGAGGAACAAGAAGACCAACTTCAAAACGAAGTTATCCCCTTGGAGAACATTGTTATTCCAAATCACGAAGAATTTATTCAACAAGGTAATAAAATAAGTCTTTAATTTTATGGATCGCCTGCATTTTCAAGTTTATTTATCAGAATTCTCATTTGCACAAAATCATCTTCACCAAAAATTGCATTACGCAAAAAGAATATTTTTTAGAAACTTCCTTTATCAAGATTCAAATGTATACTACACTCGAATGATTGTAATTTTTCTTTTATCTGAAATTGCATTTATTAGAATTCTTAATTGCCGCAAATATTCATTGGGAACCTGATTTGTACGAATATCATTTATTTTAAAGGATATTTGGCCGAGACACTACACTAGTGTATTCTGAGACGCAGGAATGATCCCTAAAGTTGATTATAGAGTATTAGATGGGTCGAATTTCATACACCGAAAAAAATGAATAGGCAATTTGACTATACTCCTAGTTACGAGAGGAGCCCACTAGGAATTCAGAGTTACAGGCCTCATACTCATGCCACTATTGCCACTTTTTGCCACTTTTTTCAACTGATGCCACTATTTAGCTACTATATTGAAAAAAATGCCACTAATGACACTTTTTTTTTTAAAAAAAAGGTTACTAAAGACACTATTTTCAACTCAGATGTTTAATAAGTCTCTAAGTAAAGTATTAGACTTCAATTATAAAGAGTGTATTTAATTGGTTGGAATTATAAAATTATTAAAAATTATTTTTATTGAGACGGAAGAAAATGACCGAAAAACTGAAGCAGAAGCCAAAAAAAAGAAAACGCATTGTGGTTTATTGTAGGATTTGTTTCTGAACTTTGTAAGGAAATCCATTATATTATTTGAGAAATTTTTCAATTTTTAGGACTAATTTCCGATTTTTTTTGGAATAAGTACATTTTTCTGAACTACGGAAATATTTTCATGTAGACTTAGGATTTATATTTTTTACTTCTGGGAAAAAATTCATCGCATTTAGAAAATTTTCCAATCTTTTTGGAAAAAAATTCCAATGATTTGATAAAAATAGTTTTTCTTGAAACATTGGAATTTTTTCCACCAATTCCTGGGATTTATTTACGAATATTCGGAAAAAATCCACTATGTTTGGAAATTTTTCCAATCTTGAAAAATAATTTCCATTCTTTTTTAAATAGGGAATTTTTCCAAACTGTACGAAATAAATCCACTAGTTGGGAAGATTTTCTAATTTTCGGGAAACAAATTGAAAACAAGTAACTATTAGGTTTAAATAAATATGGAAATAAGGATTCTAAGACTTAAAATAAACCTTAAAATATTGGAGACTATTAAAACATCACAAATCACACAAAATTCAAAAATAGACAGGTTGATAATATTCCCATTAGTCCAGTTAAAGTAGAAAAGAAAAGTATTAATATTCAAGAAATTTTGTAAATGAAGTATTTCATATTTTTTTAATTTAATCAGGTTTTCAAAATTTTAAGTGTTCTTTTCAGTTTGGCGTATGAAAAGTCAGAGAATTTTATAAAAGGTTATTTTAAAAAGTTAATTTAATTAATTTCTACATTTTTATGATTTCAATCAGTGATATTTTATTTGAAATAAGTTGAAAACTGCTGAATTGTCGGTGACTTTTACCTGATTGATCAATAGAAAATAATTCAAATTTTCAATGCTGTTACTAAAATTGAAAATTATTTCCATCTATCAATCAGTAAAAAATTAATGAGAATTTAGTCATTTTCTACTGATTTCCTGTGAACCTTCATTGATTGAAATCATGAATAGAAAGTGAATATAAAATTATTCTCCTTAAATTTTATAATTATTCATTAATTTTTTTAATTATTTTGTTCTGTTGTCGATTATTTTCGTAATTTTGTAATTTTTCTTTCAATTATCAATTATCCTCTTCACATTTCAATTTAATTCTTTAAATTTCAATTTATTTCCTCCATTTTCAATTATTTTCTTCAATTCTCAATTATTTTCTTAAATTTTCAATTATTTTATTCAATATTCAATAATTCTCGCCTTTTTCCAATCATCATTAATTTTTTTTTAATTTCAATACAATTCTTTAATTATTTTCTTCAATTTTCATTTATTATCTAACATTTTTTCTATAATTTTCTTCAGTTTTTAATTGACAACTTAATATTTTCCTTCAATTTTATAATTATTCTTTAATTTTTCCAATAATTTTGTTCTATTGTCGATTAATCTCACCATTTTTTGAACTTTTTTTACTTCTTTTTCAATAGTCAAGAATTTTTTAAATATTTAATTATTTTAGTCATTTAGTAATTTTCCTTTTAATTATCAATTATTTTCTTACAATTTAAATTTAATTCTTTAACATTTAATTTATTTCTTCAATTTTTAATTTTTTCTCCAGTTATTATTCTCATCATTTCTTAATTATTTCTTTTAATTATTAATTATTCTCTACAATTTATCCTTACTTACTACAATTTTTTCAATTTTTTTATTTTGTTGTCTATTAATCTAGTCTTTTTTAGAATTTTGTTTTCAATAATTGTCTATTATTTTCGTCAATTTTCAAATATTTTCTTAAATTTTCCATTTATTCTGCTCGATTTTCAATTATATCTTTCAATTATTAATTTTTTTCCACAATTTTCAATTATTTTCTACAAATTTTTGAATGTATAATTATTTTTCTTAAAATTTATAATTATTTATTAATTTTGAAAATGATTTTTTCTGTTGTCGATCATTCTCGACAGTTTTCTAATTTTTTTTTATTTGTCAATTATTTTCCTAAAATTTTAATTTAATTCCTTAATCTTTAATTTAATTCTTCAAGTTTTAATTATTTCTTCAGTTCTCAATTATTATTTTGAATTTGAAATTGCAGTCTTTAATTTTTAATTATTTTATTCAATATTCAATATTCAAGAATCCTCACCTTTTTTTTAATTATCAATTATTTTTTTAAATTTGAATTTATTTCTTAAATTTTCAATTTATTTCTTCATTTTTTTATTATTTTCTTAAAATTTCAATTCCATTCTTCAGTTTTTAATTGTATTCTTTAAATTTAAATTTCATTCTTCAATTTTTTTCGATTTTCAATCCAGTTGTTATTAACAATAATGCAAAGTTTCTCAGACCCTTGGGCGCGTGTTAATGTTGCTACTTATTTTGTATTTGGTAATGGAATTTGATGAAAAATAATATGAATATATTATTTCTTTTTGTGTTTTTAATACGAAATTGTTGAACAACATTAATCTCAAAATTAAAAATATTACATAAAAAAAAAAACTTAAAAAAATTATTTTTGACCTTGAAACCTTTTTAAAATGCCTTCAATTTTCTTTAAAAGTCACTCGATACTCTGATTGGTATTTTATTATTCATTTAATTTGAATATTTTATATTTTGACCTGGAATTTTTGTGAAAATGGTCTGAAAAACCTGGAAAAGTCATGGAATTTTCAAATTATGTTTTGTGTCTACTCTGATTAATGTATTTTTAATATATTTTATAAAATAAAAACAGTAATATTATTAATTTTTGTTATTTTTACAACCATAAGATTAAATAAATAAATAAATTTACATATATTTTTTAACAAAAATATGCCACTATTTTGCCAACTTTTTTAACAGTTTATGCCACTTTTGACACTATTTTTTGTTGCAAAACTGAGTATGAGGCCTGGAGTTACTTTAACTAAGAACCCTGGTTAAGCTATCCAGGATGCTAGTTAATGTGACTTTGAATTCCTAGTGGGCTCCTCTCGTAACTAGGAGCATAGTCAAATCGCCTATTTATTTTTTTCTGTGTATGGTAGAAAGAGAATCAACTTTAGGGCCCATTCCTACGTCTTTCTATTCTTACGTATTTTTTCAGCTGGATCCGAATCCGAAATCAGAATTCTTAGATTGGATAATTTTTTGAGATTCTCTCAAAAAAATTGATTTTTCGTGTATTTAAGCAGTTTTTTGAAAATATGCAAAAAAAATTATTTAATCTAATAATTGTAACTTTAGAATCATATTCGTCTGAGAAAAATACATATGTGACGCTCCGCGAGAGAAGGGACCTATCGCCGAAAAAATCAATTTTCATTTTTTTATGCTAAAAGACAATTTTTGAGTTGTTCTTTCAGTTCCATGTTTCAAAAATTCTTTTTTGTAATTACACTTTTTGTTATAATGCTTCAAACCTAGACATACTAAGTATATCGCATTTTTTGATTTTTCTTTGAACGACCGTCCCGTGAAATAAACAATTAATTAGTTTGATTTTTCATGACAATTGATAGTTTTTGAGTTGCTTTTTGAGTTCCAAAAATCGAAATTTGATTCCTGCAATTAGTTTTCTTGTTATAAAGCTTTAAACATGGGCATGTTAAGCGTCTCGATTTTTCTTCCTCCTCTTTGCCCGTCCATTCTTTAAAGTTTGCTTTCTCAGCGATAGGTCCCTTCTCTCGCGGAGCGTCACATATGAATACATTAGTGTACTCTCTCGACCAAAAACAATTTTGTTTGGGAGTCTTTTTTGGTGTTTTTGACACTTTTTGAATTTTAGTTTTTTGAGATTAACTCAAAAAATTTAGCGCATCAAAAAATACTGATTTCGGAATCAGATTCAGCGGAAAAATATGTAAAAATATACTTGTTTAGTGTCTCAACGAAGGAAGTTTTTATTTTTGATGTTCGGTGGAACCCTTGTAGCAAGACTCTTGCGTTTATAGAATTGTCAAGGAAAGTACAACCTTTTTTTTGTGCAAAACTGCTTTAAAAATTAAAAGTGAATCACCCCCCCCCCTCCCTAATCTTCTAATCTATTTGACTTAGGATGCTGCAATTTGGTACACGCATGTAGATTTAGGCCTGTGCGGAAAACCGGTTAACCGTTTTAAAACCGGTTTTGCAATTTTTGGAAAACCGGTTTTTTGCTTTTCGGTTAAACCGATTAAACCGGTTTTTCAGTTTAAACCGGTTTTTTGTTTTTCAGGTTAAACCGGTTATTCAGGTTAAAAGGTGTTTCATGTTTTAGGTTAAAAGGTTATTCAGTTTATAAGAGTGTAAGATTTTATAACCGGTTCTATCATTCGTTAGTTAAACCGGTTATTTAGACTAAAATGCATTTTAACTGGTTGTCTTTTACTAGTGAAACCAATTATTCAGATTAAAAAGTTGTTTCAGTAGGTTTTTGGTTTATCATTTAAATTAGCTCCTCAGTTATTCAACTCCAAAAGTTATTACTTATTGTTTTTTCAGTTAATTCGGTTATTCTTTATTTAGGTGAAATGGTTTTTCCACTTAACATTTGATATAAAAAACACAAAAAGTCAAGATATATATGATATATGAGTTTTAACTATTTAAAAAAAAGTGTCGAATCGTGAAATTGTATTCATTATTCAGGATCGTAATTAATACATATAATATAATTTTTTGTTTCTTTTAATCAATTGTCCTACATTACAAAGTTAAGTTAATAACAAAACCAGGGACTGACACGAAAACCGAATTCTGTTTCTGTTTTGAATTGTTGTGACGAAACAAAAATGTACAAACAATATTGTTTTGTATTGCACCTGAAACAAAAATGCTCTGAATTACGTTTTCGTCTCATGCCCGAAACGAAAATCAACTCCGAATTTCGTTTCAGCCTCATGCCCGAAACGAAAAGATTCTGAATTTCGTTTTCGTCTCCTGCCAAAAAAGAATTGTGTTTAAAATTGTTTTTGTGAAATTTAGAGCCTTTTTTATGAGAAACGAAAACGGAATTCGGAGCGGATTTTCGTTTGGGGCATGAAACGGAAACAAAATTCGAAGCCTTTTCGTTTCGGGCATGAGACCAAAACGTAATGCAGAGCCTTTTCGTTTCAGGTTCAACACAAAACAAAATTAAATTGATATTTTCTTTCAGTTTTTCAAAACTGAAACGAAACAAAAATAAAAAATATTTTGTTTCTGTTTTCGTGTCAGTCCCTGAACAAAACCTAAATCTGTTTCCTTCGCGCTCTGAAGAAAGGTATCTTTAATAGCAAAAAGTTTTAGGTTATGTTTGATATTTTCGAAGTGAAATTACAATAAAAAAGATTAAATTTTAGTGCACAGAAAAAGTAGTAAGCTTTTCAATGTAAATAGTAAGGCCTTAAAATTAAAGTTACAAATTATGTGTTAAGAAAACTATAATTACTAATTATTGTTTATTTTAGAATAACAGGTTTTCTTTGGTTACTTTTAAATAACTTGTTATTTGATTGCTCTTTAATAACTGGTACGGTTATTCAGGTTTTTTTAAAATAACCGGTTATTCGGTTTTTAAAAAAAACCGGTTTTCCCCTTTTTTCACAAATACCGGTTTTCCGGTTTCGGTTTTTATACCGAAAACCGATTGCCAAACCGGTTTTTTAGAAAACCGGAAACCGGTTTTGAATTTCCATAACCGCCCAGACCTATGTAGATTTACGTGTAGATTACAGGAAAATTATAGAGAACTTTCGTAAAGGAGGTCTTCGTAGTGTTTACTAGCCAAAAAGTACGATTTTTTGAAAAAATTCGAAAAAAATGACCATGCCCCCCCCCCCACACCAATCTTCCAAACTATTTGACTATCCAAAAGTTGTGTTTTTTAAAAAAAAAAAAAAAAATTTGAATAATAATTGGTTAATTCCTTATTTTTTGAAAACATATTTAAAAAACGATCCTGACCCTTTAGCTGCAAAATTTTTTGGCTTATAGTGCTAAAAATTTGTACTAATAAATTTTTATTTAGTGTATAGTAAAAAATATTTTTAAGAATGGTTTCCTGGTAGAAAATTTTTAATCTCTGACTCATATAATTGAAAAAAATTAGAGCGGTACGGAGCCCTTCAACTTGGTACGAATGTAACTCGTACTTGCCCGATTTTTTCACCTATTTTCTAAAAAAATCTATAAATATTTTCTTACAGAAGAAGAAGATAATCAAAGAATGCTAGAGGTTCTAGTTCCGGAAGTAGATGAAAGAAGAGTACAGGTACCTATTCCTCAGGTGCGAGAAGAGGAAATAATAACAATTTCTGAGGAGGAAATGGAGGAAAATGAAAGGATTGAAGGTAATTCAATTTTCAATTAATTTTCAAATACTGTAGACCAAATTTATTTTAAATCAGGCAGTCTGAACTTGGTCGGAACTAAAAATCAATTTTATCTCCAAAAAGTTGTTTTTCAAAGAGTTTTAAATGACACGTATTATTTTGTTTAGCTAGAAAAAAATGTTTTTATGAAATTATAAAGATTTCCGTTCTTGAAGTCGGAACTCTCGTCTGCTTCCAATTTAAAAAAAAACTCACAAGTGTAATAACTTTTTAAGTAATCGGGACATCTTATTAATTTTGTATGTCCTGACAGTATTGTTAGTCCTCTTTAAACATCCATTAAACGTTTTTAAAAATGTTCTAAAATAACAAAATGGTGTCCATTTTGTTAATAAACTTTGAACTGCAATTACTAAAAACCTTGAATTGCAATGACTAAAAAAGATCATCGTTTTTTTTTTGCTTGAAATTTTCTTTTGAAATCGTCGTCATATTAAATATTATTTTCCATAAGAATTTAACTTATCCTTAATTGTGGCAGAAGAGAAAACAATTATCTTCATTTTTTTAAAGGATAATTTCATTTTTCTCGAAAAAGACACTAGATATTAAGAATTTTACAAAATATTTTCTATATTTTTCGTTTTTTTTAAACAAATTTTATCAAAATTGGATTCAAAAGCAAATGTTTTGAAAACTTTGCACTTTTTTTGGATGCAAAGAAGGAAATAATTGATCGGAAACGTATAATTTATCAGAAGAGAGTTTCCATACCAAAAAGATCAAAGTTGCAAGTCAAGTTTTTGATTTTGATCAAAGTTGGTCAATTTGTAGTATTTAGGGGTAGTAATAACTTAGTCAAGTATTTTTGAAAAATTTCCAAAATTTTAGAAATTACGTCACTTTGAATTTTTTACCCTTTATTTTTTCAATTCTTGTCATTTAAAGAGTTTTTAACCGATTTCAATGAAATTTATAGGGTGTATGTGAAAAAGTATAAGGTTTTAAATAAATTTGAAGTAGATTTAAAAACTTCAAAAATTCATGTAGAAAAACACAAAAAAAAATTTTAAACCTTTTTTTCTATGTGTGCTAATTCATATTTTTTATTTTCGTCACAATATAATGAAAGCTTTTTATTTTACCTTTAATTAAAAAAAAAAAAAAATTGATGGAGGCTCTCTTAGTTCTCGAGATATCGGCAAAAGAGTATTACGCTTCACGTGTTCTATCCTATGAGCATAACAATTTTTGAATTTTATTTGTTTTTAAAAATATTGTAAATGAACAAACTACAATGATTTATTCCTGACTACTATCTATGTGTATTATAAGAAATAAATAAATAAATATTTATGAATTAAAATTATTATATTTTAGTAGTATATTAGTACCTATATTTTAATATCGTGGATAGTAAGTTTGAAAATCTGTTTATGTCAGTGGGGTACGAAAAAGCGTTGCAGATTAATTTAGTTTAAACTTACTTCTAAATTCTAAGATTGATTTCGGAAAAATGAATAATTTTGAATATATTTATAGTTATCTACTGTTGGAATGACTATCCAACATAGGGCTGTTTCCCATAAATAACTGTTAGCAGTAGACCAGAAAATTTTTACAACTGTACATTTATAACTATATACATATTTACAAAATCATTCGACTTAATGTGGTTACCAGGACCTATTAACGTTTTGCTTTTTAAGCAACCTTCTTTTTTAGAGCAGATTTCTGGATATCTACAGTTTTTGAATCAATGGAAGCAGAAAATTAATTGCAAAAAATTTTCCAAGATACTCTACAAACGATTTTGAAGATTCTCTGCAAACGATTTTCTGCTTTCATTGACACAAACACTGTAGATATACAGAAATCTGCTCTATAAAAGAAGTTTACTCGAAAAGCAAAACGATGAAATAACATCACATGAACCACATGAACCACATGAAATCGAATAATCTTGTAAATGTGTATATATATGTATAGTTGTAAGTTCAGTTTTTTCAATTTTTAAAAGTAAATTAATAGAAATAACTACTAGGCTTAAAGTGTAAGTTACAAAAAACCAATGGTTGGAATTTAGTAGTAAAGTAAGATTAAATTAATCTGCAACGTTTTTTTATACCTTACAGTTTTTTGAGTTACTGTCCAGGCCCGTAGCCAGAAATTTTTGTCGGGGGTAGAGGGCCAAAATTCCATGCCCGTAGCACCCGCAGCAAAAAAGTTTTTCTCAGGAAAAAAAATTTCAACGAGTAAAAAAATTTTGGGGGGGACCGGCTCCCCAGGGCCCTCCCTAGCTACGTACCTGTTACTGTCGACAAAGAAAAATTTGTATAATACATTATTCATTGTTTCACAATTTTTAGACTATTAATTCAGATCGGCAAATTTATTACCTTCAATTGCATTTAAATTTCTGTCTTACTTGCGGTAAAATTAATTGAATGAAAACTACTTTTAAACTTTTTGACACTACCATTGGTTATTAATTCATAAATATTTATTTATTTCTTATAATATTCATAGATAGTTGTAGGAATAAATCATTGTAGTTTATTCATTTACAATATTTTTAAAAACAAATAAAACTCAAAAATCGTTATGCTCATAGGATAGAAGACGTGCAGCGTAATACTCTTTTGCCGATATCTCGAGAACTAAGAGACCCTCCATCAATTTTTTTTTTTAAATAAAGGTAAAATAAAAAGCTTTCATTATATTGTGACTAAAATAAAAAATATGAATTAGCACACATAGAAAAAAAGGTTTAAAATTTTTTTTTGTGTTTTTCTACATGAATTTTTGAAGTTTTTAAATCTACTTTAAATTTATTTAAAACCTTATAGTTTTTTACATACACCCTATAAAGTTCATTGAAATCGGTTAAAAACTCTTTAAATGACAAGGATTTGAAAAAATAAAGGGTAAAAAATTCAAAGTGACGTAATTCCTAAAATTTTGGAAATTTTTCAAAAATACTTGACTAAGTTATTACTACCCCTAAATACTACAAATTGACCAACTTTGATCAAAATCAAAAACTTGACTTGCAACTTTGATCTTTTTGGTATGGAAACTCTCAGAAGTGTTTGTATTTTAAACATATAACATTTTTAGCTTAAGGAGGTTCTCTCCATTGACATAAGCTTAAACTAAAAAATGGGTTTTTTTAATAGCAAATAAAAATGTTATTATAAATATTCAACAAAATTTAAAATATAAAATTGTATTTTTTTCATAAAAAATTAGGTTGAGCTAAATATTTATTGTCAAATAATAATTAGTATCACTTAGTGTTTGTTTCTTAAATCTAGTTAATATCTCATCCTATTTTGACATTTATTAGTAGCTCATCTAACTTGTTGAAACATTTTCTACAATTTTATTGGTTGAATTTTTAAAATATTTTATGAAAAATTTATCAAATAAATGAAATTTGATTTAGATTTATTTTTAAACAAATTTGTATTCAACAAAAACCAACAAATAGAATTGTTAATATTGTTGTGACTAGAAAAATGAGATATTATTTGTCAAGATTGAATAAGAATTAAATATTTTTTACTAGAATAAAAGAAGAAGCATAGATGTTAAAAAATTATTATTTGACAACAAATGTTGACTAGAACCTTGCGCCGACAAAAATTTTAACGGCGGCGGCGTTCAACTAAAAAGTAACCAGCGTAAGGTGGCTTGCCGATTTGCACGAGTATATGTATTTGAAAACTGTAATAAATAAGAAAAACACATTTCTTTAATGCAAAAATTGTAATATTTTATAACACACGTTATATTAATAACGAATCTATTAATACTTCTTCAAAATTTAAACTGTCAGATCCAATATATGGTGAAAGATTTTGAAAAAAGACATTAGATTCGCTTGATACTTGATATAAACGGATTCGTAACCAGCGCCGCCAGAAAGCCCCATATACCAAATTTCATTACATTTTGGCAAAAATTTGGCATTTTCGTCTGACATTTGGAATTTAAAAATATTATAATTGGATTTGTAATAAGCGACACCGAAAACCACTATATACTAAGTTTCATATATTTGGGCAAAAATTTCACAATATCGTCCGCCATATTGGATCCGCTATTTCGAATTTTGGAAAATTATAAACAGATTTGTAATCTGCGACCCAAAGAACTCTATGTACCAAGTTTTATTAATTTTAATATAAAACTTAAAGATTAACCGAACAGTCTTCAAACAGTTTGTGGCATTTTGTGCCACTTCATTACACATTAAAAAATGTTGTCGGTAAAAAACAATAATTAGAAAAGCAAAAAGTTGTCGATTTTTTTGTACCTACATTTTTTAACAAAAGATACCATATTTGTTTTGCTATATCTAAAAAAAATGTTTCTACTTGTAGTAATATTCCAGATTAAGGCTACGATTTTTGCGATTTCAGACGTTAATGTGGTTATAAATGTGATATATCCAAACATTCAAAAGTTCTTTTAAAATCATTGTAAATTAATTTTTATAAAACGGCTTTAACTCTGGCAGTGAGTACTATATGAAACTTTACTTTTGAGTATTAAATTGTAAAAAAAATCAATTATGACGTAGGAAAATAATGAGCCAGAGATCACAGCTTGTCCCTTATTCCCCTTTTTTCCTCTATTTTAAAGTTTTGTCCCTATTTCCTCTATTTTAAAGATGTGTCCCCTATTTCCCCTATTTCTCATTTTTAAATTTATAATTTATCAAAGTTATTTTGTACTTAATTCTAAATTTGTATCATTTAATACATTTTAAACGCTTTTGTAATTTATTTATTTATTTATTTATAAAGTATACCATTTATTTTCTATAATTAATAATTAATTTAAACAACTTTTTCAATTTCCATTTATTCTTTCTGAAATTTTATAACTATTCTTTAATATTTTTAATTATTTCGTTCTCTTGTTAAGGGCATGTGATGGATTATGACGTCACTGGTATAGGCAAAATTTGTCCGTAACTTTTCTCTTAAAAAAAAAATATATTTTGTCATGAAACTTGGTAAAATTACATAAAATGTGATTAGGAAGGTCTCTCAGACTCAAGTTTGTTTGAATTTTGTCTGAAAAGTGATTTTCAAAATATATTGCATTTCATCGAAAAGTTCCCAAAATTAATTTTGGGCCAAAATGTAAGCAAACTTGGGTCTGAGAGACATTTCTAATGACATTTTAAGTAATTTTACCAAGTTTCATGACAAAATATTCAATATTGTAAGAAAAAAGTTACGGACAAATTTTGCCTATACCACTGACGTCATAATCAATCACATGCCTTTAATCACTCTCGCCAGTTTCCAAATGTTTTTCCATTTGTCCATTTTTTTCTTTAATATTTAATAATTTTATCATTTTGTAATTTTGCTTTCAATTACTTATCTGTCTTCTTTAAAAATTTATTTTAATTCTTAAATTTTGAATTATTTTTAAAAAATTTAAATAATGTTTTCAGTTTAAAATTATTTAAAAAAAATTTTTTTAATTCTCGACTTTTTTCAATAATTTTTTTTAATTATAAAAATTAGTTTAGATTTCAATTCAGTTGTTCAATTCTACAACTATTTTCTTCAAATTTCAAATTCCATTTTTCAATTTTTAATTATTGTCTTTAATATTAAAAGATTCTCGCTTTTTTTCAATTACTTTTTTAAATTTTTAAATTTATTCTTTAAATTTCAATTCCTCTTTGCAATTTTTAATTATTTTCTTCAATTTTCATTATTTCTTTCAATTTGCAATCTAGTTGTTCAATGTTCAATTATTTGCAACGATTAGATATTCCTATAATTATTATAGTTTTTGAATTATTTTGTTTAAATTAAATATTGTTTGGTGTTTTAAATTATTTTTTCCAATTGTGAATTAACCTACTTTTCAACTATTTCTTTCAATTATTATTTATTTTTCTCAATTTTCAATTGTTTGCATCAATTTTCTTAATTATTTTCTTAACATTTTATAATTATTATTTAATTTTTTCAATAATTTTGTTCGATTGTGTATTAATCTGGCAATTTTTAGAGTTTTGTTTTCAATTTTAATTTATAAAATAATATAATATAATAATATAATAATAAAAAATTATTTTTTTTCAAATTTTAATTCAATTCTTAAATTTTTAATATATTTCTTCAAATTTTTATTATTTTCTTGAATTTCAATTACTTTTGTCGACTTTCAATTCAGTTTTTCAATTTGCAATTATTTCCAACAGTTATTTCTATAATTTTCTTAATTTTTTAATTTTCTAGTTTAAATTTAATGTTTATTGTTTAATTTTTTAAATTATTCTTCTTCAATTGTGTAATTATCTAAATATTTTTCGAGTTTTATTATCAAGTGTCAATTATTTTCAATATTTTTTAGTTACCTTAAAAGAAAAAATGAATTCTGTTAATTTTTATGTTTCAAATTTCCAAAAATTTATAGTTTTGAATTACAAATACAGTGCAAAGTTTTTCGCGCGCTTTAATGTTGCTGGTATACATAATATTTCAATGTTTCAGAATAAAATGGCTTAATGGTCATACTGTTTTTTTAAAAACATTTATTGCCAACGTTTAAGCCATTTTATTCTGAAACATTAAAATTCTGGTCGTTAAAGTATCTAATTGATAATATTTCAATGTTTACATGAATAACGTTATTTGGTTTAAAAAAATTAATTTGACATTTTAGGATAATTAAACACTAAATTTTATTCTATTTAAAAAGTTAAAACTATTAAGACAATGTTTAACATCTTCAATTTTTCAATGAAAGTCGCCATCAAAGATTTTCAAGCGAATTTTTTGTCCCCTTTTTGTCCCCTATTTTAAAAAAAATTGTCCTTATTCCCCTTTTTTACTAACAATAGGGGCTGTGATCCCTGTAAATATCTAATAAATAATTGAAATGAGTCGTTTAAAATAAAACATTTAAAAAAAATTTCAAACCATTTTAAGTTTATGTACGGGACCCTCAGTGCGCGAGTCTGACTCGCAATTATTTAATATTTACTGTATTTTTTTGAGAAAAATGAATTTTTCCTATCAAAAAGTTAATAATAATTTTTTTATCTTCTACCAAAATAGGGTCCAATTTAATTTTGTTAATAAAATATTCTTCACAAAGATGACGATTTCAAAAAAAAAAAAAAAAGTGTAGAGGAGAGTAGCCTAAGAGGGGCTAGCGCCTAAGACGGGCATCCTTTATTATTAATCCTTTCTATTAATTAATTGTGTATGTAGATATATAGTCGAGATGTATCTAATTAATTTAAAAGTATTTTTTTATACTTTTCAAAAAAATATAAATAATAAGGGGGGGAAATGTGTATAGCACTTGGAAAGATGAAATATAAAGTAGTTTTCAGATTGGAAATTTTATAAATGAAATGTCATTTGAAATGGAAGTATTGATCTTATCTCAAAGACTAATCTCCAATGTTTGGAAATCTTACATAATATATTTAAGTGATGTTTACTTTATATAATAAAAAAATGTATATATATTAAAAACAAGCCTGTCGCCTAATACGGGCCCATGAATTTATTAAGTTTTCGATTAAAGCGGAATCTTCTCTGCCCTATGAAGGTAAGATGCTAACATTGATCATAGCCTATGAATGCAAAGAAAATTTTACAAATTCAAATTTTTATACATTTGCCGCTTCATTTTCTAACCTCAAAAATGACTTTTAATTACTAAAAAGAATATTAAACAAAAGCTATTTTTATGATGTGAAAAAGTTAAATTCTGAAATGAAATGTAAAATTATTTAAGATTGTACAGTTTTTTCACATAGTTATTATTCTAATGTCATCAAAATCATATTTTATATAATATTCACATTTGTTGTCTTTTTGCTTTTATTTCGCTAAATTTCTTAATATAAGGCTTAAAAAAGTCATGTATTTTACTTCAAATACCTTAAATAATTGTAATTGAAGAATAAAAATTGTTCAGTAAGTAGATTTAGGGGGTTTTAAAAAGAACCAGTCTTACTCTAGCAGGTAGCCTAAGAGGGGCTAGTAAGAACTTTCCTTTAAGAACTTTCTCGTTTTCTTTGCAATTCGCCAACTAAACAATTTTTTGCCAAATGTGGATAGGGGCCCGTCTTAGGCCACTTTCCCCTAAACAAAAAAACGATGAGGTTTTTGAGTAATTACAATTTAATTTTTTTTAGTAAAACGGGAGCTAGTTTCTTATTTTAGAACATTTTTGAAAATGTTCAATGGATTTTTAAAGAGGATAACAACTCATTCAGACCGTAGAAAAGGAATAAGATGTTCCAATTACTTAAAAAGTTATTACAGTTGTAAGGTGTTTATTCTTACATTTTCAGTAAACGAGAGTTCCGACTTTAAAAATGAGAATCTTTATAAGTACATGAAAAATTGTTTTTAACCTAAACAAAGAAACACATGTCGTCTAAAATTCTTTGAAGAACAGCAGTTTGGAAATGATATTGATTTTCAGTTCCGACCAGGTCCAGCATGCTTGATTGGATATGAATTTGTCTTCTAATTATTTATAATAGTGTTTAATTACATTTTTCTATTTATTTATTAAGCTATTCTGTACCCATTTTTTAAGAATTTAATTTCGCTATACGTCAGAGAAAAAATTTAAATGTTTTTATAAAAGTCAGTGATTTTTTAAAAAAATATTTCAAATCTGAGAAATTTTCCTCAAAGTAGCAACAAATAAAAATTAAAAATTTCTAAGCCAATCAGTTCTTATCGAAATGTAAAGTAGGTGAGAATTATGTGCATTTCATGGACATTTCGCTTTCAAAAGCAAAATTATTTCCTTCCTCATAGAAGAAACAAGAAATAAATAATATATGAGTTAATTGGGGAAGTTATTAAATAAAAAAAGAATTTTAAATGCAAAAAAATGTAAAAACATGAATTATTTCACTAATTCTTGAACAATTATAAACTTTATATAGGTCAATCAATTCGTTTTGAGATAAGGAATATGATTTTTGTATTCATTAAGTTGTATTTTTAGCATAAAAAATTTTTTTAGCATAAAAAATTTTTTTGGCAAAAAACGATTTTTTTCGATGAAAAAAGGTGCACAAAAAAATTTGGTTGGGTATTTTCAAAAATCCTTGTGTCCAAATTCAGATATTCATGAGCTTAATAAGTCATTCAAATTTTATTGGAATCCGTGAAACGTTATCGAGATGTCTTGTACACAAAAAACGCTTTACACACACACACACACACACACACACACACACACACACACACACACACACACACACACACATACATACATACATACATACATACATCTGAACATGTGCTTAAGAATGTAAATTTACGCTTTGTAGATGAAAGTGAGTCGATTTAAATTTGTTTTGGAAAATCGAAAGTCGTAACGATCACAAAGCTTCTTCTATGAGGAAGCTAAATTTATGTAACTTGACGAAAAATTATGTACGAATCATTTCGAAGTAATCCGTTTCATTCCGAAGCTAAATTTTAATCAGTTTGAATCACATTATTTCACTCCGAATCAATCAGCTTCAATTTTACTCTGGTTTATTGAAATATAAAAGGTATTGATTGGGAATGAAATAGCAGGATTCAAACAGAATTAAATTTAGCTTCGAAATGAAACGGATTAATTCGGAATTATTCTGAAAGAATTTTTCATCAAGTTACATCCATTTTTAGATTCGGATAAAACCTGATTGGCTCGGAAACAAATTTTGAATACCCCGGAAGAATACTGATTAAAACTTATTCATACTGATTACAATTGAATCCAATACTTTTGACAGGGATATTAATAAACATGGAATGAAAGATTGGAATGATTGTTTACTTGTTTTGTGAAAGCTCCTAGAATGTGTTGCGGAATCTTTTTTAATTTGGTAAAACCTATAATACCATGAAGTAGTAGAAGACTTCATGAGTAATTTTTTGCTGTTTAACGCATGTCTGTAGTGCCATTCCTTTCCGGTCAAATTCAAAATTGCAATTGCAAACACGAAGGCATGGCAATCATCAAAATAACCGGTCAATGCAACAATTGCAACATGCATTCATGTTTACAACTGCAATTCTGTATCTCACCGAAAGAAGCATTACTACGAACCTATAAGTCGAAGGACAGAAACTATCTCCTGAGCAGGGCTTATAAAAATCATGATTTTAATCAAAAATTGATTTTTTAAAAATATAATCAGTATATAAAATCTCTAATGTTTCTTTGTAAGTAGTTTATTAAAGAAATGAAGAAAAAATTGAAAAACGAGACAAGAATGAGACAGTGACATAATTATATATATAAAAAAGTATACACTCTTTTAAAAAAATTAAAATATTCACGAACACTTTTTGAAATTAAAATAATAAATAAAAATAATAAAATAATAATTAAAAAAAAAGTTGAATAAAATTTTGTAAAATTAAAAAAAATTTAAAAGAAAAGAAATTCTATGTAATACACAAAAATTATGTTCAAATGAGCATATTTAATACAAGATTAGATTCACATAGTATGAAATAAAAGAATAAAAGCTTTCAAAAAAGTAGAAAATTGGGAAATTTAAAAATGTAGAAATAAAAGCACCAAATAAATGTTTTCAACTATTCGTAATTATAAGAGAAATCTAAACAACGAAAAAGAAGGAAAAATGCTTCTTAAAAATGGAAAAAAGATGACAAAAATTAAAGAAAAAGAAAGTAAACAAATCAGAAGGAAATTTAAAAATCCTTTAAAAATAAAAAAGTTTAAGCAAATTAAACCAAATAACATTTTTCTATTATTCTACTTAAAATAAGTCCAACAATAGATTTAAGTAAATAAAGAAAATCTAAAAACATTATAGAAGAACAAGTAAGTTATAATAAATTCTTGCAAAAATTGACAAGATGTAAAAAAAAATTGAATAAACTTCCAAACAAAATGAAAGTATTTATTTTTAAAAATATGGAAATAATTATGAAATTCAACGAAGTAAAAAGTTTAGTGAATGTTATAATAACGAATTGTGTAAAATAATATTAAATAATTAACATAAAAATACGACATTTAAAAAAAGTACTAAAATAAAAAGACAAATACAAAAAAAAAATCAAAAGTAAAAGGAGATAAAATTTAAAATTTTTGTAAAATAAAAAATTTTAAGATAGAAATTAAACAGTTTCGAAGAAGTAAAATTTCTTAGAAATAATATAAGAAATAAAAACAGCATTATTGTGAATGTGGAAAATAATTAATATTATTTAATTAAATAAATTTTGCATTAATGTTTTCTGAAAATAAAGCGATTTGTTTGTTATTAAAATTTATCATACTAAGGATTGAAAACTTTTTTTATAATTTTTATTATAAAAAGAAATAATAAAAATGTTAAATCATCTTTTCCAAGTCCACATATTTTACAATTAAAAAATTCTTTGAAATATTTTTTTTAATTTGACAATAACAGGGGGCCGATTATATAATTTAATTTGATTCCGAAATGATTTGATTTCGCCTGACTTCACTTTTTTTCACTTTTAACTGTTAGAATTTTCGAAAACAAAAGTCAGTAAAAGTGAAAAAAAGTGAAGTCAGGCGAAATCAAATCATTTCGGAATCAAATCAAATTACATAATCGACCCCCAGATCGATTTGAACGGTTCTTAATAATCATGGTAAATTTCTTTTCATCCCTACTGTTTTAAAACAGTTAATTTGTATTTATAGGTAGTATTTGTGCTCAGTAATTATTTTCTATAACTGAAATTTATATGTTTTTCAAGTTTCATCAGATGAGGACGATCCTCTAAATGACCAGGAAGAAGAGGAGGATATCCCAGAAGAAAGTGCGTATAATATTTTTAAAAATTTCAAACTTACAACTGTATTTAAATAAAATATTGTTTTAAATTAAAAATGCTCTTTTTTTCAACAGTTTGCTGCTGTATCTGCAAGGGAAGAAGGTCGACGCATGCCTTCTATCCCTGTGGACACAAGGTCATTTGTAAGCGGTGCACAGTAACTTTCCGCAACGTGGGAGGTCCACGTTGCCCCTCATGTAGAAGGATCTACAGAGTGATTTTCAGAATCTACCCATAAAATAATTTATAATCCAATAAAATATTATTTTTTTAAAATATTAATTGATTGACAGAAAATAAAGTATTATTTTTCTTTTCCTTTCCATACCTGCCACAATAATTTCGTAGATCGAGTAATAAAAAATTCGATTTTTTGAAACTAATTATTTGATCGAGATTATGGATTTAAAATAATTTGCATAATTCAAAATAATTTTTTTTTACATAACAATCTTGACAATTTGAAGAGATTATAGCAACACTTATTATTATTATTATATTAATATGTTTCTCAATGTTAAAAGTCAAAAAATTAATTTATTATTTTTTTATTTAAATAAAAGGGAACAATTCTGAAGAAACATTCAACCAAGTATATTTAAACATATGGGGCAAAATTCCTGAACTGTCCAGGTCATAAAGTAAAATTTATTCAAACTTTGCTAAAATGTTTTCATTATTAGTGAAACTGTAAATACCAAATATTTTCAAATTCCATAAAATAGTTTTTGAGTTATGCAGTTTTAAAATTTTGAATTTTTTTAAAATGTAGTTTTTTAAATTAATCATACTTCCAAGTATATTGCATAATAGTTAACATATATATAGTGATTTTTAAAGCTTTTTTTACAGGCTATTTGATGATAATAAATGTTTTTTTGTAAAAAAATTTTACCTTTAAATTCAAGGTCAAAGTGATAATTTGATTGTATCTCGAAATCGGAGATTTAAAAAAAAAATTTACCTATCTCAATGGAAAGCTTGACTTTTTCCCTATAAGATATGTAAAAATTAGAGTGAAAACTCTAAATACTTGTGTCAAAAATACATCTCAAATACCCGCGCGCCCTCGATTAACCAGTTGTTACTCGCGCGAGGTCGCGCTATTCGAGCGCGCGCGGGTATTTAAGATGTATTTTTAACAGAATTATTTAGAGTTCCACTCTAATTTTTACATATCTTATAAGAGAAAAGTCAAGCTTTACATTGAGATAGGTTAAATTTTTTTTTTAATCTCCGATTTCGAGATACAATCAAATTAACACTTTGACCTTGAATTTAAAGGTCAAATTTTTTTTACAAAAAAACATTCATTATCATCAAATAGCCTGTAAAAAAAGCTTTAAAAGTCACTATATATATGTTAACTATTATGCAATATACTTGGAAGTATGATTAATTTAAAAAACTACATTTTAAAAAAATTCAAAATTTTAAAACTGTGTAACTCAAAAACTATTTCATGGAATTTGAAAATATTTGGTATTTACAGTTTCACTAACAATGGAAACATTTTAGAAAAGTTTGAATAAATTTTACTTTTTGACCTGGACAATTCAGGAATTTTGCCCCATATGTATAACATATATGGGTAATTCTCCACGTAGCGCACAAATTGTTGAAAACAATTGTCAAAAAATTTTTTTATCAATATCATAAAAGTTAATATAAATTCTTCAAGTTAAAGTGCCTGAAATGAAGTGTCCATGATGGGCCGGACAAAATATTTATAATTTTGGTAATTTTTTTAAACAAATTACTTGTAAGCACTTATATGTACCTTACGTTAAAAACTGTGTATGCAAATAGATTCTATAATGAAAATTAAAAACCGAGTGATGAATTCATTTTCACAAAAATTAAAAACGCTTTCTGTTAAAAATATTTTTTTCGGTAATTTATGGAAATTTATGGAAATTTGTGGGAATTTACACTGTAATTTATGGAAAGTTTCGCAGTAATCTATAAAAATGTGTAAAACATAAACCACGATTCCAAAATTTGAGTTTGGTAATTTATGGAAATTTATGCGGTAATTTATGGAAATTTTCGCGGTAATATATAAAAATGTGTAAGGCATAAACGACGATTCAAAAAGTTAATTTTGGTAATTTATGGAAATTTATGCGGTAATTTATGGACATTTTCACGATAATTTTTAAAAATGTGTAAGGATCAAATCACGATTCAAAAAATTTATTTTAGTAATTTATGGAAATTTATGCGGTAATTTATGGAAATTTTGGCGGTAATTTATAAAAATATGTAAGGCACAAACCACGATTTAATAAAATTATTTTGGTAATTTATGGAAATTTTTTAGGTGTTTTATACAAATTTGTGTAATGTACAAACCACGATTCAAAATTTTAAGTTTGGTAATTTATAGAAATTTTAGAGTTATTTTATAAAAATGTCGATGTAATTTATAAAACTGTGTAAGCAACACACTATAATTTAAACTTTTTATTTCGGTAATTTATAAAAAAAAATTTAAAGCACAAATCAATTTAAAATTTTGATTTTGGTAATTTATGGAAATTTTCGCGGTAATTTATAGAAATTCTAGCGGTAATTTATGGTAATTTGTTTGGTAATTTATGGTAAACTTACTTGTACTATGGCAGTTTATAAGAACTTTCAATTTTATTGTTTAATACACCACACGCTGAACTTACACAAATTTGTTCATGTTATACCAATGCCGGTCGAAAATTTGAGGTTGGTGGAGACCGTGGAGACGGTTGAAACTATTTCGACCGGCATTATTAATTTCCTTGTTTTTTAGAAAATCATCATTAATTTTTAATTTCTCTCACATGGATTACTTTTATATGGTCAAACATAATACAAATACACTTTGTACAACTTTTATTATAAATAATTTTCGAATTTATTGTAAAATATTCAACGACCGGTCGAGGTTGGTGGAGACGAGTTTATGAGACCCTGAACAAATTCGAAATTTGAATTGAAAAAAATGAATAAATCAATTAGGAAATTGATGGCTTTTTTCATGTATCAACTTAAGGAAGTTGATTGTTACTTATTCCAAAGTAGAACTATGTTAAAAATTTATTTTTATTTATGAAATTTTATTTTTATTAATAAAATAGAGGATAATAGAAAAAACTGTAGTCAAAGATAAATAGCAAAAAAAAATCCAAAAAAATTTTGTTTGTATTAAACGTTTTTTTTATTTAATTATAATAAATTAAACAATACTATATGCCAATATTTATTGTACTTATTAGTGAATATTGGTACAAATATTAATTTTTCTTTTTTAATTTCTTGTGGGGACAGGTCAAATAATTACATTTTTAGCCTTTTAAACCGTTTAAACGAAAAAATATTATATTATATACAAAAGTATCTATTGGTTTTTGTTTATAAATATAAAAGTTACCTTTTCACGTTGAAATAATAGAAGAAGACAAAAATTATTTGGAATTATTCTTTCAAAACATGGGGAAAGTGAATTTGTGCGCTACGCGGAGAATCACCCATATATTGTAAAATAACTATTATATAATAAATCTAGAATTAAAAATTGTTTTGAAATTGATATTCTCGTTTATTCATTTACAGAAAATTTATATTTAAATTATTTTAAGAATTTTTTTGCAATCTCAAAAATTATACAAATAGATTGATACATTCCACTATGAAAAAATTAAAACTGATAAATAAGATGTTAACAATTGTATACATTTTTCCAAAAATAGATTATTTAGGCTTCAGATTTTGGAAATATTTTCTAATTATCAATATACTTGTAAGAAAAAAATGAATAAAACCATACAAATATTTTTTGATTCAGTTTATATCTTTTAATGTGTATATTTTATTTGTGTCTTTATTTTTAAAAGTAACCTGATTATGGTAGCCGGAATTAATGATTATGTAAGCCGCCGGAACGTCATCGACATTTGAAAAAAAGAAGTTTCTCAATTTCTGTGTGACCTTCTAAAAACCGAAGAAGTTAATTTTTAATAAAGGCAAATAACAATTATATGCTACAAATTTCTTTTAGCACTTGTATACTTCATGTTCTTCAACTTACTAAACAGAAGCTGTGATGTACATATATACAGGTAATAATATATTTAATATTTCAACTGTACTTTCTTTTTAAAAAACCAGTGCTTTTAAGAACAGGATTAATTTAATAAATGTTGCAAAGCTGGATCCAGTAATATAATGTAAATATTGTAGAAATGAACAAAAAAAATTATAATAAAATATAAAATAAAGTCTTACCTTTATCCACTTGTCGCCATAATACATGATCATGAAAATAATTATATTAAAAACTTTTGATTACTGAAATGCATAATTATGGCTTGCATTTTAATTAATTCATTCTGTACTTGTAGATAGTTCTTAAAAAGGTCAAAACAACGAAATTTATTAGCACAAAAATGTAAATATACAATTACACAAGAAATATAATAATTAAATAAGGAATAAAATGCTTATTTAGAATAGAAAACTTGTTTAGAATAATAATAAAACATTCTTACCTTTCGACACGTCGATCTAGAAAAGTTTGATAAGAAAATTTTTATTAAACAACAGTATTTAAAATTATTAAATACTAAATGAAAATGTCTTATAGTCTAATCCATCAACAGATTCCATTGTTTATATAGAAACTTTGACATTTAAAAAAAACAACAATTTCTGTAGTTTATGAAACTTAAATATTAAAGAAATAAAAACTATATGACACAAAATTGCATGTTTGGTTAAACCATTTTTACTGGAAACCAAATTTATTTCACAGTTTAAAAAAACTTTAAATTTATATTTCAAATCTTATTAAAAATACATATCCTTCATTTTTACGAATAAAAGTACAAAACTTACCTACGATAAAAAAACAAATGATTATTATTAATTTACAACTGTAATATATATCTGCTTTAATCAAATTACTGAAAAAAAACAAGTAATTCAAAGGAAAAATAAAAGCACGAATTTGAAAATTCCCGCAAAGCCAAAGAAGATGTTTGAAACGCCATCTAATCTGCATTATCGACAGGTAAGAACTACTCTCTACTAACACAGGGTTGGGAAACTCATGTCAAAAGTACATAAAAAATATTTTAGGTTCGATGGGATTTCGGTGCAGTGAGATTTAGACTCAATGCATTTTTGGTTAAATGGAATTTAGACTAAATGCGTTTTTGGTTAAATGGGATTTAGACTAAATGCGTTTTAGGCTAAGTGGGAAATAGGTTAAATGGAATTTAGGTTAAATGAGAATTAGGTTAAATGAAATTTAGGTTAAATGAGATTTAGGCTGAATGCAATTTAGGTTAAATGGGACTTAGGTAAAATGGGATTTCGGTTAAATGAGATTTAGGCTGAATGCATTTTAGGTTCAATGGGATTTCGGTGAAGTGAGACTTAGACTAAATGCGATTTAGGTTAAATGGAATTTAGACTAAATGCGTTTTAGGTTAAGTGGGAATTAGGTTAAATAGAATTTAGGTTACATGAGATTTAGGTTAAATGGAATTTAAGTTAAATGGGATTTAGGTTAAATGGAATTTAGGTTAAATGGGATTTAGGTTAAGTGAAATTTATGTTAAATGAGATTTAGGTTAAATGGGATTTAGGTGAAGTGAGATTTAGGCTGAATACGTTTTAGGTTAAATGAAATTTAGGTTAAATGGGATTTAGGTTAAATGGGATTTAGGTTAAATGGAGTTTAGGTTAAATGGGATTTAGGTTAAATGGAATTTAGACTAAATGCGTTTTAGTTTAAATGGGATTTAGGTTAAGTGGAATTTAGGTTAAATGAGATTTAGGTTAAACGGAATTTAGGTTAAATGGGATTTAGGCTGAATGCATTTTAGGTTAAATGGAATTTAGACTAAATGCGTTTTAGGTTAAATGGGATTTAGGTTAAGTGGAATTTAGGTTAAATGAGATTTAGGTTAAATGGGATTTAGGTTAAGTGGAATTTAGGCTGAATGCGTTTTAGGTTAAATGGAATTTAGGTTAAATGGAATTTAGGTTAAATGGGATTTAGGTTAAGTGGAGTTTAGGTTAAATGAGATTTAGGTTAAATGGGATTTAGGTGAAGTGAGATTTAGGCTGAATACGTTTTAGGTTAAATGGAATTTAGGTCAAATGGGATTTAGGTTAAATGGAATTTAGGTTAAATGGGATTTAGTTTAAGTGGAATTCAGGTTAAATGAGATTTAGGTTAAATGGGATTTAGGTGAAGTGAGATTTAGGCTGAATACGTTTTAGGTTAAATGGAATTTAGGTTAAATGGGATTTAGGTTAAATGGAATTTAGGTTAAATGGGATTTAGTTTAAGTGGAATTTATTTTAAATGAGATTTAGGTTTAATGGGATTTAGGTGAAGTGAGATTTAGGCTGAATGCGTTTTAGGTTAAATGGGATTTAGGTTAAATGCAATTTAGGTTAAATGAGATTTAGGTTAAACGGAATTTAGGTTAAATGGAATTTAGGTTAAATGGGATTTAGGTTAAATGGAATTTAGGTTAAATGGGATTTAGGTTATGTGGAATTTAGACTAAATGCGTTTTAGGTTAAGTGGGAATTAGGTTAAATAGAATTTAGGTTACATGAGATTTAGGTTAAATGGAATTTAAGTTAAATGGGATTTAGGTTAAATGGAATTTAGGTTAAATGGGATTTAGGTTAAGTGAAATTTATGTTAAATGAGATTTAGGTTAAATGGGATTTAGGTGAAGTGAGATTTAGGCTGAATACGTTTTAGGTTAAATGAAATTTAGGTTAAATGGGATTTAGGTTAAATGGGATTTAGGTTAAATGGAGTTTAGGTTAAATGGGATTTAGGTTAAATGGAATTTAGACTAAATGCGTTTTAGTTTAAATGGGATTTAGGTTAAGTGGAATTTAGGTTAAATGAGATTTAGGTTAAACGGAATTTAGGTTAAATGGGATTTAGGCTGAATGCATTTTAGGTTAAATGGAATTTAGACTAAATGCGTTTTAGGTTAAATGGGATTTAGGTTAAGTGGAATTTAGGTTAAATGAGATTTAGGTTAAATGGGATTTAGGTTAAGTGGAATTTAGGCTGAATGCGTTTTAGGTTAAATGGAATTTAGGTTAAATGGAATTTAGGTTAAATGGGATTTAGGTTAAGTGGAGTTTAGGTTAAATGAGATTTAGGTTAAATGGGATTTAGGTGAAGTGAGATTTAGGCTGAATACGTTTTAGGTTAAATGGAATTTAGGTCAAATGGGATTTAGGTTAAATGGAATTTAGGTTAAATGGGATTTAGTTTAAGTGGAATTCAGGTTAAATGAGATTTAGGTTAAATGGGATTTAGGTGAAGTGAGATTTAGGCTGAATACGTTTTAGGTTAAATGGAATTTAGGTTAAATGGGATTTAGGTTAAATGGAATTTAGGTTAAATGGGATTTAGTTTAAGTGGAATTTATTTTAAATGAGATTTAGGTTTAATGGGATTTAGGTGAAGTGAGATTTAGGCTGAATGCGTTTTAGGTTAAATGGGATTTAGGTTAAATGCAATTTAGGTTAAATGAGATTTAGGTTAAACGGAATTTAGGTTAAATGGAATTTAGGTTAAATGGGATTTAGGTTAAATGGAATTTAGGTTAAATGGGATTTAGGTTATGTGGAATTTAGGTTAAGTGGAATTTATGTTAAATGAGATTTAGGGTAAATGGGATTTTGGTGAAGTGAGATTTAGGCTGAATGCATTTTAGCTTAAATGGAATTTAGACTAAATGCGTTTTTGGTGAAGTGAGATTTAGGCTGAATGCGTTTTAGGTTAAATGGGATTTAGGTTAAATGCAATTTAGGTTAAATGAGATTTAGGTTGAACGGAATTTAGGTTAAATGGAATTTAGGTTAAATGGGATTTAGGTTAAATGGAATTTAGGTTAAATGGAATTTAGGTTATGTGGAATTTATGTTGAATGAGATTTAGGTTAAATGGGATTTAGGTTAAATGGGATTTAGGTTAAATGGAATTTAGGTTAAATGGGATTTAGGTTAAGTGGAATTTATTTTAAATGACATTTAGGTTAAATGGGATTTAGGTTAATTGGAATTTAGGTTACATGAGAATTAGGATAAATGAATTTTAGTATGAATGCATCTTAGGTTAAATGGGGTTTAGGCTGAATGAATTTTACTTTAAATGAAATTTTGGTTAAATGGGATTTAGGGTATGTGGAATTTATGTTAAATGAGATTTAGGTTAAATGGGATTTAGGTGAAGTGAGATTTAGGCTGAATGCGTTTTCGGTTAAGTGGGAATTAGGTTAAATGGAGTTTAGGTTACATGAGATTTAGGTTAAGTGGAGTTTAGGTTAAATGAGATTTAGGATAAATGGAATTTAGGTTAAATGAGATTTATACTGAATGAAATTTAGGTCAATTGGGATTTAGGCTGAATGCAATTTAGGTTAAATGGGATTTATGTAAAATGGGATTTCGGTTAAATGAGATTTAGGCTGAATACGTTTTAGGTTAAATGGAATTTAGGTTATATGGGATTTAGGTTAAATGGAATTTAGGTTAAATGGGATTTAGGTTAAGTGGAATTTAGGTTAAATGGGATTTAGGTTAAGTGGAATTTATGTTAAATGAGATTTAGGTAAAATGGGATTTCGGTTGAATGAGATTTAGGCTCAATGCATTTTAGGTTAAATGCATTTTAGGTTGAATGGAATTTAGGTTGACTGAGATTTAGGTTAAATGGGATTTAGGTTAAATGATATTTAGGTTAAACGGTTTTAGGCTAGATGGGATTTAGGCTAAATGGGTTTTAGGGAATATTCATGCGCCTCATTTACACTTCTTTTACAATAAGTTTTTTTTTAAAACTAATAAAACAACTTCATCCTAAGCTAATTTTATTCAGAATGTAATTACTTTTAAACCAATTGCAGAGAAAATATTTTATTGTATAACTAGTTCGAAGAAATTATTAAATGGTTACGAAATTCTCATGATTTAATCAAATGTAATTTGAATTTTCATTGATTGATTTAATAAACATTAATATTCATGTTATTTGAAAAACTTGTGTTCTTTGAAAGAATGAAAAACTGTTTTTAAACAAAAATTATTTGTTACTTATTTTAAGCGTTATTAAATTTCTTCAATAATTGTTTCTTTTTTTAATTTATAACTATTTGAGCCTAAATATGTTTATGTCATTAATAATTAACAATAAATACTAATAACTAATTAATTTACTATTAACAATTACCTAACTGTTAATTACAAAAATATTTATATAAAATACTTTTTTTTTCTTATTTCTGACCTTTCTTTAAGTTTTCAACTTTTAAATTTCTTTCATCTTGATTTTCGTATCAAGTCATTTTAAAAATCTTTTTAAAATTATTATTAGAATAAATAACTTTTAAGAATTATTATAATACAAATAATGATATATTTAAATTAAAGAAACCATCAACATTCCTTTATAAACTTTTCCGCATTATAAAGTTTAAAAAATAGAAAATCGATTCAAGGGCAGGGTTCGGGCACATTTTCGGTTACATTAGAAAATTTTTCTAAATAACCATGAAAATTATATTTATATAAATTTGTTCGCGAAACAACAGTTCAAAAAAACATCACATACAAAAAAATTTAACCAAGAAGTAAACAAAGACTCTTGTTTATAAAAAAAAAAATTCAGGCAGTAAACTAACCAATTACAAACCGTACCAAATTAAAATTATATCCCAATCGTAATGTAACATTGGTCTTTTTTACACTGCATACCTAATCTGCATATTTTGTCTGTAAACTGAAACAATTTTAAAATTCTCCTGATAAAGAAACAGGGAGTAACTTCACTATGGATTTTAAAATGCGGACAGAAAAAATAAATAAATAAAAAAAATAACTAACTTCAGGAGTTTACGGAGATTATTATTAATTATTTAATAATAATAATTGTTTACAACTTTAAAAGCCTAGCAAGAAAGCTTTTTCATGGAAAAAAATATGGCATTAAATAAAGTTTGCATTATTGGATTTCTTTTTTTATGTGCAGCTAATTTACCCTTTGTGTCATACTAACAAGCTTTGTCCAAGCGAAATATTTTATTTCTTTAATAAATGTAAGATTTCAAAGTCAATTTTTGAAGAAAAATAGCATAGTTAAATTACCAGATAAAAATTCATGACCATCGAAATGTTGGCATTTTCAAATTTCTATCTTCTTCTTTCCTTCGATCAACAAGTCATGCAGCAGGGAAAATATTTCATTTTCTTTCAAAACATGTGTGCCGCAGAAATGTAAATAAATAAGTACACAATTTAACTTTTATTTTCTAATAATATACTTACTTTAACTTTACTGCAAATTACATGTTATTTTTGCAAGTTTAACGTAAAACATACTGATTGACATTTCTATAAACTTTCGAGAACGAGACAGAGGCCATCCTACCCGATACCGATACCGAAACCTGAAATTTTAATATGTCACGAGACCGAGACGATAACACATCAACTCTCGTATCATATCGTATCGTGGGCATCACCACTACTTAGTTTACATGAGAAAAACGTACTTTTCATACAGTCGCTAAAAAATCATCAAATAGCAGTCCAAACATTGCAACAGTGAGTGACATCTTAAAAAGTAATCAAACAACATTATTCTACATATCAGTCAATAATTTATTATTATAAACTATTTTCCACAGATTTCAGTTTATTTCTTGTTATTACCAATATTTTTTTACAATTTCACAATTTTTTTATAGGGTTATAAACAACTCCCATAAGTCAGAAGAAACTGATATTTGGTTTTTAATTACAAATTAATAGTGTTTTTTTAATTTCTTAACAAAATCGTTATACACGCTGCAAAAAACATGGTGTCTTAAATTGGTCAAAAATGTCTTAAATTATGATACTTTTGGTGTCTAAGACACGATAAATGTCTTATTATAAGACATTCTTGAACAATTTAAGACACCATGTATCTACACTGCATACTCTATTTAAGAATAATTATAAAAATTCTTATGCATTTCTCATCAGTTTAAACAATTCATTATTCTCAATTTACAGATATTATTCAAATAAACCTGCCGACTTGTAATATTTTATGTCTTTACGATTTTTAAGATTTTAAATAATTAAAATAACTATTTATTACAATGAAACAGAAGCACCATCTACAATTGCTTAAAGAAATTTTTGTTATTAATTATTAATTCTTTACAAATGCACCTAGAAAGACACAACGTTCTTCTACTTTTAAAAATTAATGAGCTCTGACTGGAAAGATAACAGATATTAACTAAAAAAATTATGTAATAATTGTTTAAATAATTTATTATTGTTAATTTTTAATTATTATTCAAATGAACCTGCAGATTTGTAGTTTTATTTCAATTAAACATTTTTTGTATTTACAATTATTAAACAAGGTGTTCAGTAAAATGAACCACAACCCGAGGGAAATTCACTCTGGTAGTCAGTGGTACACTCTCTCCTGGTAATTCTTGGTAATACTCGGTAATACGGGTAATAATATTACTCGAGTAGTCTCAAGTAATACCGTGTAATAATTGTAATATGGCATTATTACGGTGTAATAACTTAAAAAATTCAAAGAAAATAAAAAAATTATTAATTTAGATAAAAAATTGAAATACTGCTCCGAAACAAGATGCACGAGGTTTAGGTTGTTTGTACTGATGGTTTTCAATTGATAAAAAGCAAATATTAAATATGATATACATGAATGTTCACGGTTATTATAATATAGACAATTAGATTTGTTCAGTTCCCCGTCCAAAGTTGGAAAATAATAAGTTACATTTATTATGCTCTTTGAATGCAATTTTAAAATATTTCAAATGATATTTTTATTTATTTGCGTTTTAAGAAGAGAAACTTATTAATGTTTATTTACGTAAGTTGCTAAAACATTTAATTATTTATTTCTCTCCGTTTTATTGTAGTCTAAAATTTTTTAATTGTTTGTAGGATCATAAAGTTTTAGAAGCTTGCTTTAATATTTACTAGTGATACGAACCAAAACTTATATATTGATTTGTAAACTCAATAATTTGGTTGTAAAATCTATAAAAAAGCTTAATACGAGTTGTAATATTTTTCTAATAAAGCATAATACTTAGTATCATATCTGTAATCATGCATAATACATTAATTTATTGGTAATACCATGTATTACAAAAAATACAGTAATACGGTAATATTAACTATAATATCGGTAATAAGTATTCAATGGTACACGTTTTCAACCAGTGAATTCCCCCTCGCACAACCACCATCTACTATTACTTACATAAATTATTCTTAATAAGTATTAATCTTTTACACATGAACCTAAACAGATACAAGTATCTCTTAATTTGACAAATTAATTGGCTCTTACTAGAAAAATATACATTATTCACTACAAGTTGTTTATTAATTGTTTAAACAATTTATTATTGTTAACTTTTAACTATTATTCTAATAAACCTAGCGAGATGTAACTAGACATCTATTTAGACTTAACTATTTTTTATATTAAAAATTATTCAAAAAATTATTTAGTAAAATGAACCTCAACTACTGTCTGCAATTGTTTAAACAAGTTACTGTTAATAATTAATCATTCTTTATAAATGCACCTGGAAAAACACAACTTTCTTCTAATTTTACAAAATCGTGGTCTCTGATTATAGTAGAAAAATTTATTTACTATTCATAATTCATTAATTTCACTTTATTTAATAAACATTGTTTAAACTGTTTAATGAACAGTTTAAAAATAACAAATTATATGAAATAATTTGTTCTATTCTAACCAGGGATCACTCACATGTATAGCTTGGAGAAAGTTGTGTCTTTGTATGTACATTTGTAAAAAATAAATTATTATTAACAATTATTTGTTTAAACTATTGCAAATTGCTTCAGTAGTTAATTTCACTGAATTCTTCTTCAAATGTAACTATAAAAAATACTTAACGTTGGAACAACTACAACTTGCTACATTTATTTGAAACATATAATTAAAAATTAACATTAATACATTTTTTAAACAATTAATAAATAATAACTTGTAGTGAACAATTTTTATTGTTATAGCCAGAGGGCATTAATTTGTACAAGTAGGAAAAAGTTGTGTCTTTCAAGTTGCATTTGTAAAGAATTAATAATTAATAATAATAAAATTACTTCAAACAATTGTAAATGGTTGTTGTGATTTATTTGAGTAAATAATTCTTTAAATAATTGTAAATATTACAAATACTTCAGTCAGACTTAAATACAACTAGATAGGTTTACTTGAATAAAATCTGTCAATTAACAATAATATAACGCTATGAAAAACATTTAATATTAACAAATTGTTAAATGAATTATGGAATAGTGTTGTTTGAAAACTTTTTAAGTTGTCATTCACTGTTTCAATGTTTTGAGTCATTTTTGAGGATTTTGTTGCGAATTTACGAAAAAGTACGATTTTCCCATTTAAAACCAGTGTAAAATTTCAAGGGTTTTGAGATACCCTGCAATGTTGTACGATTTCAAAAGAAAATAGGGGTATACATGCTTCTGAGGTTGCTGAACACGAATTTGAATTCCGTTTTGCTCCATTACGTCATGATTTTTTCCTAACCTCAAAATCAATAAAATGACACTTTGTTAATTTCAATCTCAACCCCATCTAACAGTAAAACATGCCTGTTGGGCCAATAGAAAACTTGAATTATCATCTTTAAAACATTTTGCTAGAAATTGTTCTACGATGATTTTTAACGAAGTTTTAATGTTCTACTTAAAATATGACTTTTCTCCATATGTTTAAAACACATTAATTATTGATGTGTTATGAGGTGTAAGGGAAAAAAACGATTTTAAGCAAAACATAATAATTTCGTTAAAAATAATCGTAAAACAATTTGTAAGAAAGTGTTTTAAACTTGATAATTCAAGAAGTATACTGACTACAGGCAAATTATTAATGTTAAGTCGGGTTCATGTTAACGGAAAAAAATGATTTAGCTGCTGCAGCAAACAAAATTAAGCATACACTTATATAGTAACAACAGCTACATAGGGGAAGTGGGGGCAAGACGGGGTTGGGGGCAAGACGGGGTACCTGCCTTAATTAAGAAACTAATTTATCAATCATGATCATTTTTTGCATAAAACAGTACCGTTACAACACCTTTTGATTGGCCAAGTCACTGATTAAAGAAACTAAGTTTTTTATTTGTTACATGAAAAAACCTGTTTTTGGCGATTTTCTTGTCATTTTTGCATTTTATTTAGAACGTGTTTGCTATTTTAATAACAACATTTTATATGCTATATAACTTTTTCCACGTTCAACAATGATTACACTTACAGTGAAGCAATTTTTTATTTTCGTTTGGAAACTTACTTTTTGGAAATTAATTTTTTAATGAAATTCCGTATGTGAGGGCAAGATGGGGTATAGAAGTAAGGGAGGGTCAAAGTACTGAAAACCAATCATTTTCTTATTTAATGAAAAAAAAATATATTTTTTTTTAATTTTACAAACTATTTATAACGTTTTGTTATATAAATAATACATTTAAAATACAGGAGCAGGTAACCACTCGTTTATTTCTATTATAAAAGTTATTGTTTTTTGAGGTTAGCTTTGTAATTTAATTTCACATCAGAGAATTAAAATTACGCATTAAACTGGTTTTTTAGTTACTTTTATAAAATCTATAAAGTTGCTTGCAAAATTTATAGGCAAAAATAGGTTGATTTTTATACTACCTCATCTTGCCCCCACTTTTTGTAAAATGGAAAATTTGAATTTTTTTACTTATTCTCAATTCTATATTTAATTAAGTAACAAATGTTCCAAATAAGACTTTTTCATGGAAGACTGATTGCCAAAGATTATTATTATTATAAATAAAATATTTTTGAATCAATAATATTAGTTTTATTGAGCTTCAAACCTTACGTACCCCGTCTTGCCCCCACCTCCCCTATTACCTATGACAGGTAATGAATTTGCTACTCCAGCTAAAAGTTAGCTAAGGCAGGTAACAGGTGTGGATCCCTTAGCTAAACATAGTTATTTGTCCTACGGACAGCTAAACCTTTTCATCTATGAAATCTACAAACATTAGAAACCACAGCTAACTTTAAACTGTCACAGCAAATGTTTTAACTGTCTTACCTAATATTTAGCTGTGTACAAATTTTTTAGCTGCGGTAGCTAATTCATTTTTTTCCGTGCTCTAGTGAACAAAAGTGTCATTTTATTCATTTTGAGGTTAGAAAAAAATCATGACGTGATGGATCGCAAAAACTTTCCCTATTCAGTATACTTTAAGTATGTAAGTGCTTAGGAGAGTACAAAAAGAAACCAACAGTTTGATTTCAAAAAAATTGTTATAACCAAACAATATTAACAAATTCACTGTTTCAACATGTGTATGTAGAGAAACAACTTGTTTTTAATAAATTGTTCTTTTAATATGCAAATGAAAAGTTTTAATTAAGAAGAAAAGTACATTGCAATTACATTTATTTTTTTTTATGATAAATTGTTATGAACAAATGCATTACTTAGCTGTTTTTAACCCGAAATTTTCGCGTTTTCAGTTACTTTTCACAATACAATGGAAAATAAATATTTTTTTCTAACACACGCACCGAAAGTACAATCTTTCTTACCTGTAAAGAGGTCAGAAAGTAAGTCTTTCCCGGTGACAGGGAGGGAATGTTATATTTCTTCCCTATGACGTCATTGACCGGGAGGGAAAGTACATTCCCTCCCCGTGACGTCATTAACAGGGAGGGAATGTACATTCCCTCCCGGTGACGCCATTAACAAGAAAACAAGTGTTTCATGATAAATCCTTATGAGAAATAGAGTTTTATGACAAGTACGCAAGCAAAATAGCGTTTTATGATAATCACGCATGCGGAATAGTGTCTCATAAGAAGTACGCATGCGGAATTGTGTTTTATGATAATGACTCATGCGGAATGGACAGAAGCCTAAGCGCATTTTCCGCTGATTGTCACTCTGCGAATGTTAAATAATTTTTATCAGCAAATGTTTTTATACTTTCGGTATACGTGTGTTAGAAAAAATAGTATGTGCAACAGGGGAGAAAAGTGATTATCGACTCGTGTGTTTGCATCCCTCGCCTTCGGCTCGTGCTACAAACTCACACTCGCGAAATCACTCACTTTCCTCCCTAGTTGCACAATATACTATTGTATCAAGAATTATTTTACAATTACTTTACCTTTTATTTATTAACAATAAATATAAGCAAATAAACTGCAATGACAGTTTTGAGTTAAAAAATTTTTTTCTTTTATAATATGCTTAGGTCAAGTAAATGGAAATTGGTTATGAAGAAAAATTTATTTTGTAATTAATTACCATTTTTTTATAAACAAATTTTATAAACAAATGCATTATTTGGCCATTTATGAACGAAAAATTGTTGCGTTTCCAGGAAATTCTTTCTAAACAATGTGAAGTAACTATTTTTTTATCACAATTTTTTTTACAATTAATGTACCGTTCCTTGTAAACAATAAATATAAACAAATAAACTAAATTTATACTTTTATAATAAACAATTTATTCATTTTTATATTACGCATAGGTCAGGTAAAATTATATTTGCTATGAAGCAAAATTTTGTTTGCAATTAATTTTCCTTTCTTTATAAACATTTTTTATAAACAAATGCGTTATTTAGCTATTTATTAAACAAAAATTGTTGCCCGTTCTGTTACTTTCTACTAGACCTTGCTAAGTAAATTTTTTATTTTAATAATTTGTTTCACATTTATATTATGCTAATATACTTTTAATTGAAATCTGTTAGAAAAAAATTTTTGTTTCTTTCATTTCTCAATTTTTATAAACAATTTATACATTTTTTTTATCGATGAAAGAAATGACTTTAAATTGTTAATGACTTTAAAGTTGATAAATTTAAATCTAGGAAATAGAATTTTTTAAAATATTTTCTTATTACTCTATTCTACATAAGAATGCAAATCTTGTTGTAAATGTATGCTTTTAACTTTTTCTTTTATAAGTTTTCTTTTATAATTTTAAAGTAACTAATTAATTACCTAATAATAATTAAATACCAAATAAACTTTTCTTCAAAACAAAAAACAGTTACTTGACCTAAGTATAATATAAGGAAAAAATTTTTTTTTAAACAAGACTCTCATTCTACTTTACTTCGGCAAATTTTAGCCGACAAAATGTCGTATTTTTGAAAAGAAAATAAAAATTTGAAGTTTCATTTCCAAATTCCTTGCAAAAATTGTTTACGTCTCCTGCTAATGTATATATTTATTGTTTATAAAAAAAGGCAAATTACTTGTAAAATAAATTTTGATAAGAAACATGTACTTTGCAGGATTTATTGGAAATGAACAGAAAACACAACAATTGTAAGCTAATAAATTCAGGGTTGCTACGCTTTCAAAATTACAAAATTCCCTGACTTTTCCAGGTTTTCCAGACCATTTTTCTCAAAATTCCCTGACCAAATTCAAAATTGTCATAATACATTTTTTTAAACTAAAACAATATACAATTTTATTAAATTAGTAATAAAACGTGAATATTATTATCAATTAGTAAAAATATTTTGTAAATCCTTCAGGGTTGCCACAAATATCTTATTACAATTTTCCCTGACTTTTCCCTGATATCCAGACAAATTGTTTTATTCTTCCCTGACCTTTTTTCAGTTCTTGAAACTAATTTTTTGTATATTTACTTTAAAGGGCTGCCAGCAGACTGGCAGATTAACCCTAGAAGGACTAACTGGGGTCCTTTTGTACCCCACGCGAAATTTAAAGTAGGCTCCTGACCCATACAGTGGCAATTTCGATTGGGGATCCTAACCATAATTCAATTTAGTAACCTGAAAGTTGATTTTAGTAGGTTAGCGCGAATTGTGTGCGCAAGTCTCTCTTCAGTATGCAGTTAAAGTAAGTCTGGGGTCCCTAAATACCCCAGTTAGTCCTTTACGTTTCAAAAAAGTCAGGATAATAAATATCTGTTTTTTTATTAAAACGGTTTAATTGAACTTACAAAGCAAAAATGTAATGACTATACTTGTAAAAACAAGTATTTTAAAAAAAAGAAATATTTTGAGTAGAAATAAAAATTTTTTATAGTTGATTTTGGTAAATTTCACATGCGTAATTGTTTATTAATTATTGGAATTTCATCTATTCAAATAATTATACTTTTTTCAAATAATTCAAAGGTCCATAAAAATTTCTTCAAACATGTCTATTCAGCTTTTAAAATCCACAGGATTTTTCTAAATTGGTCAATTTGTTGAAAAACTACGATATTTTTTGTAAAAAATGCCAATTTTGAGAAAATTTGGTTATTTTTTTTTGTTTTCACAATATTTTTAGATTTGTTTTTATTGTATTAAAAAATAAATTACACTATCTTCTTCCTTAATAAAAAACGAGAAAAATTCACTATATAAAAGCTGTTTTTGGTAAAATGCAAATCTTATATACTCGTTTAAAATCTGGGGGAACAAAGGACCCCAGTTAGTCCTTAGAGGGTGAGAAAAGTAAGTTAGTCCTTCTAGGGTTAAAAATAGTGAAAAAATGATTTTAATTTAAAAAGTGAGTAAGCAATAATGAGTTTGAAATTACTAATATTAATTTATTTGGAGCCCGCCAGCAGAAAAGGTAATTCAAATTTAAAGAAAATAAATCGAAAATAACAAAAATACATTAATTGAAAAATTATATAAAATACATACTTGAACAATTAACGATATAATTAAAATGTGAAGAGACAAATTAAATAATAACATAAATAATTGAAAACTTGTGTTAATAAATTCATGAAAATATTAAACAGATTGAAGAAAATGACATTTCAAGAAAATAATTTGAAAATGATAAAAATATTTAAAAATTGACAAAAATAATTGTAATTTGAAAAAAATAATTAAAAAATGATAAAAATAATTGATAACTGGTGTAAAACTTAAAAATTTGAAGAATACTTGAAAAATTGACAGAAACAATTGAAATGTTAAGAAAGTAATTGAATAATAACATAAATAATTGAAAGCTGTTGTAAAAATTAAAATTTTGTAGATAATAATTGAAAAGTTGAAAAAAATATTATAAGTTTAAGGAAAATAATTGAAAGTTGAAGGAATGAAGTGAAGTTTGAGGAAAATAATTGAAATTTGAGGAGAATAATTCAAAGACAGCAAAAAAAACTTAAATATAAAGAGAGTAAGTTTGAAAAAAATAATTAAAATTTGTAGAAAATAATTGAAAAAGGTGTAAAAAATTAATACATTCGTGACAATAATAAAAAGAATTAAGAAAGTGATTGAATTATGAAGAAAATAATTGAAAACTGATATAAGCAATTCAAAAATTCATGTCAATAAAAAATTTGAATAAAATAATTGAACTTTGTAGACAATAATTCTAAAATGGCAGAAATAATAGAAAAATATGAAGAAAATAATTGGTAAATGACAAAAATACTTGAATAATGCCAAAAAAAAAAATTGAAGTTTAAAGAAAACAATTGAAAAATAACAAAAGTAAAGTGAAACTTGTGTAGAAATTTTAAATATTTCTGATAATAATTTAAAGATTGAAGAACATAGTTGTAATTTTAATAAAATATCTGAAAAATGCCAAAAAAAAAACTTGGGTAATAAATGTAAATACTCATGACAATAATTTCAAGACTAAAGTAAATGAAATTGATATTTAAAAAAATTATATTCTAAATCGCAAAAATACTTAATAATTGCCAAAAATACTTTTAAGTTGACAAAAGTACTATAAAAATGACGAAAATAAGTGAAACAAGGTGTAGAAATTAAGTATTTGTAAACTGTAATTAAAAACAAAAATTTGTAAAAAATTGTAATTGGGATATGAACAAACTAATTGATTTATAAAGTAAGTTATTTATTAATCAGGCACCCAATATCAGAAGATCCCCTCCTCGCCCACCCCCAGCTGGAATAGACATTTTACTAAAAAAGTGAGAAAAGTGAGTTTTTTTTAATATAGTCAGTAATAGTGAGCGATTTTTAAAAAAAAAAGTAAAAGTAAAAAAAGTGAGTCACTGGAAGCCCTGACTTTAAAATTGTGGAAGATAAATATTTTCCAGATTGCAAAAAATAAATAAATTTCAGAAATGTTTAAAATATGACTTCTAAAAATGTATTTAGTAAATTTTTTACTTAGTAAATTTCAGAAAAATATAATTTTCATCCATTTTAAAGATTCTTTGCATTTTTCCAGTAGGTATTTTTGATGAAAATCCCTGACTTTACCCTGACTTCCCTGACCCATTTCAGTTTCCTGACTTTTCCCTGATTTTCCTAAATTCCCTGACCTGTGGCAACCCTGATCTTTGACCAAATCAGTTATTTTATTTGCTCGAAATTAGAGGTAAGAAAAAACAGAGAATGTTAAATATATTCAAAATTCAGAAATTTTATTTTGTTCATAAATTTTATAATTAAGAGAATAATATTCTAAACTTTAAAGTAGAAAATTACTTTTTCTTATAACACGTATTTTTGACACATAATTAATACCATAAAAGATATAATTTCTTCTAAAATCTATTCAGTTCTTTTAGATTATATTTAGAATACTTCAATGGCGATAGATTAACTATGATAACAACAATAGACTCTATTTAAAGTAGAGTAAAAAATAAACATTCTAGAGACATAAGAAGCAGCAATAAATAAAATTTGTTTTCAATTACATTTACAAAAAAGAATATTTTACTTTTTAGTGGAATGCAAAGAGTTTCAATCTCATCGGTAATTGAATATGTTTGCTTGGCTTTAACTTTAGGCGCAAAATTTGAAAGCGATTTCTATCGGAAGGAAAAATAGAATATCAACTTATTAATCCAAAAGTTAAGAGATTCAAAAAGAGTAATTTTTTTGTAAAAACATTTCATAAAATTCCCTGACTTTTCCAGGTTTTCCAGGTTTTCCCTGACTCAAAAAAAATTCCCTGACAATTCCAGGTTTTCCCGGTTTTCCAGGTGCGTAGCAACCCTGTAAATAGCTAAATAATGCATTTGTTTAAAACAATTGTTTATATAAAAAAGTAAATTTAATTGCAATTTAAATTTGTTGTTATTAAAATTTTCATTTACATTTGAACAGAAAAATGTAGTAAAATAAAGTTGTTTTTCTACTCACACATGTCCCAACAAGTAAATTTGTTTATATTGTTAATTTCTAATAATTTTCATAAAATCAAATTGTTATTTTCTTTTTATACTCTCATAAGCACTACACACATGAAGTATATATCATAGGGAAACTTTTTACGATGAATGGGATAAAAAAATGTTAAAAATCACTTTCTTTTCACTTTGCATTAACATAGTTACTTTTCATAATGCAAAAATTACAAAAACCGCTCCTACAGATATGTGAAGAATTTATTTGTTAACATTTAAAAAAAAAATTTGAAATTGAATAAAAATTACGCTCAAAAATTTTTCACCTACATAACTTTTATAACTGATCAAAAATTCGTAAAATAATTAATTTTGTTCATTTCTTTCCACTTCAAATTCTCTTCTTTTAAATATACCAAATTCATTTCAAATCAGGCAGGGTGGGCAAAGATGGAGCTAAAAATAAATTTTATGCCCAAAATGGTTTTTTCCAAACATTTTTATACGACACACATTTTTTTGTTTTGCTCAAAAAAATATATTTATGGAGTTATGGAGATTTTCATTTTGCAAGTCGGAATGTTCGTTTCTTTAGAAATGAAAAAAAATTATAAGTGTAATAACTTTTAAAGTATTTAACACATCTTACTCCACCCTTTTTTGTCCTGAAAGAGTTTTTAGTTCTCTCTAAAAATCGATTGGAAAATTTTAAAAATGTTGTAAAAGAACAAAATGGCGGACGTTTCAGTACAAAATTGTAAATGGAAATTACTAAAGTACTCAAACGTTTTTTTTCAAATTTTTTTTTTTCATTTTCTTCATAGTAAAGAATATTTTTCATAAGAATGAAACTTGTGCCCGATTTTTGTTGAAAGGAAAAAAAAATTTTTTCTTAACACTCAGCCTAAAGTACGCACTTGTGGCTTCGATTTCGAATCAGGAAGTCTGACATTGACGCATTAAAGGATGTAAACTAGCGCACTCTCTTGGAACGAATGAGAAATTTGGAAAACAATGCAGAAAGAAATAGCAAAGCGGAAAGAATCGACAGCCTGTGGCGGATTCAAGAAGACTAGAAACATTTACTATAAGGCTTAGAATGCTTTAGTTAAGGACACCAGGTTTGGGGGGCAGCAAATTTTGAAAAGGCATAAAAAAATTTTTTTTTAATTTTTTTACTTAACTACATAAAGCAGATTTACAGAAAAAAAATTTCTTTGAATTAATTATGGATTTCGTTGAAAACAATGCAAAAACATGATGAAATCCTAACTTGAGAGCAAAAAATATTTGTGATTTAAAATTACAAAAAATATTTAAACTTACTTTACCGTTTTGTACCACTTAAAGAAATATATTTTATTACAGTTACATGGGGAAAATATCAAATCGTAATAAGGTAAATGTCCAAATTTTTACTCTCATTTAATTGGTGTTCGAGAAATGACTGTTCGAATATTAAATATTTTAAAAACAAGGACTAGATTGAAGATTATTATTTTCATTTATTTATTTTTTTAAAAGTCTTATTAATATCAAATGTACAATTCTTGTGTCATTTAATTTATTAACAAAAAAATAAAATTCGCTATTTACAGTTACGAAATTATTATTCTTAGGTTTTGGGCAGCAACTTTCAATAGCGTAAGGGCGTAAAATTTATAAATCCGTCTCTGTCGACAGCTGATGCACAGTGCACAACTGCACACACACGCGCGCGAGATTTCCGCATTGTTACATCCAACATAAAAGTTTGTTATGTTTTAACAGTGTCGTTGTTTTCAAACAAAAGTGTTTAATTATTTTAATACAATATGTTTTTAATATTGATTTGTCATAACCTCGAGAATTTTTTCAAGTAGAAATACATAATTGTTTAAATTTAAAAGTTGCTTTCGTTGCTTTTAAAAGTTATTTAACAATTTTTTTATTCGTTTCCATGCCTGCCTTCGACAAGCAGCTCTCGCTAAAGCTTGAGCTGAAAATGTCAAGTAGGCATCGAGATTTGATAGAAAGAAAAAAACGTTTTGTGAAATAGTGATAAAAAAACGAGCCAAAGATTTGACCAGTGAAATTAACTTCAGATATCTACAGAGGAGTGCAGAGGGCGTGATCTATAAAAGATGGCCACGCAATCGGGCTGTCAAAATTTTGTCACCTGGAATGTTGCTAAATTGTTTTTATAAAGTTTTGAAAAGTGCTTTCGGCCGGGTGTTAAGAAAAGTTGTATACGTTACACGGGCAGAAATTCGGAAGCCATGTTTTGCGCGACAAAATGCACGAGGCGAAGCCGAGTTTAAATTTTTATTTCAAGTTGTATTTTGTCGCGCAATGCAGGAATTTCGTACTTGCTGCCCTTATAACCTAGTATACTATTTCCTTTGCTTAAAGAAAGACTTCATTTTTCTCAAAGAATACAGTAGATATGAAAAAAGTTCATACTTAAATGTTGTTTCTCTTCAAAAAAATACAAAAAAAAATTAATTGGACATTATTCTGTATTTCATGTTCTTTTCAATAAATTTCGTTAAAATTCGATAAAAAGCACAAACTTACATTTTCTAACAGTAGACACACTCTTCTTTTGGGAAGGGGAGAGGGCCCGAAGATGGACACCCTTTCGATTTATTGCTCTAAAATCTAAACCGAATAAAATATATTAAAATGTTTTGTACCGGATGAAAGTACAATTTATAAGGTAACTAATAGCCACAGGTATAAAATTTTATTCTAAACATAAACATTTTTAGAAAAATATTTTTTTCAATCGTTAAACTTTTCAATCTAAAATAAAGGGGCCCCACGGTTCACACCTTCTAAAAATTCTATAAAAAATGTAGTAAATAAAACAGAAACATCGTGTAACAATTCCTAATGTAATTTTTTATAATTTTATTGTATTTATGAAAAAATAACATTTCTAAAAACTTCTATGTAATACCTTAACACTATGAAGTACGATAACTTTACATTTTATGGTTGAAAATAAAATTTTTAAATTAATTGACCCAAAAAATTATTAAAAAAGTGTAAATCTAAAATATGAAACTAAATAAATTGCGACTTGGGGACTGACCATGTTAGGATACAGAACAACAATTTCTTAACCACAATAAAAATTGGTATACAAACACAAAATTAGTAAAATCATTTTCGAATATTATTGTACAGTAAATACATAACACTATAGCGTCAAGTACTTATTGTAAATCATACATTGAAATAACTTTACAAACTTAGGAACAAACCGTAACAAAACTTTTTTAGACACAACATCACGTGGCATGTGTAGAAGAAAAACCAACCCGACGCCCCCCCCTTGATAACATGTTTATTAAAAAGCAAATGAAATAAAATGTTAATTTAAAAAACAGTCGAAACTCATTTTTATTCATAATTTTGTAAGATATGATTTGTATTCAATTGTTTCTTTAATTAAATGTCTGTTGAAGTTGTGTGCCATAGAATGTTAATTGGACCGAACGTACACTATAATGTTTATTTAATCAAATATATACACTAACATTCCATTTCAGTCTTCAAAACTATATTATAAACCTAATACAAGGCTATATATGTAAAAGAAGTATTCTTTTATAATCTTGTACCTAAAAAGTACAATTCTGCTCAAATTTTTTATATTGTTTTAATTAATAATATTTTTTTAGTTAAAAATATTAAAACCTGAATTAATAATTAAATATAATTTGAAATAATTAAATAAAAATATTAAAATTAAAAACTTTAATTTATGTACTAAAATTTTTTTTTTTAAACTTTGTCATTTCATTAAAATTAAATACTATTTTTCAAAAGTTAAACATATTCTTTTTTTAAAAATTTATTATTTTTTCCATTAAAAAATTGCATTCAAAGTGAATTTCATCTAAATTATAATATAATATATTAAAAAATTTGAAATAAAAAATTATTATGTGTCGTATAACAATAACAATAATAATGATGATAATAGTACTAATAAAAATGTAAGTTCATACTTTTTGCTTACCTGTATATTTAAAAGTTCATGAGTTAAATATTAAAAATTATCATAATAGCTACTAATTGTACACTTTATAATATTTCTAAAATTATGTTCTAAATAAGAAGTTTAGAGTTCTATTTGATAATTTTATTTTCATTTGAAAAATAATAAAACACTAATTGTTTGATAAAACTTATGTGGTTTTTTGTGTAAAAGGGTAATTAATCATAGAACTTAAAACATTTCATTATCAACCAAAAATATTTCCTGCTTATTCCATGAAAAATACAATTAGTCTCAACTGCAAATTTTAAAAGTAAAAAGTTAATGTCTTTATAACTCAAGAAGCTATTTTCCTACAATTTTGAAGTAACTCACGAACTTTAAACTTTACAGGTAAGCAAATAATATTAACTTACATTTTTATTATTATTATTATTATTATTCTTAAAACAAAGATATGAAAACTTAAAAAGATTCCAAACTATATAAACTGAAAAAAATATATTATTTATTTAAAAACACAAAAAACCACATAAGTTTTATCAAACAATCAGTGTTTGATTATTTTTCAAATCAAAATAAAATTATCAAATAGAACTCTAAACTTCTTATTTATAACATAATTTTAGAAATATTATAAAGTATACAATTAGTAGCTATTATGATAATTTTTAATATTTAACTCATGAACTTTTAAATATACAGGTAAGCAAAAAGTATTAACTTCTATTTCTATTAGTACTATTATCATCATTATTATTGTTATTGTTATACGACACATAATAATTTTTTATTTTAAATTTTTTAATATATCATATTATAATTTAGATGAAATTCACTTTGAATGCAATTTTTTAATGGAAAAAATAATAAATTTTTAAGAAAAGAATATGTTTAACTTTTGAAAAATAATATTTAATTTTAATGAAATGACAAAGTTTAAAAAAAAAAATTTTTAGTACATAAATTCAAGTTTTAAATTTTAATGTTTTTATTTACTTATTTCAAATTATATTTAACTATTAATTCAGGTTTCAATATTTTTAACTAAAAAATTATTATTAATTAAAATAATATAAAAAATTTGAGCAGAATTGTACTTTTTGCGTACAAGATAAAACAAGAATACTTCTTTTACATATACAGCCTACTATTAAGTTTATAATATAATTTTGAAGATTGAAATAGAATGTTATTGAATATATTTGATTAAATAAACATTATAGTATACGTTCGGTCCAATTAACATTCTATGGCACACAACTTCAACAGACATTTAATTAAAGAAACAATTGAATACAAATCATATCTTACAAAATTATGAATAAAAATGAGTTTCGACTGTTTTTTAAATTAACATTTTATTTCATTTCCTTTTTAATAAACATGTTATCAACGGGGGGCGTCGAATTGGTTTTTTCCTTCAAAAAAATGTGCGTATCCAGGGGGGGGGGTCGAGAGGGTCATGACCCCCCCTTGGAGCTAACTTGGATTTGCATGGGAGATAAAAAGACAACACTATAGTGTTCTCTCTTTCTCTCTCATGTATGCCCCCCTCCATAAACCGAGTCTGGATACGCCACTGTTCAAAAGTGCATCAAAATCTTCGTCTACACAAATAACAAAAATTACATAAAGCATAAGGTGCTGTTACATTAAACACAAATTTTGTACGAAATTTCCATCTTTGAAAGGGGCCCCAACATGCAAATTTTGTATAAGCGAATAATTGTTGAAAATTGTCATGTATTACACTTTCCATAAATTACACTTTTCAACAATTATTGGCTTATTGGTACCTACAAATAGTGTGACTACGGTTTAAAAATGAAAATTTCAGCTTTTTATCAAATTTTAACGAAATTTATTGAAAAAAACATGAAATACATCAAAATGTCAAAAGATTTCTTATTTATTTCTTTAAGCATAACAACTTTTGTGTATGAACTTTTTTCATATATAGTGTATTTTTTGAGAAAAAAAATCGGGCAAGTACGAGTTACACCCGTACCAAAATCTAGGGTTCCGTACTTTTATGAAACAAAGATATACCTTATTAACAAACAGAGAGCTCTAATTTGATACACATATGTATTTACACGTGTAGATTACAGGAAAATTATAGGAAACATTATCTAGATTGGCAGTCAAAACGTTATCAAAAAAAAAAAAATACAAATTTTTGAAAAAAAAGTTTTTTACTATAAATTTGACGCTATTCGAGCTAAAGGGCTAAAATTTGGTATATTTGTATATTTTTATGTACAGATTAAGACAATTAATTAAGAACGTTCAGATTATGAAAATACTTCTACCTTCAAGTACATGAAACTTTTGCTTAAGGGTACAGGCTTCTATTTCATATAAATAACATAAAAATCAAGAATTTTTTTTACGGGAAGGCCCTAAAACTTTTATAGGGTTTCAGGGCTTATAACAGTCTTGATTATAGGTCCTGTAGCAGCCTTGATCAAGCATTCTATAAGATTAAAAATTTTTTTTTGTTTTTTTTCATAATTTTTCAATTATTTTGAAAAAAAAAATTAAAACAATTTTCAATTGCGTTTTATATCGTTTTTTTTAATTCTGAGTACACAAATAAAAAATTTATTGGTTTTAGGGGTACTGTAGGACACTTAGGGTGAGCTCTAGCACAGGGTTCTAAACCTCTTTTTGGTGATTTTTTAAATTTTTTTTCTTGTGACCTCATAATATTCAATTTTATTTCCAAACATAATTTTTCTATAATCTGCATGCAAAAATACACGAGAGTACCCAATTTTACCCCTCTAGCTGAAATAATGACAAAGTTAGAAAAAAAAATTTTTTTTCAAAAATTTGCAGTTTCTCCTTGACAACGCTGTGGCCAACAATCCAGATCATGTTCTCCATATATTCCTTGTGTAATCTACACGTGAAAATACATATGTGTACCAAATTTCAGACCTCTAGGTCAAATAGTTTAGAAGTTAAGGGGGGGGGGGGAATGGTCCATTTTAATGCATTTTTGCTAAAAAAAAGTTGTTATTTCCTTGACAGCGCTATGAACATCACCTTGAATCATGTTCTCTATATTCTTCGTGCAATTTACACGTGAAAATACATAAGTGTACCAAATTTCAGCCCTCTAGGTCAAGTAGTTTAGAAGTTAAGGGGGGGGGGGGGCGGAATGGTTTTTGGCTACGGACGCACGAGTCTCGTTATAAGGGTTCCGCAGAACACCGAAGGTGTACGGAACCCTAAAAAGAAATTTTACTTTAAGCAAAGCAAAAAAAAATGTTTTCTTTTCTACCAAAATAGGCAACAAGTTCAATTCTCATGGAAAATATTATTTACTATCAAAACAATTTTAAAAAAAATTAAAAAGAAAAAAAACGTTTGTGTTTTTGTGTAATTTTGATTCAAAATTTTGTAGTATAACGTCCGCTATTTTGTTATTTTTCAACATTTTCCAAAATTTCCAATGGATTTGTAGACAGGAGTAATAGTACATTGTGTGACTAGTGGTGATAGAGAGCGATTTCACGAGAGTGATGTTAGCTGCTCGAGCGTAGCGAGAGCAGTATTCACTTGAGAGCAAATATCCTTTTACCACGTGTTACACACGAGATTTTCTCTAACACCTTGCGGAATGCGTTTCCGAATATACTTTTATAATTTAAACTAATTGGGAAGAGTTGAATGTATTATTAAATAGGTTATGCGTAACTTTAATGACAATAACAGATGCGGAATAGTGCTTTATGAAAATTTCGCATACGGAATAGTGCTTTATGAAAAATCCGCAAGCGGAATAGTGTTATTTATGAGAATTACGCATGCGGAATACTGTTCTATGACAACGCTTGTGTAATAGTGTTTCATAACACTTATGCGACACAGTAAAAACAGGGGATAAAATTTGATAAGTTAGAGGGTAAAAACGTTAAAGTTAGTGGGTAAAAATGTTTGGGTTGCAGGTTAAGCCAGTCTTAGGTTATGGTGTAAAAAAGTTTGGGTGAGCGGGTAAAAAAAGTGTGGGTTACAGGGTAAAAAATATTTATATAAATTTGAGTCAGTAAAAATATGTACATACCTGGAAATTAAGAGACAAAAAAGCACGAGAGAAAAAGTTAATAACAGTACAATAATTAACAATAACAATAAGTAACAATAATTATTTTTTAAAATAATTTTAGAAATAATTATATATATATATATATGAAAAATGTAAACAGAACAGTACAGAGTTGGGTAGTTACGCGTATCTATTGAGTTGTATTGCACGCTCCCATCTTTGGCCAAATGATAGGCAGTGTTGGGCAAGTTAAGTCCTGAGCAGAAGAGGAACGCGAACGGGACTGGAACGTTTACGTACTATTCTGCGTTGCTTTCCGTGACCCCATAAGGCCTAAGCAGATAGAAATACGGTTACGGGACCAGAGCATGAGACAGAAAATGACAGAAACAGTCTCTGCCCTTTATTATCTCATGCCCTGCTCCCGTAACCGTATTCGTTGTGCTTTGGGCTATATGTATTTGTAAGCTCAAGGTCAGGGATGTAAAGGTAATTTACCTAACGTAAATTACATAGTTTTTTACATGTAAATTACATAGCTTTTTACATGTAAATTACATAGGTAATTTACATGCTTAATTCTTTACAAAACGTAATTTACTTTTTCAAGATGGCTGCAATGTGTATTTAAGTAAACAAATGTACCTTATTTCATAATTTCCGGTTTGTGAAAACTATTCTAAAAATACCAAGAAATGAAAGACTAATGAACTTTTAGTGGTAAAAACTCTCCTTTGTACTAAAAAAAAGGAAATAGGACTATGAACAGCAATAAAAGTTAAGAACCAGTTGTCCGCCATATTTTTTTACATTTTTTACATGTATTTTACGTACATTACATTTTTTACGTAATTTACGTAAAAAATTCCAAGTTACGCGTAACTTTACATTCCTGCTCAAGGCGCAATAAGAATATTGAAGTTGGGTGGTGAGTAATTCAAAATGACTGCAATGCAAACCTGTCATCCAGGTAGCCGCCATTTTGAATTCCTCCCCACCCAACTGGAATATTCTTATGACACGTCTGCGCCGAAAGCTGCGTTTTTGAGTTAAATAATGAGAGAGAGGGGAAGAAAGAAATATAGTCACATCTTTGTCACTCTCACCATTAGCCTAAAGCACAATGAATACGGTTAAAGCAGAAATGGGTGATCTCGAAACAAAATGAATCGATTCCAAAAATCGATCTCTAAAATTGAGAATCGATTTTTTCGATTCATCGGACAAGAAAAAATCGATCTATTTCGATATTCCTGTTATAAATGTGTAAAATGTATTAACCATGAATTAGTTGATTTATAAAAGCAGAAAAAAATTAATTTTCAATGAAATTTGAGTTTTGAGAACAAAATTCATCCTTTGCCAGGGTGAAGTCCTATTGTTGCCCTGGGAGGGGGTTGGAATTTCGATTTTTACAAAAACTCTAGTTCGATGTCTATTCCCATGTTTCTTGGGTTCGCCGAAAACTGAAAAAGGACCACCAAAAACAAATGTCTCCCCTGATTTGTCCCTTATCACCCCCTGGAAGGGGGCTGGTTTTATAAAATTCAAGTAAAATCGAGTTCAGTGTCTATTCCCACGTTCTTTGCAGCTCAGAAATCGCAAATTTCCACCAGAAATAAAGTTCGCCCCTCCTTCACCCTCTATTACCACCTATAGGAGTGAATAAGGAGATTAATTTTTTTTTGGTGTCTTTTTTTAAATGTCAACTCCCGTGAGGTAAAAGAGGGTGGGGCTAGGGGTAAATAAGCAAGGACCCAATGTTATTATCATCTTATTTGGTTTCAGGCAGGCGTCCCATGACTACCTATTGCGTTGCATTTTCATGAGAAAGAATAGGACACACATATACTTTGTCCTTTTCTATCTCATTATAACGCAACGCAGAACGGATTCATCGGACGCCGGCCTCAGTGACCCCAAAAAAATAGGATTATATGTGTCTGCTCTCAGGGTCAGAACCTTTTTTTTTTTGGTCTGTGTAATGATTTTAAATGTCGGGCACTCCAAGTGTACAGTAGATTGTCCAATCTACTGTACCAACATATTTCATACAGTACGCTTCCATTTAATTGACCTCCATTTTAAATGAACTTCCATTTTATTTGAACTTTTTCGTATTTTTTAAATGAACAAAATTATCCCCACCACACATGTGGACGTAAGGGGAAATGTAACATTTCCCCTTTGTTTTTGGTATTTGCGTAAAGAGTAGGAAGGGTCAATTAAAATGTTTCATCCGGTCCCGACAAGGTCAATTAAATGGAAGCGTACTGTACATATGAAAAGCCTAACGCACAATGAATCGTAATCGCTAATCCTTAATCGTAAGAATGAGAGGAAGTAGGACAGACATATATCGCTGTTCTGCTTCCTCTCATTCTTACGATTAAGGATTAGCGATTACGATTCGTTGTGCTTTAGGCTAAACTCATATAAAAAGAAATTTTAACATTTGGACATTTGTTCATTTAGGGTAAAGTCCCATGACTGCGTTTTAACGTCCATTTTGTAACTAGGTTATGAGTGCGAAAGTGACAACAGTATATCTGCATCTCCTCTGCACTCAATAAGGATATTCAAGTTGGGTGGGGAGAAATTTAAAATGGCGGCTACCTGGATGACAGTTTTGCATTGCAGTCAATGGGAAGAAATTAGTTTTTGTACAATACCTTTTAAAAAACAAATTTTCGAACATGTGTTCATTAACAAATTATTTTTCATTTATCGAAAGATATTTTTTAAAATAAAAAAATTGTGTAAAATTTTTATATGAGTTTATATATCGGCACAAGGCACAGACAGCGCCTCTATCGGTCACCATTGACATATTTACTAATTTTCAACTCATAGTGTCACCCCCTGTGATATTTATTTTTCTAGATAACGTGATTGATATAAGGATATTGAAGTTGGGTGGGGAGAAATTTAAAATGGCGGCTACCTGGATGACAGTTTTGCATTGCAGTCAATGGGAAGAAATTAGTTTTTGTACAATACCTTTTAAAAAACAAATTTTCGAACATGTGTTCATTAACAAATTATTTTTCATTTATCGAAAGATAATTTTTAAAATAATAAAATTGTGCAAAAAGTTTATATGAGTTTTTATTATTTTAAACAATAGCTTTCGATAAATGAAAAATATATTGTTAATAAACATAGATTCGAAAATTTGTTTTTTAAAAGTTATTGTACAAAACCTGATTTCGTCCCATTGACTGCAATGCAAACCTGTCATCCAGGTAGCCGCCATTTTAAATTTCTCCCCACCCAACTTCAATATCCTTATATCAATCACGTTATCTAGAAAAATAAATATCACAGGGGGTGACACTATGAGCTGAAAATTAGTAAATATGTCAATGGTGACCGATAGAGGTGCTGTCTGTGCCTTTTGCCGATATTTAAAAAAATGCATGGGAGAACTCTTATAAAGACTATTTTCAGTATTTAAAAACTAATTCGCTAATGGCATATCTGTTTCACACTATTCCTAAATACTTGTAGCATCTTTTACAATTTTTAAATCAATGAAAAATATTGCTCAGTTTCAGATTTTAACAAAAATAGAACATTATACATAACCTCCAAATACATTAAACAACATTCTGCGCAGACTCGAGATGAATATCGAATTAATCGATTTTAATAATCTCGAACGTCTCGAACAGCTGGAGTCTGCGCAGAACGTTCTTTAATGTATTTGGAGGTTATGTATAAAGTTCTATTTTTGTTCAAATCTCAAACTGAACAATGTTTTTCATTGAATTAAAAGTTGTAAAAGATGCTTCAAGTATTTAATGTTAATGTGAAATAGAAATGCATCTAGTTAATTAGTTTTTAAATACTGAAAATAGTATTTGCGAGAGTTCTCCCATGCATTTTTTTAAATATCGGCACAAGGCACAGACAGCGCCTGTATCGGTCAGCAGCAACTTTCATGATATTTTTTTAAATAGAAAAAGCATACAAGTGTCACCCCTGTGATAAATATGCAACATAAGAACATAACCTAAAAGTAAAATTTAAAACCAAAATAATTGCATAATTTATTCTAAAACTAGCCGAAATATATAATAACACCCTTCAAAATTAATAAAAGACATTCATACAGTCAAACAATTATTAAAAAAAGTTTTTTCCTACCACCACCAAGTTGAAAATGTAAATTACCTAAGTTGTTTATAGCTTTCTATGTATTTAACGTATTCTACGTAATGTACCTCAAAATCGAAAATGACACGTCAATTTCCGATCTCAGCTCCTGTTTACAGTCTTGCCCTAAGCAGAATGAAAATTTATCTTGAAATCACATATAGCCTAAAGCACAACGAATCGTAATCGCTAATCCTTAGGGCGCAATTACATGTCTGCGTCGAACGCTGCGTATTTGCGTTGAATAGTAAGGGAGAGAGAGACAGAAATATAGTTACATCCTTGTTCCTCTCACCATTCAACGCAAAAACGCAGCGTTCGACGCAGACATGTAATTGCGCCCTTAATCGTAAGAATGAGAGGAAGCAGGACAGAGATATATGTCTGTCCTACTTCCTCTCATTCTTACGATTAAGGATTAGCGATTACGATTCATTGTGCGTTAGGCTTATAATCCAGATAAGCCGCTCTCCCTCTTATAGGAAACGTAGAGATCCTATAAAGAGAGTTGAGACACAAGTGTGATTAGTTGCGATAAAACCGGAACCAGAAGTGATTTTGTAATGTTACAACAGAACCTCAAATCGCGTCCATTTAAATTTTTCCATGTAAATATTTCGAGCCTTTTAACTGGAACTTCTGGTTCCCGTTTAATCGCGATGCGCAGAAACCAATTGTGTCTCAACTCTCTTTAATTGTTTAAGCAATCTCATTAGGGATAAATTAGCGTATAGCTTAGCCTCAATTGAGTCCACCTTGCCTCTGCTTTAGGTCCACTTAATGTAATTTGCTAGAACACAAGTAAAAAATAAAAAAAATGAAGTTCCAAATAAGTTAATTTCAAAATACTTGTCATTTTGAAAAATTCACATAAGAAACAAAGAAATAAATAACTACTTTTTAGCGAAAAACAAAAAAAAAGTATATTCTAGTCGACTGCAGTCCAGTTCAATCTTCTACAGCCGGATAAGATTAGCGTGAACCTGTTGACATACGAATTCATTAATTTAACGTATAAACGTTTTCAAAAATATTTCTTGACAAAATTATTTACAAACCAACAGTAAATTATTTATAATAAACGCTGTACGGAACTTAATGTAAAGTTTTTAAAATAGGATAAGAGTAATAATAAACTAATGTTAAAAAAATTATCAGCCTAAAGAATAAGAGACGTAAAGACTTATGAAACAATTAAATATCGACAATCCACAAAAATCAGTATGACGCGACATATAAATGTAAAATGTAATAAAAATGTAAATGAACTAATAACATTTTATTAAATAAATAAAATATTCTCTAATTTCTAAGATTATTGTGATAGAAAAAAATTTAAGGTAGTATTATACTTTGTAAGTTGTCAAATATGACTTTAAAAAACAATTTTTTTTTCGGTTATAATTTTATTTGAAGCATTGAAAGTGTTTGCATCATATTTTTGACATTTTTGTCTGTCAAAAATAAAAAAAAAATTTGTTTACTGTGCCAGTTTCGTCACTAGAGGGCGCCAAAGTCAAAAAAAAAAAAATATACTATAAATCGGCGGACAAGCTGCGGCCTCACAGAAACATCCGATCTGAAAAATTCAAATGTGGTATCAAAGATGAAACATGTGGTTATGCATCCCCCCTAACCCCGATAAAAAAAATTAAAAAATAAAAAAATAGCGCCAATTTTAAAAAAAATGACAAAAAATGGGTATTTTTTGGTCATTTTTAGGTTGTTAAAATACAACAAAAAATAAACTAAACAACTGGATTTAGGGGGGATGCCTGAAGGATTTCACAACGAAGAAATTGATCTAAAGTTTTTTAAAATCGATTAAAAAGAACTCGAGTTATGCTGTCCGCCAGTTTAAAAAACATGGTTTTGAGAAAAACGCGTTTAAAGTTTTGTGTGTATTAAGCCGATGTGCATATGTATAACTTTTACATGCATATAACTTTTTTATTTCTTCGAATTTTAATCTGCAATTTGGGAATTATAATCTTGAGGTAATGTAGACCACAAAAATAAAAAAAAAATCGATTTTTTTATCGATTACCATGTGGGTTGGTTGGAAAAGGTTAATTGTTGAAAAGGTCAACCTCCAATTAGAGGTTGGAAAGGGTTAAATGTTGATGATCATCATTGATCATCACTCTAGGATATTCCACATACATATTCCATACCAGTCTCGACTGTTAAAAAAATCGTAGGGTTAGTGAATCTTAGCCAAAGTGATAGAGTTAGAGTATCTCTATGTGGGTTGGTTGGAAAGGGTTAAATGTTGATGATCATCATTGATCATCACTCTAGGATATTCCACATACATATTCCATACCAGTCTCGACTGTTAAAAAAATCGTAGGGTTAGAGAATCTTAGCCAAAGTGATAGAGTTAGAGTATCTCCATGTGGGTTGGTTGGAAAGGGTTAAATGTTGATGATCATCATTGATCATCACTCTAGGATATTCCACATACATATTCCATACCAGTCTCGACTGTTAAAAAAATCGTAGGGTTAGTGAATCTTAGCCAAAGTGATAGAGTTAGATTATCTCCATGTGGGTTGGTTGGAAAGGGTTAAATGTTGATGATCATCATTGATCATCACTCTAGGATATTCCAGATACATATTCCATACCAGTCTCGACTGTCAAAAAAATCGTAGGGTTAGTGAATCTTAGCCAAAGTGATAGAGTTAGATTATCTCCATGTGGGTTGGTTGGAAAGGGTTAAATGTTGATGATCATCATTGATCATCACTCTAGGATATTCCACATACATATTCCATACCAGTCTCGACTGTCAAAAAAATCGTAGGGTTAGTGAATCTTAGCCAAAGTGATAGAGTTAGAGTATCTCCATGTGGGTTGGTTGGAAAGGGTTAAATGTTGATGATCATCATTGATCATCACTCTAGGATATTCCACATACATATTCCATACCAGTCTCGACTGTTAAAAAAATCGTAGGGTTAGTGAATCTTAGCCAAAGTGATAGAGTTAGATTATCTCCATGTGGGTTGGTTGGAAAGGGTTAAATGTTGATGATCATCATTGATCATCACTCTAGGATATTCCAGATACATATTCCATACCAGTCTCGACTGTTAAAAAAATCGTAGGGTTAGTGAATCTTAGCCAAAGTGATAGAGTTAGATTATCTCCATGTGGGTTGGTTGGAAAGGGTTAAATGTTGATGATCATCATTGATCATCACTCTAGGATATTCCACATACATATTCCATACCAGTCTCGACTGTCAAAAAAATCGTAGGGTTAGTGAATCTTAGCCAAAGTGATAGAGTTAGAGTATCTCCATGTGGGTTGGTTGGAAAGGGTTAAATGTTGATGATCATCATTGATCATCACTCTAGGATATTCCACATACATATTCCATACCAGTCTCGACTGTTAAAAAAATCGTAGGGTTAGTGAATCTTAGCCAAAGTGATAGAGTTAGAGTATCTCCATGTGGGTTGGTTGGAAAAGGTTAATTGTTGATGATCATCATTGATCATCACTCTGGGATATTCCACATACATATTCCATACCAGTCTCGACTGTTAAAAAAATCGTAGGGTTAGAGAATCTTAGCCAAAGTGATAGAGTTAGAGTATCTCCATGTGGGTTGGTTGGAAAAGGTTAATTGTTGATGATCATCATTGATCATCACTCTGGGATATTCCACATACATATTCCATACCAGTCTCGACTGTTAAAAAAATCGTAGGGTTAGAGAATCTTAGCCAAAGTGATAGAGTTAGAGTATCTCCATGTGGGTTGGTTGGAAAGGGTTAAATGTTGATGATCATCATTGATCATCACTCTAGGATATTCCAGATACATATTCCATACCAGTCTCGACTGTTAAAAAAATCGTAGGGTTAGTGAATCTTAGCCAAAGTGATAGAGTTAGATCATCTCCATGTGGGTTGGTTGGAAAGGGTTAAATGTTGATGATCATCATTGATCATCACTCTAGGATATTCCACATACATATTCCATACCAGTCTCGACTGTTAAAAAAATCGTAGGGTTAGTGAATCTTAGCCAAAGTGAAAGAGTTAGAGTATCTCCATGTGGGTTGGTTGGAAAGGGTTAAATGTTGATGATCATCATTGATCATCACTCTAGGATATTCCACATACATATTCCATACCAGTCTCGACTGTCAAAAAAATCGTAGGGTTAGTGAATCTTAGCCAAAGTAATAGAGTTAGAGTATCTCCATGTGGGTTGGTTGGAAAGGGTTAAATGTTGATGATCATCATTGATCATCACTCTAGGATATTCCACATACATATTCCATACCAGTCTCGACTGTTAAAAAAATCGTAGGGTTAGTGAATCTTAGCCTAAGTGATAGAGTTAGATTATCTCCATGTGGGTTGGTTGGAAAGGGTTAAATGTTGATGATCATCATTGATCATCACTCTAGGATATTCCACATACATATTCCATACCAGTCTCGACTGTTAAAAAAATCGTAGGGTTAGTGAATCTTAGCCAAAGTGAAAGAGTTAGAGTATCTCCATGTGGGTTGGTTGGAAAGGGTTAAATGTTGATGATCATCATTGATCATCACTCTAGGATATTCCACATACATATTCCATACCAGTCTCGACTGTCAAAAAAATCGTAGGGTTAGTGAATCTTAGCCAAAGTGATAGAGTTAGATTATCTCCATGTGGGTTGGTTGGAAAGGGTTAAATGTTGATGATCATCATTGATCATCACTCTAGGATATTCCACATACATATTCCATACCAGTCTCGACTGTTAAAAAAATCGTAGGGTTAGTGAATCTTAGCCAAAGTGATAGAGTTAGATTATCTCCATGTGGGTTGGTTGGAAAGGGTTAAATGTTGATGATCATCATTGATCATCACTCTAGGATATTCCACATACATATTCCATACCAGTCTCGACTGTCAAAAAAATCGTAGGGTTAGTGAATCTTAGCCAAAGTGATAGAGTTAGAGTATCTCCATGTGGGTTGGTTGGAAAGGGTTAAATGTTGATGATCATCATTGATCATCACTCTAGGATATTCCACATACATATTCCATTCCAGTCTCGACTGTTAAAAAAATCGTAGGGTTAGTGAATCTTAGCCAAAGTGATAGAGTTAGATTATCTCCATGTGGGTTGGTTGGAATGGGTTAAATGTTGATGATCATCATTGATCATCACTCTAGGATATTCCACATACATATTCCATACCAGTCTCGACTGTTAAAAAAATCGTAGGGTTAGTGAATCTTAGCCAAAGTGATAGAGTTAGAGTATCTCCATGTGGGTTGGTTGGAAAGGGTTAAATGTTGATGATCATCATTGATCATCACTCTAGGATATTCCACATACATATTCCATACCAGTCTCGACTGTTAAAAAAATCGTAGGGTTAGTGAATCTTAGCCAAAGTGATAGAGTTAGAGTATCTCCATGTGGGTTGGTTGGAAAGGGTTAAATGTTGATGATCATCATTGATCATCACTCTAGGATATTCCACATACATATTCCATACCAGTCTCGACTGTTAAAAAAATCGTAGGGTTAGTGAATCTTAGCCAAAGTGAAAGAGTTAGAGTATCTCCATGTGGGTTGGTTGGAAAGGGTTAAATGTTGATGATCATCATTGATCATCACTCTAGGATATTCCACATACATATTCCATACCAGTCTCGACTGTCAAAAAAATCGTAGGGTTAGTGAATCTTAGCCAAAGTGATAGAGTTAGATTATCTCCATGTGGGTTGGTTGGAAAGGGTTAAATGTTGATGATCATCATTGATCATCACTCTAGGATATTCCACATACATATTCCATACCAGTCTCGACTGTTAAAAAAATCGTAGGGTTAGTGAATCTTAGCCAAAGTGAAAGAGTTAGAGTATCTCCATGTGGGTTGGTTGGAAAGGGTTAAATGTTGATGATCATCATTGATCATCACTCTAGGATATTCCACATACATATTCCATACCAGTCTCGACTGTTAAAAAAATCGTAGGGTTAGTGAATCTTAGCCAAAGTGATAGAGTTAGAGTATCTCCATGTGGGTTGGTTGGAAAGGGTTAAATGTTGATGATCATCATTGATCATCACTCTAGGATATTCCACATACATATTCCATTCCAGTCTCGACTGTTAAAAAAATCGTAGGGTTAGTGAATCTTAGCCAAAGTGATAGAGTTAGATTATCTCCATGTGGGTTGGTTGGAAAGGGTTAAATGTTGATGATCATCATTGATCATCACTCTAGGATATTCCACATACATATTCCATACCAGTCTCGACTGTTAAAAAAATCGTAGGGTTAGTGAATCTTAGCCAAAGTGATAGAGTTAGATTATCTCCATGTGGGTTGGTTGGAAAGGGTTAAATGTTGATGATCATCATTGATCATCACTCTAGGATATTCCACATACATATTCCATACCAGTCTCGACTGTTAAAAAAATCGTAGGGTTAGTGAATCTTAGCCAAAGTGATAGAGTTAGATTATCTCCATGTGGGTTGGTTGGAAAGGGTTAAATGTTGATGATCATCATTGATCATCACTCTAGGATATTCCACATACATATTGCATACCAGTCTCGACTGTTAAAAAAATCGTAGGGTTAGTGAATCTTAGCCAAAGTGATAGAGTTAGATTATCTCCATGTGGGTTGGTTGGAAAGGGTTAAATGTTGATGATCATCATTGATCATCACTCTAGGATATTCCACATACATATTCCATACCAGTCTCGACTGTTAAAAAAATCGTAGGGTTAGTGAATCTTAGCCAAAGTGATAGAGTTAGAGTATCTCCATGTGGGTTGGTTGGAAAGGGTTAAATGTTGATGATCATCATTGATCATCACTCTAGGATATTCCACATACATATTCCATTCCAGTCTCGACTGTTAAAAAAATCGTAGGGTTAGTGAATCTTAGCCAAAGTGATAGAGTTAGAGTATCTCCATGTGGGTTGGTTGGAAAGGGTTAAATGTTGATGATCATCATTGATCATCACTCTAGGATATTCCACATACATATTCCAGACCAGTCTCGACTGTTAAAAAAATCGTAGGGTTAGTGAATCTTAGCCAAAGTGATAGAGTTAGATTATCTCCATGTGGGTTGGTTGGAAAGGGTTAAATGTTGATGATCATCATTGATCATCACTCGAGGATATTCCACATACATATTCCATACCAGTCTCGACTGTTAAAAAAATCGTAGGGTTAGTGAATCTTAGCCAAAGTGATAGAGTTAGAGTATCTCCATGTGGGTTGGTTGGAAAGGGTTAAATGTTGATGATCATCATTGATCATCACTCTAGGATATTCCACATACATATTCCATACCAGTCTCGACTGTCAAAAAAATCGTAGGGTTAGTGAATCTTAGCCAAAGTGATAGAGTTAGAGTATCTCCATGTGGGTTGGTTGGAAAGGGTTAAATGTTGATGATCATCATTGATCATCACTCTAGGATATTCCACATACATATTCCATACCAGTCTCGACTGTTTAAAAAATCGTAGGGTTAGTGAATCTTAGCCAAAGTGATAGAGTTAGATTATCTCCATGTGGGTTGGTTGGAAAGGGTTAAATGTTGATGATCATCATTGATCATCACTCTAGGATATTCCACATACATATTCCATACCAGTCTCGACTGTCAAAAAAATCGTAGGGTTAGTGAATCTTAGCCAAAGTGATAGAGTTAGAGTATCTCCATGTGGGTTGGTTGGAAAGGGTTAAATGTTGATGATCATCATTGATCATCACTCTAGGATATTCCACATACATATTCCATACCAGTCTCGACTGTTAAAAAAATCGTAGGGTTAGTGAATCTTAGCCAAAGTGATAGAGTTAGAGTATCTCCATGTGGGTTGGTTGGAAAAGGTTAATTGTTGATGATCATCATTGATCATCACTCTGGGATATTCCACATACATATTCCATACCAGTCTCGACTGTTAAAAAAATCGTAGGGTTAGAGAATCTTAGCCAAAGTGATAGAGTTAGAGTATCTCCATGTGGGTTGGTTGGAAAAGGTTAATTGTTGATGATCATCATTGATCATCACTCTGGGATATTCCACATACATATTCCATACCAGTCTCGACTGTTAAAAAAATCGTAGGGTTAGAGAATCTTAGCCAAAGTGATAGAGTTAGAGTATCTCCATGTGGGTTGGTTGGAAAGGGTTAAATGTTGATGATCATCATTGATCATCACTCTAGGATATTCCAGATACATATTCCATACCAGTCTCGACTGTTAAAAAAATCGTAGGGTTAGTGAATCTTAGCCAAAGTGATAGAGTTAGATCATCTCCATGTGGGTTGGTTGGAAAGGGTTAAATGTTGATGATCATCATTGATCATCACTCTAGGATATTCCACATACATATTCCATACCAGTCTCGACTGTTAAAAAAATCGTAGGGTTAGTGAATCTTAGCCAAAGTGAAAGAGTTAGAGTATCTCCATGTGGGTTGGTTGGAAAGGGTTAAATGTTGATGATCATCATTGATCATCACTCTAGGATATTCCACATACATATTCCATACCAGTCTCGACTGTCAAAAAAATCGTAGGGTTAGTGAATCTTAGCCAAAGTAATAGAGTTAGAGTATCTCCATGTGGGTTGGTTGGAAAGGGTTAAATGTTGATGATCATCATTGATCATCACTCTAGGATATTCCACATACATATTCCATACCAGTCTCGACTGTTAAAAAAATCGTAGGGTTAGTGAATCTTAGCCTAAGTGATAGAGTTAGATTATCTCCATGTGGGTTGGTTGGAAAGGGTTAAATGTTGATGATCATCATTGATCATCACTCTAGGATATTCCACATACATATTCCATACCAGTCTCGACTGTTAAAAAAATCGTAGGGTTAGTGAATCTTAGCCAAAGTGAAAGAGTTAGAGTATCTCCATGTGGGTTGGTTGGAAAGGGTTAAATGTTGATGATCATCATTGATCATCACTCTAGGATATTCCACATACATATTCCATACCAGTCTCGACTGTCAAAAAAATCGTAGGGTTAGTGAATCTTAGCCAAAGTGATAGAGTTAGATTATCTCCATGTGGGTTGGTTGGAAAGGGTTAAATGTTGATGATCATCATTGATCATCACTCTAGGATATTCCACATACATATTCCATACCAGTCTCGACTGTTAAAAAAATCGTAGGGTTAGTGAATCTTAGCCAAAGTGATAGAGTTAGATTATCTCCATGTGGGTTGGTTGGAAAGGGTTAAATGTTGATGATCATCATTGATCATCACTCTAGGATATTCCACATACATATTCCATACCAGTCTCGACTGTCAAAAAAATCGTAGGGTTAGTGAATCTTAGCCAAAGTGATAGAGTTAGAGTATCTCCATGTGGGTTGGTTGGAAAGGGTTAAATGTTGATGATCATCATTGATCATCACTCTAGGATATTCCACATACATATTCCATTCCAGTCTCGACTGTTAAAAAAATCGTAGGGTTAGTGAATCTTAGCCAAAGTGATAGAGTTAGATTATCTCCATGTGGGTTGGTTGGAATGGGTTAAATGTTGATGATCATCATTGATCATCACTCTAGGATATTCCACATACATATTCCATACCAGTCTCGACTGTTAAAAAAATCGTAGGGTTAGTGAATCTTAGCCAAAGTGATAGAGTTAGAGTATCTCCATGTGGGTTGGTTGGAAAGGGTTAAATGTTGATGATCATCATTGATCATCACTCTAGGATATTCCACATACATATTCCATACCAGTCTCGACTGTTAAAAAAATCGTAGGGTTAGTGAATCTTAGCCAAAGTGATAGAGTTAGAGTATCTCCATGTGGGTTGGTTGGAAAGGGTTAAATGTTGATGATCATCATTGATCATCACTCTAGGATATTCCACATACATATTCCATACCAGTCTCGATTGTTAAAAAAATCGTAGGGTTAGTGAATCTTAGCCAAAGTGAAAGAGTTAGAGTATCTCCATGTGGGTTGGTTGGAAAGGGTTAAATGTTGATGATCATCATTGATCATCACTCTAGGATATTCCACATACATATTCCATACCAGTCTCGACTGTCAAAAAAATCGTAGGGTTAGTGAATCTTAGCCAAAGTGATAGAGTTAGATTATCTCCATGTGGGTTGGTTGGAAAGGGTTAAATGTTGATGATCATCATTGATCATCACTCTAGGATATTCCACATACATATTCCATACCAGTCTCGACTGTTAAAAAAATCGTAGGGTTAGTGAATCTTAGCCAAAGTGAAAGAGTTAGAGTATCTCCATGTGGGTTGGTTGGAAAGGGTTAAATGTTGATGATCATCATTGATCATCACTCTAGGATATTCCACATACATATTCCATACCAGTCTCGACTGTCAAAAAAATCGTAGGGTTAGTGAATCTTAGCCAAAGTGATAGAGTTAGATTATCTCCATGTGGGTTGGTTGGAAAGGGTTAAATGTTGATGATCATCATTGATCATCACTCTAGGATATTCCACATACATATTCCATACCAGTCTCGACTGTTAAAAAAATCGTAGGGTTAGTGAATCTTAGCCAAAGTGATAGAGTTAGAGTATCTCCATGTGGGTTGGTTGGAAAGGGTTAAATGTTGATGATCATCATTGATCATCACTCTAGGATATTCCACATACATATTCCATACCAGTCTCGACTGTTAAAAAAATCGTAGGGTTAGTGAATCTTAGCCAAAGTGATAGAGTTAGAGTATCTCCATGTGGGTTGGTTGGAAAGGGTTAAATGTTGATGATCATCATTGATCATCACTCTAGGATATTCCACATACATATTCCATACCAGTCTCGACTGTTAAAAAAATCGTAGGGTTAGTGATTCTTAGCCAAAGTGATAGAGTTAGAGTATCTCCATGTGGGTTGGTTGGAAAGGGTTAAATGTTCATGATCATCATTGATCATCACTCTAGGATATTCCACATACATATTCCATACCAGTCTCGACTGTTAAAAAAATCGTAGGGTTAGTGAATCTTAGCCAAAGTGATAGAGTTAGAGTATCTCCATGTGGGTTGGTTGGAAAGGGTTAAATGTTGATGATCATCATTGATCATCACTCTAGGATATTCCACATACATATTCCATACCAGTCTCGACTGTTAAAAAAATCGTAGGGTTAGTGAATCTTAGCCAAAGTGATAGAGTTAGAGTATCTCCATGTGCGTTGGTTGGAAAGGGTTAAATGTTGATGATCATCATTGATCATCACTCTAGGATATTCCACATACATATTCCATACCAGTCTCGACTGTTAAAAAAATCGTAGGGTTAGTGAATCTTAGCCAAAGTGAAAGAGTTAGAGTATCTCCATGTGGGTTGGTTGGAAAGGGTTAAATGTTGATGATCATCATTGATCATCACTCTAGGATATTCCACATACATATTCCATACCCGTCTCGACTGTCAAAAAAATCGTAGGGTTAGTGAATCTTAGCCAAAGTGATAGAGTTAGGTTATCTCCATGTGGGTTGGTTGGAAAGGGTTAAATGTTGATGATCATCATTGATCATCACTCTAGGATATTCCACATACATATTCCATACCAGTCTCGACTGTTAAAAAAATCGTAGGGTTAGTGAATCTTAGCCAAAGTGATAGAGTTAGAGTATCTCCATGTGGGTTGGTTGGAAAGGGTTAAATGTTGATGATCATCATTGATCATCACTCTAGGATATTCCAGATACATATTCCATACCAGTCTCGACTGTTAAAAAAATCGTAGGGTTAGTGAATCTTAGCCAAAGTGATAGAGTTAGATCATCTCCATGTGGGTTGGTTGGAAAGGTTTAAATGTTGATGATCATCATTGATCATCACTCTAGGATATTCCACATACATATTCCATACCAGTCTCGACTGTTAAAAAAATCGTAGGGTTAGAGAATCTTAGCCAAAGTGATAGAGTTAGAGTATCTCCTTGTGGGTTGGTTGGAAAGGGTTAAATGTTGATGATCATCATTGATCATCACTCTAGGATATTCCAGATACATATTCCATACCAGTCTCGACTGTTAAAAAAATCGTAGGGTTAGTGAATCTTAGCCAAAGTGATAGAGTTAGATCATCTCCATGTGGGTTGGTTGGAAAGGGTTAAATGTTGATGATCATCATTGATCATCACTCTAGGATATTCCACATACATATTCCATACCAGTCTCGACTGTTAAAAAAATCGTAGGGTTAGTGAATCTTAGCCAAAGTGATAGAGTTAGAGTATCTCCATGTGGGTTGGTTGGAAAGGGTTAAATGTTGATGATCATCATTGATCATCACTCTAGGATATTCCAGATACATATTCCATACCAGTCTCGACTGTTAAAAAAATCGTAGGGTTAGTGAATCTTAGCCAAAGTGATAGAGTTAGAGTATCTCCATGTGGGTTGGTTGGAAAGGGTTAAATGTTGATGATCATCATTGATCATCACTCTAGGATATTCCACATACATATTCCATACCCGTCTCGACTGTCAAAAAAATCGTAGGGTTAGTGAATCTTAGCCAAAGTGATAGAGTTAGGTTATCTCCATGTGGGTTGGTTGGAAAGGGTTAAATGTTGATGATCATCATTGATCATCACTCTAGGATATTCCACATACATATTCCATACCAGTCTCGACTGTTAAAAAAATCGTAGGGTTAGTGAATCTTAGCCAAAGTGATAGAGTTAGAGTATCTCCATGTGGGTTGGTTGGAAAGGGTTAAATGTTGATGATCATCATTGATCATCACTCTAGGATATTCCAGATACATATTCCATACCAGTCTCGACTGTTAAAAAAATCGTAGGGTTAGTGAATCTTAGCCAAAGTGATAGAGTTAGATCATCTCCATGTGGGTTGGTTGGAAAGGTTTAAATGTTGATGATCATCATTGATCATCACTCTAGGATATTCCACATACATATTCCATACCAGTCTCGACTGTTAAAAAAATCGTAGGGTTAGTGAATCTTAGCCAAAGTGATAGAGTTAGATCATCTCCATGTGGGTTGGTTGGAAAGGTTTAAATGTTGATGATCATCACTGATCATCACTCTAGGATATTCCACATACATATTCCATACCAGTCTCGACTGTTAAAAAAATCGTAGGGTTAGTGAATCTTAGCCAAAGTGATAGAGTTAGAGTATCTCCATGTGGGTTGGTTGGAAAGGTTTAAATGTTGATGATCATCATTGATCATCACTCTAGGATATTCCACATACATATTCCATACCAGTCTCGACTGTTAAAAAAATCGTAGGGTTAGTGAATCTTAGCCAAAGTGATAGAGTTAGATTATCTCCATGTGGGTTGGTTGGAAAGGGTTAAATGTTGATGATCATCATTGATCATCACTCTAGGATATTCCACATACATATTCCATACCAGTCTCGACTGTTAAAAAAATCGTAGGGTTAGTGAATCTTAGCCAAAGTGAAAGAGTTAGATTATCTCCATGTGGGTTGGTTGGAAAGGGTTAAATGTTGATGATCATCATTGATCATCACTCTAGGATATTCCACATACATATTCCATACCAGTCTCGACTGTCAAAAAAATCGTAGGGTTAGTGAATCTTAGCCAAAGTGATAGAGTTAGATTATCTCCATGTGGGTTGGTTGGAAAGGGTTAAATGTTGATGATCATCATTGATCATCACTCTAGGATATTCCACATACATATTCCATACCAGTCTCGACTGTTAAAAAAATCGTAGGGTTAGTGAATCTTAGCCAAAGTGATAGAGTTAGATTATCTCCATGTGGGTTGGTTGGAAAGGGTTAAATGTTGATGATCATCATTGATCATCACTCTAGGATATTCCACATACATATTCCATACCAGTCTCGACTGTCAAAAAAATCGTAGGGTTAGTGAATCTTAGCCAAAGTGATAGAGTTAGAGTATCTCCATGTGGGTTGGTTGGAAAGGGTTAAATGTTGATGATCATCATTGATCATCACTCTAGGATATTCCACATACATATTCCATACCAGTCTCGACTGTTAAAAAAATCGTAGGGTTAGTGAATCTTAGCCAAAGTGATAGAGTTAGATTATCTCCATGTGGGTTGGTTGGAAAGGGTTAAATGTTGATGATCATCATTGATCATCACTCTAGGATATTCCACATACATATTCCATACCAGTCTCGACTGTTAAAAAAATCGTAGGGTTAGTGAATCTTAGCCAAAGTGATAGAGTTAGATTATCTCCATGTGGGTTGGTTGGAAAGGGTTAAATGTTGATGATCATCATTGATCATCACTCTAGGATATTCCACATACATATTCCATACCAGTCTCGACTGTTAAAAAAATCGTAGGGTTAGTGAATCTTAGCCAAAGTGATAGAGTTAGATTATCTCCATGTGGGTTGGTTGGAAAGGGTTAAATGTTGATGATCATCATTGATCATCACTCTAGGATATTCCACATACATATTCCATACCAGTCTCGACTGTTAAAAAAATCGTAGGGTTAGTGAATCTTAGCCAAAGTGATAGAGTTAGAGTATCTCCATGTGGGTTGGTTGGAAAGGGTTAAATGTTGATGATCATCATTGATCATCACTCTAGGATATTCCACATACATATTCCATTCCAGTCTCGACTGTTAAAAAAATCGTAGGGTTAGTGAATCTTAGCCAAAGTGATAGAGTTAGAGTATCTCCATGTGGGTTGGTTGGAAAGGGTTAAATGTTGATGATCATCATTGATCATCACTCTAGGATATTCCACATACATATTCCATACCAGTCTCGACTGTTAAAAAAATCGTAGGGTTAGTGAATCTTAGCCAAAGTGATAGAGTTAGATTATCTCCATGTGGGTTGGTTGGAAAGGGTTAAATGTTGATGATCATCATTGATCATCACTCGAGGATATTCCACATACATATTCCATACCAGTCTCGACTGTTAAAAAAATCGTAGGGTTAGTGAATCTTAGCCAAAGTGATAGAGTTAGAGTATCTCCATGTGGGTTGGTTGGAAAGGGTTAAATGTTGATGATCATCATTGATCATCACTCTAGGATATTCCACATACATATTCCATACCAGTCTCGACTGTCAAAAAAATCGTAGGGTTAGTGAATCTTAGCCAAAGTGATAGAGTTAGAGTATCTCCATGTGGGTTGGTTGGAAAGGGTTAAATGTTGATGATCATCATTGATCATCACTCTAGGATATTCCACATACATATTCCATACCAGTCTCGACTGTTAAAAAAATCGTAGGGTTAGTGAATCTTAGCCAAAGTGATAGAGTTAGATCATCTCCATGTGGGTTGGTTGGAAAGGATTAAATGTTGATGATCATCATTGATCATCACTCTAGGATATTCCAAATACATATTCCATACCAGTCTCGACTGTTAAAAAAATCGTAGGGTTAGAGAATCTTAGCCAAAGTGATAGAGTTAGAGTATCTCCTTGTGGGTTGGTTGGAAAGGGTTAAATGTTGATGATCATCATTGATCATCACTCTAGGATATTCCACATACATATTCCATACCAGTCTCGACTGTTAAAAAAATCGTAGGGTTAGTGAATCTTAGCCAAAGTGATAGAGTTAGAGTATCTGCATGTGGGTTGGTTGGAAAGGGTTAAATGTTGATGATCATCATTGATCATCATTCTAGGATATTCCACATACATATTCCATTCCAGTCTCGACTGTTAAAAAAATCGTAGGGTTAGTGAATCTTAGCCAAAGTGATAGAGTTAGATTATCTCCATGTGGGTTGGTTGGAAAGGGTTAAATGTTGATGATCATCATTGATCATCACTCTAGGATATTCCACATACATATTCCATAACAGTCTCGACTGTTAAAAAAATCGTAGGGTTAGTGAATCTTAGCCAAAGTGATAGAGTTAGAGTATCTCCATGTGGGTTGGTTGGAAAGGGTTAAATGTTGATAATCATCATTGATCATCACTCTAGGATATTCCACATACATATTCCATACCAGTCTCGACTGTTAAAAAAATCGTAGGGTTAGTGAATCTTAGCCAAAGTGATAGAGTTAGAGTATATCCATGTGGGTTGGTTGGAAAGGGTTAAATGTTGATGATCATCATTGATCATCACTCTAGGATATTCCACATACATATTCCATTCCAGTCTCGACTGTTAAAAAAATCGTAGGGTTAGTGAATCTTAGCCAAAGTGATAGAGTTAGATTATCTCCATGTGGGTTGGTTGGAAAGGGTTAAATGTTGATGATCATCATTGATCATCACTCTAGGATATTCCACATACATATTCCATACCAGTCTCGACTGTTAAAAAAATCGTAGGGTTAGTGAATCTTAGCCAAAGTGATAGAGTTAGAGTATCTCCATGTGGGTTGGTTGGAAAGGGTTAAATGTTGATGATCATCATTGATCATCACTCTAGGATATTCCACATACATATTCCATTCCAGTCTCGACTGTTAAAAAAATCGTAGGGTTACTGAATCTTAGCCAAAGTGATAGAGTTAGATTATCTCCATGTGGGTTGGTTGGAAAGGGTTAAATGTTGATGATCATCATTGATCATCACTCTAGGATATTCCAGATACATATTCCATACCAGTCTCGACTGTTAAAAAAATCGTAGGGTTAGTGAATCTTAGCCAAAGTGATAGAGTTAGAGTATCTCCATGTGGGTTGGTTGGAAAAGGTTAATTGTTGATGATCATCATTGATCATCACTCTGGGATATTCCACATACATATTCCATACCAGTCTCGACTGTTAAAAAAATCGTAGGGTTAGAGAATCTTAGCCAAAGTGATAGAGTTAGAGTATCTCCATGTAGGTTGGTTGGAAAGGGTTAAATGTTGATGATCATCATTGATCATCACTCTAGGATATTCCACATACATATTCCATACCAGTCTCGACTGTTAAAAAAATCGTAGGGTTAGTGAATCTTAGCCAAAGTGATAGAGTTAGAGTATCTCCATGTGGGTTGGTTGGAAAGGGTTAAATGTTGATGATCATCATTGATCATCACTCTAGGATATTCCACATACATATTCCATACCAGTCTCGACTGTCAAAAAAATCGTAGGGTTAGTGAATCTTAGCCAAAGTGATAGAGTTAGAGTATCTCCATGTGGGTTGGTTGGAAAGGGTTAAATGTTGATGATCATCATTGATCATCACTCTAGGATATTCCACATACATATTCCATACCAGTCTCGACTGTTAAAAAAATCGTAGGGTTAGTGAATCTTAGCCAAAGTGATAGAGTTAGATTATCTCCATGTGGGTTGGTTGGAAAGGGTTAAATGTTGATGATCATCATTGATCATCACTCTAGGATATTCCACATACATATTCCATACCAGTCTCGACTGTTAAAAAAATCGTAGGGTTAGTGAATCTTAGCCAAAGTGATAGAGTTAGATTATCTCCATGTGGGTTGGTTGGAAAGGGTTAAATGTTGATGATCATCATTGATCATCACTCTAGGATATTCCACATACATATTCCATACCAGTCTCGACTGTTAAAAAAATCGTAGGGTTAGTGAATCTTAGCCAAAGTGATAGACTTAGATTATCTCCATGTGGGTTGGTTGGAAAGGGTTAAATGTTGATGATCATCATTGATCATCACTCTAGGATATTCCACATACATATTCCATACCAGTCTCGACTGTTAAAAAAATCGTAGGGTTAGTGAATCTTAGCCAAAGTGATAGAGTTAGAGTATCTCCATGTGGGTTGGTTGGAAAGGGTTAAATGTTGATGATCATCATTGATCATCACTCTAGGATATTCCACATACATATTCCATTCCAGTCTCGACTGTTAAAAAAATCGTAGGGTTAGTGAATCTTAGCCAAAGTGATAGAGTTAGAGTATCTCCATGTGGGTTGGTTGGAAAGGGTTAAATGTTGATGATATTTATTGATCATCACTCTAGGATATTCCACATACATATTCCATACCAGTCTCGACTGTTAAAAAAATCGTAGGGTTAGTGAATTTTAGCCAAAGTGATAGAGTTAGATTATCTCCATGTGGGTTGGTTGGAAAGGGTTAAATGTTGATGATCATCATTGATCATCACTCTAGGATATTCCACATACATATTCCATACCAGTCTCGACTGTTAAAAAAATCGTAGGGTTAGTGAATCTTAGCCAAAGTGATAGAGTTAGAGTATCTCCATGTGGGTTGGTTGGAAAGGGTTAAATGTTGATGATCATCATTGATCATCACTCTTGGATATTCCACATACATGTTTCATACTAGTCATGACTGTTAAAAAAATCGTGCGGATTTTGCTGGCTACGATTGTTAAGAAGTATCGGTTTTGATCTGATTTTTTAGCCGTAGGAATTTTTTATAATTGAATCCCATATGAAATGTCTCTCTTGGACCCTTGGGTGTGATGACTACTGATGGCCAAGTGCAATATACCTAATGAAAACAACTTTGACTAATATTTTCAACAAGTATCTCTTTTGATTTAATTCCCTATCCGTAGGAATTCTTAACCAATTACATCCCATATGAAATATGTTTGTGGAACCTCTGAATGTGATGACAACTGATGACCAAGTGCATTAAACCCAGTCAAACCATTTTCGATTGACATTTTCAAGAAATATCACTTTTTGTTTTTGTTAAACTGTATTTTTGAGTTGTGTTATTTACTTTGGTTCCACTGCAGAATAATTTTGTGTTACTAATTAATGAAATACATTGAGAATGGGATAAGTGATTTAATCAGGGTATTTGTTTATGTTTACTATTTATTATCAACTTTACTAAAATATTATTTACATATTGTACATAGTAGTCGGCACATTCTGTTTGCGATGAAGTATTGAGCATGACGGTAAATTTAAATGTGTAAAATGTGCTTTGACAATTTTTTTTTGGATGTGCCTAGTGAAACGGGGAATTTAGAAAATGTGTTAAACGGAAAAGTGTAGAAGTGGGAAAATTTTGGAAATTTTATTGGTTTTTTAAGATCTGTTGATATTTTGGAGAGGAGGCGCAGAATGGTTACATGTTGTTATCATGAGTGACTTTGGTCTGCTAGAATTAGCCGTTTAACAAAACATCCTTCGCTTTACAAATATAAAGTCGTTTCTTTATGAAAGGGTGCACTTAAAACATGATTTCTTATGATGTTGGCTGATGTAGGTTTTAAGTTTTAAAGCATTTATTTTCATAACCAAAGTTCATAATTTACGTTCAAATGCAAAATACAAAATTTTTTTAATTTACTAACATAAATCTGAAAATAAAAATCTATTTATTAATTATCTTAAAAGCAGAAATTAAAATATAATTTTTACGATTTTATATAAATAATATATATAAATAATTGTATATAAATTAATATATATATATGTAGATAATATATTTGTATAATATAATATAATAATATAATATATTTTATATTATATATATTATATAATATATAACATGTTTATGTTAATATATAAATAATTGTATTTAAATAGTTGTTTTCAGATTTGATTTGTCTGCTTCTGGATTACGCAATGGACAGTCATGCTAAAAGGCCGTAGCAGGATAAGCATGTAAAAAGTGCCACCGCTGGGATTGGGTTGCTAATTGGGGAATAATTTAGTCCCATTACGAAACAAATTTACATCAAGTACCAACTCAAAAAAAAAATTTTTTTTTTAGTTATGAGCTTTTTTTGAAAAAATCGAAAATGTTAATTTTCTTCTAATTGGCTGGACCGATTTTCATAAAAAAAATATATGTTGTACAACTAACGAAAGCTATTTAAAAAAAAAATTGGCGACCAAATCCCTTCACTAAATTAAGTAAAAAAAAATTATTTTTACTTTAAAAGATTTTTTTTGGTAGAAATCGTTACCGCACCAACGCCATTTTATTTCTACAAAATAGTCTTCTTTTATGCAACAACATAATTTATTGATAAGATAATCGAAAGGGGACAACACATGTTTAAAAATAAAAAACTATTTTTTGGCCCCTAATTAATATGCTCCTTTGTATAAATGAGGGGCCAAGATTTTTTTCAATGGAAAATTAAAGAAAAAGTTAGAAAATTATACATATCCAATGTTTGAGAACATTTTTCAACCAACTGTTTAAATAGTACATTTCGTAACAAGTGTGAACTGAAGGCGTTTTTGAAACGAGCGCAACTTTTTTTTTTGTCCGTTCGCCGGACACGAGTTGCAAAAAGTTGAGCGAGTGTGAACGGCATTTTGAAACTCGCTCAACTTTTTGCAACTCGTGTCCGGCGAACGGCACTTTCGACGGCGTCGCCTACAACTCGTTGCAAAAAAGTTGCGCTCGTTTCAAAAACGCCTTCAGTTCACACTGAATATTGGATATGTTTAATTTTCTAACTTTTTCTTTAATTTTCAATTGAAAAAAATCTTGGCCCCTCATTTATACAAAGGAGCATATTAATTAGGGGCCAAAATATAGTTGTTTATTTTTAAACATGTGTTGTCCCCTTTCGATTATCTTATCAATAAATTATGTTGTTACATAAAAGAAGACTATTTTGTAGAAATAAAATGGTGGTGGTGCGGTAACGATTTCTACCAAAAAAAATCTTTTAAAGTAAAAATAATTTTTTTTGACTTCTTTTAGTAAAGGGATTTGGTCGCCAATTTTTTTTTTAAATAGCTTTCATTAGTTGTACAACATATATTTTTTTATGAAAATCGGTCTAGCCAATTAGAAGAAAATTAACATTTTCGATTTTTTCAAAAAAAGCTCATAACTAAAAAAAAATTTTTTTTTTTGGAGTTGGTACTTGGTGTAAATTTGTTTCATAATGGGACTAAATTATTCCCCAATTGGCGACCCAATCCCAGCGGGGGCACTTTTTGCATGCTTATCCTGCTGCGGCCTTTATAACATTTATGTTTAAATTAAATGTCAAACTGTCGGAGGTACAGAAAATTGTTTTTTTTTTTGCTTTGCCCAAATTATGTGTATAAACATATTTAATTACGTATCCTGAAAAGTATGAAAATAATGGTTTCTACTTATTTATAATTGTAAAATTTATTACTTGTACGTTCGGAGTCCTTTCAAAGCCATAGCATTTATTCAATTTTACTAATTTCAAACACTTCCTTCCATCTTATATCTAAAAATGTTTATCAATAATAATATTGTTATTTACACTTTGTGAAAAACTTGTTTTCTATCAAATATTATAAAAAATTATTACTTAACAGTTTTTAATTAATAATGTATAACATAATACTTCAAATATGTAATATGTACTGCAAATTTATGTTCACTAGCTAAAATGGTATTTTACACTGAGAAAATAAGCCTCTAGCCATTTTCTAGGTTAAGGGACTGAAGAAAAGACACAAGATACCGGCGATCACAACCAAACTTTAAAGTTAACAGTAGCATTTAATCTGCTAATAATAAACAAAGAGCTTTGCAGGTGCTATATCAACAACCTCTCCCTGCTAAATTTAATCAAAAATTGGTTAGATTTAGTCAACTTATTTTCTCAGTCTAGTTTTACTATGTTGAGAAGCGTACTGATAACTTTACTCATTTCAAAACAACAATTTTTATAATTCGGAATAAACAGAAATCTTTATTTTCTCAGTTAAAGATAATTCTATATATGTGACTTGGAAAGTTAAAAGGGACCTTACGTCAAAAAATTGATTTCTTTACTGATAGGTGATTCTGAAATAGAAAAGTTTACTCTTTTGAATGAACTAAATAGCAAAAAATCGATTATTTTGACGTAAGGTCCTTTTTAACTTTCCAAATCACATATGTGACGCGATGTGAAGAAAGAGACTTAAGAAGCAAAGAAAAAGAAAAGTTCTGTCTAGAAGTTCCTTTTTAATTATGTGAAATCAATACTACTTATTACTATAGCATGTTTTAGATTTATTGAGGCGCATGAATATTCCCTATCACCCATCTGGCCTAAAACCCATTTGGCATAAACTCATTTGAGACAAAAGTTGTATTAAGATAAAGAAAAATTTTTTAAGATAAGGGGAATTTTATGGCAAATGGGTTTTAGGCCGAATGGATTTCAGGACAAGTGTGTTTTAGGACAAATGAGTTTTATAGACCAAATGAGTTTTAGACCAACTGGGGTTTAGGGCAAATGAATTTTAAGCCAAATGGATTTAGGGCAAATGGGTTTTAGAGAATATTCATGCGCCTCGATTTAATGAAGACTTATATATCAGTCGCTGATATAGAGAGTTGATCTTTGTGCATTTCCATTTGAAAACCACGAACAGAACATACAATTCTCACCTTCTTATGTCCCTTTCTTCATATTCAGCGTCGCTGACTAATGTAATAACTCACTTTTTATTAAATTTGTAAATTCGTATTTTTGTAATGCATTTAAATGTGTAGTATCAGACTATTACGTGTTCACAGAAGTAATTAAAAATGAGTTACTACATTATTCAGCGGCTATGTAGAGTTGAGACAGACCGCGTTTCGATTTAAGACACTTTTCACGAACTCGCCAGAGTTGAGACATTGTCATTTGGAGCCATCGGTATAGTCACTTATTATTTGCATATTTTTCAACAGACAAAAATGTGTCATCTTTTTACGATTTTTTGCATCATATTTTTGTTATGCTTCAGTCTTAAGATAAGTAAACTGAAGATATGTTTTACGCTAGAAAATAATGCTTCAATTGTATATATAGCAGTCTAAGAACTTGTTTGCCATCCATGGCCCCCCAACAATGAGGAAACTGCCACTTTGTCTGATAGTCAGCTATAATCGTTTCCCATTCTTCAGGACTCTGAGGTAAACGCATGTAAATAGGCTGCAGGATTCTCCATAATATTTCTAAAGTAGTAAATACACTTTTTTGTGCTGTAGATTTGCCCACTCTGAATTGTTTATGAAGGGACGAGAAACTTCCTCCAGTAGCTAAATACCTAAAGTATGAAAAAATAACATTAATTATTGTTAAAATTTATGTAGGTATAGTTGAGTAAATTTTCTTACGCATTCGCAATAGCAAGGTCTTATTCCAAAGGCACAAACGAGGCGCTTTTAGATATCTGATGATAGGAATTGAATGTCGTTCATTTGTCTGATCATATAAAAATGACGTCTACTTCTGTCCTAGGAAAAAAGTGAAGCATGGGTTAGACCTTCATTTTTTCATAGAACAAAAATAGACGTGATTCTCACATGTTTGAATAAATGAACGACTTCCATTGCCTGTTCTCACATATTTAAAAACGCCATTTTTGTGCTTGTGTAATACAAAAATTATTATTTCATAAGACATGCAATAAATCTTTGGAAAAATTACATTTAACTTAATCATGGGAGAGTTTAAGTAAATTTAAGAGACATTAAAAAAAAATTAATTTGTAAAGCTACTAATTTTTGCATTTGAAATGAAAATTATCACCCTGTTAACATGGGGTGTCCGCAAGTCAGTGAAAAGCTGAAATTTGCGGCCACCCTGGTAAAAAAGAAAAAAAAAAACTTTCAGTACTTTTTTTTTACAATTTTGGAACAATCTTGATATGAAGTCTATTTTCTAACTCGTAGCACTTTCTAAACTGAAATCAAAAACACTAAATACTATCAAAAAACTTGTTTCTAATGAAACCAAAAAAAAATATGTAACTTGAGTGACATTAGTTTTGATTTTGTTTTTGTTCGCTTCAATTCCGAATTGAACATTTACTTTTCCATGTACCAATGCAATTATACAGCCCGTGTGGGAAAGGGGGAAATCGAAAGGCCCTGGCATAAAGTATAAAAAATAAAGTTTCTTTTCTTTTCTAAAAGATTATAAAATATTGACACAAATGAGACAAAGAAGTTTTTGATTTCGTTATTTTCTCATTTAGTAAATCTTAAGAAAGTGTGATTTGCAAGGTTTGAAAAACATGCAAATTACTTTTAAAATAAAGAACATATTTTGCTATTCTCAGACTTATTTGAAATGTAACTGTAAGAAACTTTTCTACGTCCTCCTAATTTTATTCATAGAGTATGACGACCAATAAGGACAATTAATTGTCAATAAAACCAAAACAGCAATCTGACGTTTCGAGACTGACTCAATCTCCTCTTCAGAGTTTATTGAAAATTGTTTATCACATTATGTGATCGCAATCGTAAAAAGATATAAGAATTATCCTTATATTCACATTCTTTAGACCAAAAATAAGGAAAAAAAATTTTTTTTATCTAAAACTATGTTCAAAAATGTTTGTTGTTTTTGTTCCTTATTTATCAAAAGAATGCGAACATAAAGATAATTATTATAATTTTTTACGATTGCGATCATCTAATGTGATATAAGATTAAAATTAGAACTGATTTTTATTTTCATGGATACAAAACTTGATCTAACGACATTTCAATTAATCCTTTTTTTATTCTTAAAAATTAATGAAAATTTTGATCCGTCCTAAATTTAATTTATTCACGTTTTTATTTATACAATTTTGAATAAACTCTGAAGAGACTGAGTCAGTCTCCAAACGTCAGATGGTTGTTTTGATTTTATTATCAATTAATTGTTCTTATTGGTCGTCATACTCTGTGAAAGATAATTTTCTGCAGATTTGGTGTTACTAATAGTGATAACCATGTACTTTTGTTTCTTAAAAAATACAAAACGTTAAAATGTAATAAAAAAAAAATAAAAAAAATTGAGAATACTTCTTTTACAAAGAAAGATTAATAAAATTTAAACAAATATAATTTACATAAAACTTTTTCGAAAATTCTACATAGTATTAAATATTGTCACAAAATACTTTTTCGTATTAAATTCTGGCTAGTAGAGCAACATTTGCATTACCTTAATGTTATCATCAACTCTGTAGATGGATTAATAGTATCAGCTCGCGATGGATAACTGAATAAGTGAGGGCCTATTAGTTGTGGCAAATGTTCATACTGTGTGACGGTCATCCTTGTGTAATTTTTAACGGAGTGTCTATTTCGCCAGACGTCTGTCTATTTAAGCAACTCAAATTAAATCGCAAGTCAGCTGTCTGGCGATTTAAGAGAAATGAATTATTTCGCCAGTTAAGAAAAATACACAGTAAAAGACTGGCGATTTAAGAGGAGTAGCTTATTTCGAAAGTAAAAGAAAAAATATATCATACGCGATAAATTGAGGTTAAGTTACGAATAAGACAAAAGCGTAAAATAATTTTATTTTACTCAATTTTTTTCTTTTTCGTCTATTAATACAATTTTTAAATACAAAATTATTTCGCATTAAAGAAGTAATAGAAATTAACTTGACATTAAGCTTCAATTCAATTTTTCAATTATTCAACTATTTTCATAAATTCACATTTACTTCAATTTAAAATTATTTTCTTCAGTTTCCAATTATTTTCCACAATTCTCAATTATTTTCTTCCATTTTGAATTATTTTTATTAATTTAAAATTATTTCTTCATTTCTCAATTATTTTCTTCAATTGCCAATTATTTTCTTCAATTTTCAATTATTTTCATCAATTTATAATTATTTTTTTGAATTCTGAAATATTTTCTACGATTTTAAATTATTTTAATCAATTTTTAATTATTTTCCTCAACTCTAAATTATTTTTTTCATTTGCCAATTATTCTATTTAATTTTCAATTATTTATTTCAATTTTCAGTTATTCCCATCAATTTGTAATTATTTTCTTCAGATCTCAATTACTTCCTTCAATTTTTTATTTATTTCATTTTGGCGGGAAATTTAAATATTTATTTCCACATATTCAATATATATCCTCATTGAGTCGTTTTCTATAAACATTTATCAACTGCTTATTAATAATTTACAATAACATTTAGCTGTTTAATAGAAACTGACTTGACATTAAAATTCGATATGAAAAATTATTTTTTAAATTTAATTCCAAACAGAAAATAATCCTGGGGTGTACAAATGACATTAAGAAGTCCAATTTAAATCTTTATTTTAATTGTAATATCAGCGTGTCTACTAATTTGGTCCCACAAAATTCCCGGTTTTTGTTCTTATTTTTCCCGGTTTTTCTCTTGTTAACTTAAAATTTATTTTAAGTATAAATAGACCTACAAATGGCCATAAAAATTGAAGATAACAGTTGATAATTGAAGCAAATAATTGAAATTCAAAGAAAATAATTGAAAATTAAAGAATTAAATATTAAACTAAAAAAAAATAATTAAGAATTAAAAGAAACAATTAATAAGGAAAAGAAATAATTAATATTGAAAAAAATAATTGAAAAAAGTCGAGATTACTGAATATTGAAACAAACAATTGAAAATTGAAAAAAATAATTAGAAATCAAAGAAAAAAATAATTAAAAATTGAAGAAAGTACTTAAAAATTAAAGGCAATATTTGAAAACAGCAGAAAAATTTAGAAATCGACGGAAATAATAGCGAATTGACGAAAATAATTTAAAAATTATTAATTTAAATAAAAATTGAAAGAAAAGCATAATTTAAAAAAGCTAAGAATTTTTAAAGATTGAAGAAAATTGAGAAGATATGGAAAGAAGTATGAAAAAATAATTGGGAATAAAAAAAATAATAAGTGATAATTGGAGAAAAAAGGAATTGAACAACCCAGGAATTGTAGAATTTGAAGAAAACAATAAGAAATGAAGAATGTAATTTGTAATTTAAAGAAATTAATTAAAAATTGTAGAAAATAGTTTGAAATTGAAGAAAATGTGATTTTATGAAAATTGTTAAATAATAATTGATAAGTTGAATTAATGTTTCAAAAGCATAATTGAAAATTGAAAAAAAATATTGAAAAAAGCCGAGAATTATTGATTATAGAAGAAAATAATTAAAAAAAGTCGAGAATTATTGAATATTGAATTAAATAATTAAAAATTGAAGGAAGTAATTGAGATATGAAGAAAATAATTAAAAATTGATGGGAATAATTGGAAATTGAAAAAAATAATTGAAAATTAAAGAGAATAATTGGCAATTGAAAAGAATAATTTGAGTTGAGGAAAATAATTAAAAATTGATTAAAATAATTTAAAATCGCAGAAAATGTTTGGGGTCGTTCACAAACTACGTCACACTGTTAGGGGGGGGGGGGAGGGGGTCAACGATTTTGTGATGATATGTGACGCAGGGGTGGGAGGGACTTAAAGAAAATGTGACGTCACATTAAACATCACCTATTCTACGATAGGAACACCAGAATATTATGCTTATAAGTATTTATTTTTCACACTGAGAGAAATGGATATTGAAACTTACTATCCCGGATATTAAAAAATAATTATTTTAATATCTGGATATTAAGCTTAAATATCTAAATACTATGTTTTAACATATGGATGTTAAATTTGAATATCCATTAATTCCATTTTTCTTAGTGCAAATGCAAAGAATTGAATTTTAAAGATATTAATAATAAGGTTTAAATTAACCCTTAAACTGTAACGCTGGGTCACTAGTGCCCCCGCCAATCTTAGAAAATTGAAATTTGTTCAAAATTCGTATTTGATTAAATAATTGTATTGTTTAAACCAATAAGCTTCACAGGCGTCCCTTATTTTCCCTAAATGTCCCCTATTTTGCGATGGGGCCCTAAAACTCCCATATTTAGAAAATTTTATCCTAAAATCTCCTATTTTCCACGAAAATATTTTAAAGTCAAGGTATCTACAAATTTTCAATTATTTTCAAACTTGTTTAAATTTTTATTATTTTTTCAATCTTTAATTATTTATATTATTTTTAAATTATTTTTCCAATTTTTAACTTATTAAATAATATTTCAATAGATTTCCTCAATTTCCAATCATATCATTCAATTTTAATTATTTTTTCCACGTATTAAATATTTTCAATATTTTTCAATTAATTTACAAAACTTGCAATTATTTTTTGCATTCCAAATTTTCAATCATTTATCTCAAATTTCAATTATTTCTAAAAATTTATCATTATTTTTGCCATTTTTCAATTATTTCCTTTCATTTGATATATATTCTGTAATTTTTTTCAATTATTCTTTTCAACTCTCGATTGTTTTCTTCAATTGTCAAATATTTTCTTAATTTTCATTTCTGGAATTGTATTTTTCAGTTATTTTTGTAATGTCAATTATTATTATTATTTTTTTAATCATTTCAATTATTTTCTTCATTTTCAATTATTACGTTATTTTTTCAATTATTTTAAACAATTTTTCAATTAATGTATTAAATTTGTTTTCTATGCCAGTTTGGAATTGTATCTCATCTCATTTTTGATTAATTTTTTTCCCCCAAATTCCAGTTATTTTTCTAATTATTATAATTTTTTTTACTTTTCAATTATTTTTTAAAATTTTTTAATAATTTTCTTCACATTTCAATTATTTCATTAATTTTCCAATTATTTTAAACAATTTTTCAATTCACCTATTACATTTTTTATTTTCTACTCCAATTTATAATTGTATTTCTCATTTTCCATTAATTTTTTTTCCCCCAAATCTCCAATTATTTTTGTAATTATTATTATTTTTTTTTATTAATTTTCATTTTGAAATTGTATTTTTCATTAATTTTTTTCTAAATCTCAGATATTCTTGTAATTTTAATTTTTATTAAACTTCTCAATTGTTTTTCAAAACTTTTCAGTTATTTTCTTGAAATTTCAATTATTTCAGTAAATTTTCAATTATTTTAAACCATTTTACAATTAATGTATTAAATTCTTTAATCTATTTTGTAATTGAATTGTTTAATTATTCTTTTCCAAATTTCAGTTGTTGTTGTAATTTTGATTATTTTAAAAAAAATCTTTTCTTTTATTTGTAACTTTTATTTTCTTCAAATTTCAATTATTTAGTTAATTTTTTAATTATTTTAAACAATTTTTCAATTAATGTATTAAATTTTTTATAACCTTTTCTGTGATTTCTTCGATTTTCGATTACCTAAATTTGTTTCCTAAATTTTTAATTATTTTTCTCAATTCTCAATTGTTTTCATCAATTTTGAATTTTTTTTCCTATTATTCTTATCATTTTTTAATTAGTTTTTTCAGTTTCCAATTATTGTCTTCAATTTTCAGTTGTTTCTATAATTTTACAATTATAAAAGCAATTTTCAATGTATTAAATTATTTTTAAATTCATTTATTAAATTTTCAATTATTTATCTCAAATTTAAATTTTTTTTTCTAATTTTTATTAGTTTTATAATCTTTTAATTGTTTTTTGTTACATTTTTAATTATGTTCATCATTTTTTAATTGAAAGTAAGAGCAAGACTATGATTTTTTCTCGGATTTTTCAGAGCAATTTAAGCACTTTTTTAAAGTGATAGGCACGAGTGACCCAGCGTTACAGCTTAAGGGTTAAAATAAAAATTTCTTGAAATGTATGTATTTAAATTAATATGCAAAAAATAATAATTAATAATCATGTTGCTGTTTTCTATATAGTTATGATTATATGATTTCTATATAGTTATTTCATCATATAATTATGAAATTTATACTACAAATATTTAAAGGGGGTGGGGGTCACCAAGTATGTGATGTCACACAGAGGGGGGTTTTGTATTTTGTGACGGTCTGTGATGAAGGGGGGAGGGGTTAAAAGAAGGTTGAAAATAGCGTGACGTAGTTTGTGAACGACCCCTTTCAGAATTCAAAAAAATAATTAGAAATTGATGAAAATAATTGAAAATTGAAGAAAATAATTGGCAATTGAAGAAAATAATTGAGAAATGAAGAAATAATTTTAAATTAATAAAAATAATTCAAAATGGAAGAAAATAATTGAGAATTGTAGAAAGTAATTGGAAACTGAAGAAAATAATTTGAAATTGAAGAAAATGTGATTTTATGAAAATAGTTGAATAATTGAAAAATTGAATTGAAGCTTAATGTCAAGTCAATTTCTATGAAACAGCTAAGTGTTATTGTAAATTATTAATACGCAGTTGATAAAGGTTTATAGAAAACGACTCAATGAGGATATGTATTGAATATGTGGAAATAAATATTTAAATTTTCCGCCAAAATGGAAGCAAGCATTATTTTTAAAACAATAAAACTAAAAGACTACTTCTTTAACAGGGACTTTAATGCGAAATAATTTTATATTTAAAAATTGTATTAATAGACGAAAAAGAAAAAAATTGAGTAAAATAAAATTATTTTACGCTTTTGTCATATTCGTAACTTAACCTCAATTTATCGTGTATGATATATTTTTTCTTTTACTGTCGAAATAAGCTACTCGTCTTAAATCGCCAGTCTTTTACTGTGTATTTTTCTTAACTGGCGAAATAGACACTCCGAATTTTTAAACATAATTGCATCATATAGAACCATTTCTGCAACCAGATTATCATGAGCTCCTGCAAAAAGTCATTTGCAGTATCACCTATAGTAATCTACTTATTCTTATACTCTGGGGGATTCGAAAAATGAAACTATCGAAGTTAATGATGTTTGATATTTTTGTCAAATTTGTATTGAAAAAGGCAGAAAAAATAACGAAACGGATCTCAGTATTAATTGTTAAAATTCCAAGTAATAGTTTAAAATGTTTATTTGTTTGAAAAATAACGTAATTTTATTAAAAATTATAAAAATATGTTGGCATGTCAGGTCAGATTTCAAGAGGTATAATATTCTGTAAAATGCCATTTGAATAGGCAGAATTTATTAAAATAGTGAAATAATATATGGGTGTTTCTACAAACCAAGGAAGAAAATGATGCACATTTTGTCACGATTTTTTTTCACGTTTCAGCTTCGGCAAGTAGATGGGGTTCAAGTTAAGCATAATTTTTAAACAATCCGAAAGAAGACAGTAAAAACATTGAAAATTACAAATTTTTTTAAATAAAAATTTGACAAAAGTATCTGACACCATCAACTTTGATGAGTTTCATTTTTTCGAATCCAACAGCAAACCTAGTTTTTCATGGAGTGACTATTCGCCGCGATTTAATGAGGAAAAAAAAGACCGAAGTATGCTCTGTCTTTTATTTTCTCATTAAATCGCAGCGAATAGTCGCTCCATGAATTTGGACCTCAATTGTCGAGAACTGCTTGGCAAATGAAATATGGTTGACGTAAAGAAAACAAAATAGAAAGGTTAAAAGCAAAACATTTTAAAAGAGCAAAAACAATTATACAATGTATTACGTCCTACAGAAAAGTATAAGTTAGGTGTAATAAGTACTATTTTTATGTTAACTGTCCTTGAATATGATTAAAATAGTTAATTAATATAATTACGTGCTCTATTCTAAATACCTTGTTCCCTTCTACGCTGCCACAGGAGATGTATACGATATTTCCTAACAATTCTCCGCCTCCTTCTCCGCAGAAAAAGTATACCCGGTAGCAGCAGTAAATCGTCTTCGTTATAATTCATCATCTGTGATATCAAAATACGTTTATTGCAAAATTATTAAGTTTTGAGGTTATGATCTTTTGCTTTTAATCTTGTCTCTTATACAGTAAGATTAGAAGAACTTGATGCATTTTGCTTACAACTACTTTTTTCACTACTATTTAACGTTAAATAAAAATTAATACATACTTAACCATTCAAAAATCTGCAAAAATAAACAAAAATACTGACACCGGCAAACGTGTTGTCAGGAGGAACTTAGTAAAGTGTTTACAGCGAAGCGAGCAGCGAAGGGCAAGACGACACAGGTTGGATACTACATTTACTAGAAAAAAACTTGTCAAGGCACACTCTCACCTCGGTGTCTGTCTGCATGGGCATGCAATCGACTTAAGATAGAGGAAGACAAAACATTCAAATTTATATTTCTGTCTTCTTCTATCTCATGTCGATTGCATGCGCGTGCAGACAGGCAAACTAAGTGGGAGCGTACCTTTACACTATTTAATTGATTTTCACAATTAATATTTAAAGTTTAATAATTACCGTATGTTTGCACACTTTTTATCATTTCAATAAGTTATTAATATTATTTCTTTTCTTTTACATTAAGCCCAAAGCACAACGAATACGGTTACGGGAGCAGGGCATGAGATAATAAAGCACAGAGACTGTTTCTGTCCTTTTCTGTCTCATGCTCTAGTCCCGTAACCGTATTTCTATGTGCTTAGGCCTTTAAACGTTAAATTACGCTCAAACGCAAGCACATTTAAATTTCTCACCACAACACAGAATTTTCCGCAAAAGTCCGCGGCCCGGAAAATAGAACTGTTGACGGTCGCCTCCTTGCGCAAGCAAGCTGGCTCCTTCCTTTCCCAGGTGTGATTGTACCTTGAAGATAACAAATTGACTGCAATAATGGACAAAAATTATATTTATGTATTATTTTATCACATACGGATTTTATTTGCCAAAAACTTGTAAAAGTAGGTGGGACATATATGTCCTATGGGCGTGTAGGACACATATATCTCTGCCTTGCTTCCTCTCATTCTTACGATTAAAGATTAGCGATTCAATGTGCGTTAGTCCGATTTGGATGGGATAAGGATATTCAAGTTGGGTAGGGAGAAATTCAAAATGGCGGCTACCTGGATGACATGTTTGCATTGCAGTCAATGGGGCGAAATCAGTTTTTGTACAATAACTTTTAGAAAACAAATTTTCGAACCTATGTTTATTAACAAATTATTTTTCATTTATCGAAAGCTATTTTTTAAAATAATAAAAACTCATATAAAAATTTTACAGGATTTTATTATTTTAAAAAATAGCTTACGATAAATGAAAAATATATTGTTAATAAACATAGGTTCGAAAATTTGTTTTTTAAAAGTTATTGTACAAAAACTGATTTTGTCCCATTGACTGCAATGCAAACCTGTCATCCAGGTAGCCGCCATTTTGAATTTCTCCCCACCCAACTTGAATATCCTTATCGACACGCATGTAATGCACATCGACTTGTTGATGCGCGCGCATCAATGCCAAATGTCAAGAAATATTTACTTCATAAATTAATATAATAATTATGAAATTACTTAAATTTAACTAATTCCGGAGTTGCTATGGTCTTTTTACTAACTATTTTTTAATATTTGTGTTGTTTTTATTATTTTAAAGATTTCTTTAGGGTTAGGAACGATGCTTGCGCATCGACATGATGTCGATGTGCATTAAGCCTAACGCACAATGAATCGTAATCGCTAATCCTTAATCGTAAGAATGAGAGGAAGTAGGACAGAGATATATGTCTGTCCTACTTCCTCTCGTTACGATTAAAGATTAGCGTTTACGATTCACTGTGCGTTAGGCCTTACATGCGTGTCTATAGCCTAACGCACAATGAATCGTAATCGCTAATCCTTATTCGTAAGAATGAGAGGAAGTAGGACAGACATATCTCTGTCCTGCTTTCTCTCATTATTACGATTAAGGATTAGCGATTACGATTCGTTGTGCTTTGGTTACAACAGGTATGTAAGGCCTAACGCACAGTGAATCGTAAACGCTAATCTTTAATCGTAACGAGAGGAAGTAGGACAGACATATATCTCTGTCCTACTTCCTCTCATTCTTACGATTAAGGATTAGCGATTACGATTCATTGTGTGTTAGGCTTATACAAACACATGTCATATTTGTAGGTTATGCTAAGTTAATATTTTAAGTTCAGGACAATTTGAACATATTTAGAACTTTAATGAAAAGTGAAAAAATAACAAAATTGCAGAATGCTTTAAAAAGAAGGAAATAAAATCAAACAAAGTTAATTAACGGTTTTAATTGCAAAAACCGTTTCATATCCTGTTGACTTTCAGTGGGGATACTTTTCTTCATTATATCGAGTCCGAAACATTCACTTTATTCAGGTCTTCACTTTATTCAACTTCACTATAGCCCAAAGCACAACAAATACGGTTACGGAAGCAGGGCGTGAGATAATAAAGGACGGAGACTGTTTCTTTCCTTTTCTGTCTCATGTTCTGGTCCCGTAACCGTATTTCTATCTGCTTAAGCCACACTCTCACCTCGATGTATGTCTGCATGCGCTTGCAATTGGCATGAGATAGAGGAAGACAAAACATCCAAATTTATATTTCTGTCTTCTTCTATCTCATGTCGATTGCAAGCGCGTGCAGGCAGGCAAACTAAATGAAAGCGTACCTTTCTGCCTTAGGGTGAAATCAGATGGATGCGTTAAACGTTGCGTTTCAATGAGATAGAAACATATCTGCGTCTTTTTCTTTCTCATTGCGACACAACTTTTTAAGCATTTATCTGATATAACCCATGAGGTGTAGTATTAGAATTCTGGAATAGATTTCCGCCAATCAAAATTTTGTCTCAAGCGGTAAAGTAAAATTTCCCGCTAAGGGACTAACTTTTTATTGGCAGAAATTTATTCCACTTCCTGGGACTACGCCATAAGGATGGAATCCCATTATTCTGTTTTAACATCCGTTTTGTAACGGTAGCAGAGCATGAGACAGAAAAGGACAAAAACAGTTACTATCCTTTATTATCTCATACCCTGCTCCTGTATCCGTATGCATTGTGCGTTGGGCTTAAGTGTAAAATCACATAAATCCGTGAAACGTTATGTCCTAATGAGATAGAAAGAGATAGAAACATATCTGTATCTTTTTCTTTGTTACTACGACGCAGTGGTTGACCAATGAATGTGATTTCACCCTTAGGGTGCAATGAAACGTCGTCGAACCCCTTACTTCTCAACTCTGCTCACACGTAATACGTAATTGCGCAAGTTTTATAAACAGCCATCACCATCTGTTATTGCCTGTTTACACCTTAGAAAAAAATAATTTTTCGCATTGGAGGGAAGAGGACAGACTGTGTATCTGTCCTCTTTGCTCTCATGCAAAAAATTTTTTTTCTCGAAGGTGTAAATAGGCCATTACAGTAAAGAAAACTGAAAACTTGTTACTCCCTGAATCTAACCTACAATCAACATATTAGTCTAAAGCACATTGAATCGTAATCGCTTATTTGGAGCTAATACTTGATCAATTTTGGTATCTAGAATTGGCCACACCCGGTCACTAACAAGAAGAAGAAGAAGAAGTAATCGCTTATCGCTAATCCTTAATATAAATGAGAGGAAGTAGGACAGACAAATATCTCTGTCCTACTGCCTCTCATTATTACGATTGAGGGTAAAATCCCATGTGAGCCGAAAGCGCAAAACCGAAAGCAGAAATCATGAGAGTGAGAGAGGTAGCTAGATACCACTGTCTCTCTCACTTTCATGCTTTTCTGCTTTCGCTTTTGCGCTTTCTACTCACTTGGGATTTTACCCTAAGGATTAGCAATTACGCACTGTAAAAAAAATACTTGCAGAATTACAATGCAAAGTATTTTTCCGTCCCAAACATTAAATTTATATTGTAATATTCCATCGTAATAAGTGATAAGAATACAACGTGACTGTAAAACTACACTTCGAGTGTAGAACTTCATCGTGTAACGATGAAAATATTTATTCGTTTTGAAAATGGCTTGTTAATGTTTCACGTTCAACGTGGTGAAATCACAACGCGTTGTAAAATTACTACATAACACGATGGAAATATTTCGCTTCGCGTATCACGTAGTAATATTACAATGTATTCTGATTTCTCTGCATCGTCTGTGATTTCACGACGTCGTACGTGAAATTGTTGCATGTCGGTCGAATATTTTCATCGTAACACGTTGTAAATTTATCAAGTGAAGCGATTTATGTCCATCGTGTCACGGTGTAAAAATACAACGAAATTTTTTACAGTGCGATTCATTGTGCGCTAGGGCGCATTTACATGTCTGCGTCGAACGCTGCGTTCTTGCGTTGAATAGTGAGAGAGAGGAAGACAGAAGTATAGTTACATCTTTGTCACTCTCACCATTCAACGCAAAAACGCAACGTTCGACGCAGGCATGTATGTAATTGCGCCCTTAGGGTGAAATCAGATGGATGCGTCAAACGCTGCGTCGTAACGACGTCTGTCTGCCTGCGCGTGCAACCGATATGAGAGAGAAAAAGACAGAACTTTATTTCCGTCTTCTTTTCTCTCATGTCGGTTGCACGCGCAGGCAGGCAGACGCCGAGCTGGGAGCGTACCTTTAGGCTATTACTGAAGAGCCAAACCAAAAATTTGAATTGTGATTGTTCAGTTGCTTAAGTCTTCAAAATTGGTGATTTCTGCTTTGGGATATTTGCAAAAAAAATGTAAGTAGATCATTATGTTGTTTGAAAGTATATTTTGTTATAAATTATATTGCTTTCATTAATTCAGAATATTTTTTTTAAATTTAAGATCCTTTTTTATTTTATAACAGTCATTCGTCCCGTTGACATCCAAATAAGAGAGGCTATTCAACCCGAAGAAATACGGGGGGGGGGGGGGCTATTTCAATATTAAAATAAATAAACTGTCCGTATAACCGTCTTATTTGTCCCGTCAACGGGACGAATAGACACTCCGTTTAATTTAAACTTCATTTCTCTTTTGGTTTGAAACTTTTGTATTCAAGGTTATTGAAGTGAGCACATTGTTAGATGTTCAAAAGATTGTTTACAATCTACAGGAAATTCCTATAAGTTTTCAAAAGAAAAAAAATGGTGTATTGTAATTTTTAATTTCAGTACAATTTCAACAACTTATTTGGCATGTGAATTTAAGAATGAAGTAAGATGTAAGAGATAAGATACAGAAACTTCTCAACCATTGTATTTTTCTTGTTTTAAAACCAATTTTGCATGTGATCAGCAGATTCATTGTACCGTTTACATTTATCATATGATAAATTCAATTTGCCAACCTTATAACAAGTTACATTGTGAGAGGAGAAAACTTCAGTTATTCAGAAACTTCTGTAGTTTGTCTCGTTATTCCTATCAAGAATGTTGCAAGGAGAATTAACATAACTTTGAAAATACTTTTGCAGGCAGTGTACAATTGTGACAGTTAGTTATTTGTTTTCAGAAACAAAAAATGTAATTATAGAAATATTGCCATATACCCATAATTTAAATCTTATGCAGATTCTAAAACTAATTTGACATTTTAAGATCTGCATAAAATTTAAATTATGGGTACATAGCAGTATTTTTAATTACATTTTTTGTTTCTGAAAAAATTGGCTAATTGTCGAAATTATTCGATGCCTGGAGAAATGTTTTTAAGGTTACGATAATTCTCTCCTTGCAACTCCCTTGAATTGTTCTATTCACATGCTATATTTGTTGCTATTGTATCTCAGTGCAGAATATAATAATTATATTATAATATGGTTTGTTATGTGTAAAATTTAATAAAGTTTCAAATTATCTATGTTATAAAGCTTGAACCGCAATTTTGGAAGAAATATTTGTGATTGATGGGAAGCAAGTACTTTAAAGCAATTAATCACAAATTAAATTAATTTTTCGAGCGCTTTCAATTATAACCTATCATTCAACAACTTTTCTCGACTATGAACTTAATATTTTTAAACACTTTAGCTAAAAATGGAATACATGTTGGATGCGAAAGGCGTCAAAAGAGGTCGATGTCAAATGTGCGAAGAATGTACGTCGTTTGAATGGAGCCCTGAAGTACATGGACTTTGTTTGTGCACATATTGTGGGTGTGTACCACTAAAACATCTAAGAGTGGAAGTTGAAGAAAAAGAAGAAGAGATAGGAGATCATGAAGGAGAGGAAGATACATTAGAAAGACATTCTCAATCCAATTCGTTACAGGAAGAAGAACGCTTGGATGAAAGTGTATCATTGAACGATTCAACTGCAGGGTCTTCAAATGATGGATCTTTCCAGATGGACGAAAATGTAAGATATATAAGCTGTCTGTCGATCTTAAAAATCCGTTAAAATACTTAAAAATATTTAAATTATATTTCAAAAAAATAGTAATTTCTAAAAAAAAGTGGGAGTTTGAAGTGAGTACAAGAAATTTCTAAATGTTTTTTTAAATTTTCACAAAAATCCTTTATTGTTTAATATTTTGAAACCTAATTCAGTCATAAGACAATAGTTCAACTGGTAGATGTTGAAGTACGATAATATTTCATTTTATTTACAGGCAAATTTGTATAAGACGGGAAACCTTCAAGTACATTATACCGCGGGTTCTATGGAGACTATATCTGTTTTTGTTACTTCTGTGTAAGAATAGAAAGTTAGGCCTGTGTGGTATTGAAAATCCATAACCGGTTTTCGTTTTCTGAAAATTTTTTTTTTTTAACTTGGTATTTTTTTAAATACCGCATTTTTAAAAAAATACTTGTTCTTCTTAAAACACCTTTCTTTTTAAGTACCGAATTTTTGAAATACCATTTTATTTGAAAAGAAACGTGGTTTAACACTGTTAAAGCAAGTGTCTTATTTTATCCTTACTTTCAAGATATTTTAGGGTGTCTTCATTTTAAACCATTAAGAAAGTATCTTAAAAATAACTGTAAGGCGCTTTCTGAATGTTTTATGTCTTAAAATAAGATACTTGTAAGACACCTGTTTTCACAGTGAATAACCGCCGAAATCTTGGCTAAATTTACGCGGTAAAACTGCTGCAAACCAATAGCTTTTCCTGCATACCTGCATCATGGTAAGTAAGTTACATTCAGTTTTGCGTTCGAATAACCGGTATTTACCAAGAATCCAGTTTAGGAAAGAAAACCGGTTTAAAAAGTAAAACCGGAAACCGGTTTCGAGAAATACCTAAAAAAAACAGGTTTTAAGATCTTTTGCTGTATTGACGATCGACTGCATTAAATGATTTATTATGTTAGGTTCTGTTTTCAAAGTACATTAAAAAAATTAAAAATTGTCTGATAATCGATATGTATAAAAATTTTCTGTGCAAATACAGATCTGTATTTACCACTTTGTTGCAAAAATGAATTTAAGCAGTTTTTTTTAAGAACTCAGCTTGCCGGGGTAAATTCATGGTTACTACAGAACCTGGAAAATGTGGAAATGTCAGGGATTTTTGAAAAAGGTCCTGATAACCTGGAAATCTCAGGAAATTTACAAATTCAACCTGGAATTACATTCGCTCCAGTACTTTTTTATAACTTTTTCGAGACATAATCAATAGCAGTAAATGATTTACACTTTAACAATTTAAAAATAAGTATAGCAAGTAGCTTAGATAAACCATATAATAAATATCAAACAATCTGAAAATTAATTTGCAATTATAAAAGAATGTTCAGATTTATATTTAAACCATGATTTTTTTTTTTAAATGTCCTGAAACTTTTCCAAATATTGTCGTGAAATACCTGTAAAAGTCATGGATTTTTTAATCCAAAGTTCTGTAGCAACCATGTAAATATTCATGAGAATATTTACATGGTTGTCATCATTCAAGTATTTTTGATATTTTTCAATTAATTTTTACATATTCTTTATTTTTGACGTTTTAGAATTGTTTTCTAAAAATTTAAATTATTTTATTTGATTTCAATTATTTATATCAAATTTCCATTATTTTCTTCAGTTTTCGATTACTTCTATAACGTTTTAATTAATTTTCTCAATTTAAAATTCTTGAAATTATTTTGTAATTAGGTACTTTTATTTACTTGACATATATTCTGTACTTTTTCCAATTATTTTTCTAAAATTGCAATAATTATCTTCCATTTTCTATTACTTTTTAACATATTTCAAGATAAAGAAGATACCTAAAATATATTCTGTAATTTTATTTCATTTTTTTTTAAATTTTTATTATTTTCTTCAATTTTTGATTATTTTCTACATATTCTATTACTTTTGCCATTTTAGAATAGTTTTCTACAAATTTCGATTATTTTATTCAATTGTTTTATTGTCATGAATCTGTAAATTTTTTACACTAATTTCAAATTATTTTCTCAAATTTTAATTTTGTTTTCATTCTTCTATTATTTTATTGAAATTTATATTATTTTCAAGTTATTGAAGAATTTTCAGATTTATAGGAAAACAATGAATTTTTATTAAAAATTGTTCTGGAATTTTCCCAAAATTTTTTCTAGAAAACCTGGAAAAGTCATGGAATTTTAAATCCAGACTTTTGTAGCCACAATGGGTAAAATTTTAAAATATTATTTAACTTTATTTATGTCTGTAAGAAAAAGTCTTATCGTCACATTCCTGCCACTCGATTATTTCTGATAAATTCATATTTTTTCATTCACCTTGTTTCTCAGGGAAGAAAAATGTTAACATTGAAATTTGTTCATAGGTTCCTTCATCTATAAGCAATAAATAAGAATTTCTTTATTTATTTAATTATCTACGTACAGAAAAACACTTACAGATTTTAAACACTGATTATATTGTTTAAAAAACCAATTTTAGATCGAAATAAAAAAATCATGTTGTTTATCAGCCCTTAAATAATGTGTTTGTAACATTTCTGTGAATTAAAACTTTGCAAATATTGTAATTAAATTTTGTTAACTTTTAAAAAAATAAAAAAACATGTAAAATATGTAAAAATTATCTATCAAAATGTTGGTAATTAAGTAAACTGTTAAATTATTTGGATCAACAAATTTCCAAAATTAATTAAAATAACGTTTGATAACTTTTTTATATGGTACTATTAAAAGCTTTTGCCCACTTGCAAATAAAAATTTTATTAAACAACTGAATTACAATATTTTCATAAAGCTAACTTCAAAAATAAAAGATACAAGCTTCAATATTTCTTTTTAAATCTAAAAAACTTAAAAAAATTGACTTTATTAGACTTGTTTAAAAAATTTGTAAAAGCTGTAAAAGTTTGTAAAATTTTGTGAAACGAAATTAATATACACCCTGCTATGTGTACCAAATTTCAGTACTCTAAGTCAAATAGTTTGGGAGTTAAGGGGGTGGGCGGTAGTAAATAGGCATTTTAATGCATTTGTGGAGTGAGGAATTTTGTGAATGTTTGATCAGTTAAAAACTTTATAAAGGTCAATCGATTCGTTTTGAGATTGTAGCAAATATTAATGAAATTCATGATTTTAACTTCATCTTTCTAACTATGTAGTTGACATAATCACTTTGAAATGTCAAAAAAACTAAGTCATTAATAGGTTATCTGAATCAGAAGTTTTTAAGGTTTCCAAATTTTTAAGTTTTAAGTCCGTATCCTAATTTTTGACCAAGATATTGTGTACTTTTACGTAAAGGTATAAACAAATTTCAGTTTAACAGACTTTACTGATGATATTGTATGTGATTATAATTTTTTTGGGGGAAAAAAAATATTCTAAGAGAACGTTGTAGGTGAATCAGGAATACCTGGTTATTCCCTGACCTACTTTCTCCATTATATAATTTATCGGACGAAAAATTAAAAATTCCTAAAAAAGAATAAAATGTAAAATTTATATTAGGATTTTCCATTATATTCAATTAAATTTTCTGACTTTCCTACACGTGACTAAGCACTTAAGCCTTAATAAGTAGTTAAAAACTTTGAATTATATTTAATTAAAGTCTTCTTTATCAACAATTTTTAGTAGTAATATATTTGAACACAATTTTTATTTCAGCTTGACTTAAACATGTTTATACCGGAAAAGTTTTCGGATAATATACAAAAGAAATTAGATCAAAATGAGGAACTAGAAGAACCCGAAAAATGCTATGTGATCAGACAAATTTGTGACAACTTGCATAAAGCCAAATTGGATAATCCGTGTGTCACCTTAGAATTGGCCATAATACTAACATCCAAATACCCTGTCCAATTTGAAAACAACTGCCATGTGTCTGGCACTAAAATTTATGTAAGTCTGTAATGCTATTAACATTTTGTAATAATATTGGCGATTGAAACAGCTAAACTGGCAGTACTAGCAGCCAGTGTTGAAATCTTATTGATGTGACTTTGTGTAGGGGAGTGGGCCTCAAGATGGACATTTCGTATAAAATTTTTGTTTAAGGTTGCAGCGCCTTATGCTTTTTGTCATTTTTGTTGTTTGTCTAGACTAAGATTTTGATGCACATTTGAAAAAACAGAAACTAGTTGGTTTTTCTTCTCTACATGCCACGTAATTTTGGGTCTAAAAAAGTTTCGTAACAGTTTTTTCCGAAGTTGGTAAAGTTACTTTCATTTATGATTTCGAATGAGTACTTAACGTTATAATATTCTTTATTTATCGTGTAATAAGATCATAAAATAATTTTACTAATTCAGTGTTCATATCTATATTTTTACTTGGGATTAAAAAATGGTGTCATGTACCCTAAGATGGACAGGCCTTAAATCTAAATGTATTTATTTGCATATTTTAGATTTTACACTGTATTTAATAATTTTTTGAGCCAATTAATTAAAATTTTTTATTTTTTACCACAAAATGTGATGTTATCGTTAGGGAATTTGATATATCTATATTTTTCGATATTTTATTACTTTTTACTGTTAAGCTATTAGATTAAAGTTTTAAGAAATGTTATTTCCTGATAAATTCCGTAAAATGACTAAAAATTAGTTCAAGAATTGTTACAGGATGTTAATTTTTTATTTACTACAATTTTCAGAGACTTTGAAGAAGGTGTCCATCTTGGGGCCACTTTTTTTTAGACCGAAAATTTTAACAATTACAAAAAACGCTTTAAAAAATGTTTATGTTCAAAATAAAATTTTATCTCTGTGGCCATAAGTTACATTATAAATTGTACTTTCATCCGGTATAAAATATTTTAATATATTTTATTTTGGTTTGGATTCTACAGCAATAAGACGAAAGGGTGTCCAACTTGGGGCCCTCTCCCCTACATCTGTCTTTTCTGTGTTTTTATAGTTTATGTTGTTGACTTTTATCATGTTTGTCATATTTTATAAATAGAATTAATTTTAATAAGTAATATTACTTGTTAATTAGTTTTATTTAATATAATTCTTGCTCAAATCAACTAAACTAATTTAGCATGATTTTTCATTTTCTTTATCAGATTTTACGAACTAATAACAATTTTTTTGCCTCAAACCAAACTTGACGAAAACCTGTACGAAGTCGGTCAAACTTCTGTCTAGCGTTTTCGCCAGGGAATTGCATGAATTATGGGTTACATTTTAATTCTGTTGAATAAAAGTTCTGCTAAATAGAGATTCTGTTACATAAAAGTAGAGATAAATAGAAATTTGTTTCAATATGAAGTTTACAATAGATTAATACTAACAATTGTAAAGTCTATTAAATAACATTTCTAAAATATGGAAATGATTACGAACAAAGATTCGAGTAATTAAACAATCTCTTAAATAGATATTGTGTTAAATAAAAATTCTGACTATTAGTATTTCTGTTAAATTGTAGTTCTGTCATATTTAAATTCGGCTTATTGGATACTTTATCAAATAAAATGTCTCTGGTGTTTAGAATGTAACAAATCATAATTTATTAAAATAAAAGTTACAAGATACGTAATTAAGGTTATGTAAAAATGCTGGCACACAAAAGTCAGGTTATCTGACGTTTACATTAAACGTTAATCCTGTTAAAAGCAAATTCATGAACAAAAGATTTCTCTCTAAACAAATTTCATTTCAATAAAGTAATATGAATAGAAAAAATTTAAACTTCAACTTGTAGTATTTGCAAATTAATTTTAACAAAAATTATAATAAGTGATCATTCATTTTCAAAACTTTTCATCTAACTAAGCGTTTTTATAAATACTAATTCGAAATAACAAATATTCAATAAAAGAATGATTCTGCCATATGAAATTCGACCCATCTAATATTCTAGATATTCAACTTTAGGGACCATTCCTGCGTCTCCTCTAGAGCAGTTATGTATGCAATAAAAGGCATTCATCGTAAGAGAAGAAAAATTTGTTTTTTTAATTAATCTGAAAAGTTTGATGCAAATTTGCAGGAAGTAATCATTGTAAACTTTAAAGCAGAGGAAATTTAAATCTGATAGAAAGTTAAAAGGAAGTTGACAGTGTTAAGCTCCGAAATTAACACGGGCAACTTTCTGTTAATTTCCTGGAAACAAAGGTGTTATCTGTATTAGGTTTTCTGTGAGTTCTTATTCGTTCCTTTTAAGTTTGCTACTAAATAAGGGGTCATACTTAAATTACGTAACGCATTTTTCAAGATTTTTTAGACCCTTCCTCCCCCTGTAACAGTTTTTATAATGTAAACATTTGACAGTTTACACATGTGTAACAACTTTTCATAACACCCCCCCCCCCCCTCCTCTAGAGCGTTACGTAATTTAAGTATGGCCCCTAATGAAGAACATGTAATTCAAGTTTGTTAGAAAAAAATATATGCAATGCCGGCTTTAGGGTAGTACGCAACTGTGAGGTCGCACAGGGCACTGGGAAGTAGCTATGTTGTTTATGTATATGAGAGGGCGCTTTCGAGAAATTTGAGCATTGGCTCGCACACGGTGACGGAATGGCTGAAGCCTGCTCTGCATATATAAGAACAAAATTTAACCCCCCCCCCCCCCCCAATCCGTCCCATGTAGACGACTTCATTTCAAGAATAAAAGTTTCATTTATTTCGTTCTTTATAATTTTCCGTAGGATCAAACCAAACTTAGAATACAAAATTCATTTAAACATCTCAGAAGTAAAGCAAGGAAAAATAGTGGACAGTGTTCATCTTTCTTCAAGACAGGAAAAAAAAATAATACCAAAAAGAAGAAAGCAGTTAATGTTAATCAAAATTCCGGCCGCAGGAGCTCGAGAGCTAATGAAAATTTTATGGATGTCTGGATAACCTCTCCCAAGAATAAGAAAAACGAAATGGTAATAGTATACTGTGCATCAACGCATGTTTCGACTACTTTCCTCCTTTTCAGGTCTTATATATTTATATTAATGCTTAAATATATATATATAATATACATATATATTTTTTTATATATATATAAAAACGACATATATATATATATATATATATATATATATATATATATGTCGTAGGCAAATAGAAAAATCCGTCGTTTAGCTTAATGCCTAGGGTTTTAACTAAAAGCGAGGGAATATAAAAATTCCCTCGATAAAGATGCTTTTATCTTAGTGGCCTGCATTCATTTTGTCGTTTAAATGAATGACTATAGTCTTTCACAGAGTTGTGTACGTAACATACCAGACATATTTTGTTACTGTATGTTACCTAGGTAAGTTACCTACCAAATTTGTTACATAATGCATTTTTTTGGTGGTACTACCATTTTCAAGTTTTGTTTATCAATGAACTTTTCGATTTTAGAACTATTCTATTCAATTCTTAGTTATTTTCTTCAAATTTAAATTCCACTATTCAATTTTCAATTATTTTCTGTAACTATTGAAAAATTATTGCCTTTTTTCTGTAATTTTTTTCGATTGTCATTCAGTATCTTCGATTTTAAATGCGATTGTTTATTTATTTTCTTTAATTTTTAATTTCTTCAGTTTGTAATTGTTTTCTTGTATGATTTATTAATTCTCGTCTTTTTGCAATGACTTTTTTTTTAATTTTTAAGTATTTTCTTTAAATTTAATTTCTTTTCTTTAATTTTTAATTGCTTTCCTCAATTTTCAATTATTCTTTTGCACTTTCAATCCACTTGTTAAATGTAGGATTACTTGCTACCATTTTTCCTATAATTTCCTTAACTTTTAGATGTGTCATTATTTTTTTAACTTTAATTTTGCTTGTTTATTGTCTTTAATTATTTCTTTCACTTGCCTATTAATCTACTCATTTTTCGAATTTTATTGTCGATTGACAATTATTTTTTTCATTTTTAAAATATTTTCTTCATTTTTTGAGTTATTTCCTGCAATGTTTTGAATTTTAAATTATTACTTTATAATTTTGTAATTATTCTTTAATGTTTAAAATTATTTTGTTCGGTTGTGTATTAATCTAGCCAGTTTTTGAACTTTGTTTACAATTGTCAGTTATTTTCGTCATTTTATAATTGTTTTTTCAATTATAAATCATTTTTCAAGTTTCCGTTTAATTCTTTAATTTCCAAATGCAAATAAAAAAATATAAAAGAATAATTATTAAATTAAATTTTTTCATTTCATTTATCCTCGATCGCAATAAAGACTCAGAAAGTATTTAAATTCGAATTTCCCTATTCGCCAAATGCGCTTTCGATGTTTAGGTGATAGAGTAGTCATTCATCTAAACGAGTAAATGAATCCACACTAATAAGATAAAAGCATCTGTGTCTTGAAAATGTTCCTATTCGCCCGCGATTAGCTGAAAGCCTAGGCATTAAGCTAAACTTAGGGAAATAGAAGAATGCACATGTGGAAGACGAGTATTCTTCTTGTCGCCTGTAATCAATCATCAGTCATTTATCCTGCTGCCTAGTCAGTAAGCTAATTGCCTGAAGGGTCTCCGTCAAATAGAAAAATGCGAACTCCCTAGGAAGAGTATAAACATCAGTTAAAGTAAATAAACTTTATAAACAAAATTAATTAAGTATTGACGTTAATTTGCAGTGTATGAAAGTAAAAATGACAATTAGTTTCTTGCTTTTCGTCTCATAACCCCACACAGCACCCGAACTTTCCTGAACATTCTCAACATTCAGGGAAGTTTCAAAACTTGCAGTAAGTTTGATGGAAGTTGCAGAACTTCCCTGAAGGTTAGAAATGTTCAAGGAATTTCCGGTGCTGTGTGGGACCAAACGAAAAATGTTTTAAACATTTTTTAGAAAACTTATTGTAAAGTGAAAATTTCAAAAACTTTCAAAATAGAAGCTTATAATTCTTAAATTAGTTTTCCGATAAAATTTGGATTGAATCGAAGGGCATAAAATATAATTCCAATGACAGTTCAAAAATTTTAAAAAAAAATTTCATAATTTTTTTATAAATTATTTTGTAAACAAGTATTTTTTGTAATGTTCTGTACCTTTTAAAAATCAGGAAATGATAATAAAATAACTTAAAACTTTAAGGAATCAAAATCCATTAAAAATAATGAGCGATTATTTCTTGGGGTCGTTCCATGAGAAAATATCAATGGATTTTGATTCCTTAGAGTATTCAGTGTATTCCAATATTTTTTCCCGATTTTTAGTAGGTACAAACCGTTAAAAAGAATTAATTGTTTATAAAAAATTTATAAAAGTTTATTTATTTTAAGCAAGGAACTAATTGTCATTTTCAATTTTATACACTACAAATTCACGTTAATACTTAATTAATTGTGTTCATATAGTTTATTGACTTTAGCTGGTGTTCAAACTCTTCCTAGGGAGTTCGCATTTTTCTATTTGACGGAGACCCTTCAGGTAATTAGCTTAATGACTAGGCAATAGGATAAACGACTGATTGATTCCAGGCAAAGAAGAAGAAAACTCGTCTTCCACATGTGCATTCTTCTATTTGTTTAAGCTTAGAATAATGCCTAGACATTAATCTAGATGCCTGATTTCTCTATTTGCCAACGACATACATAGGGGAGTAGGGTGGTAAAAAAAAACATTCGATTTTCATAAACCTTTCCCCCCAATTTTGTTCTTTGGCGAAGAATATGAGATACGTATTTTTTTATTCTTTAATATGAACCCGTGCAAAGCCGTTAAAAATTACCATTGAATTCCCATAGGAAAAATTCACTTTTTCGTAAATTTGACATAAAGTCGTGAAAAATTGACCTTTTTCTTTCCGTAAACAATATTTCTGTTCATGAATGTCTAAATAATAAAAATCTGTCGTATAGTTATTAAATAAATTATTTTAACTTTTTTTTATGTGACTAAAATAAAACCCATGAACTTAAAAAACCTGGAATTTATTAAAAAAAATATTAATTATTATTTTAAATGCTTTTTCTTCATTCAATAATGTTATTATCAAAATATTTATTATTTTTTATGTTTTACCATGTTACATAAATTGTTTAAACAATTTATTGTTGTTACTTCCTTACAAAATGACAAATAAATCGAGCGTTTTTGCAATTTTCTTAAATATTATAACTTTAGACGCCTAATAAAAACATAAATTTATATATATTTATGTTATATAAATATTTATTATCAAATTAAGACTCTATCAATTGTTTAAACAAATTATTGTGGTTAATAATTAACTTTTTCAGAAATGCTTAAAAGGAGTTGTAGTTTTTTTTTAATTTTGCAACTTGCTTTTCTTGAATGAACCATATGTTAATAATTTAAATAAAATTATTATGAAAACAATTATTTAAACAAATTATTGTTGTTATTTATAACTTTTTCAAAAATGCTTAAAAAAAGTTGCAGGCTTTTCTTAATTTTGTAAATTGCCTTTCTTGAATGAAACACATTTTAATAAAATGAATAAAAATTATTATTATAACAATTATTTAAACAAATTATTGCTGTTATTTTTTAACTTTTTCAAAAATGCTTATAAAGAGTTGTAGTTTTTTCTCAATTTTGCAAATAAATTTTATTAAACCAACAACATGTTAATAAAATTATTAAAATTATTATTCTAACAAATATTAAAAAAAATTATTGTTGTTATTTATAAAATTTTTAATAATTTCTAAATAAGGAGTTAAACAGTTTGTTTAAAAATTTGTTATGTTAAAAATTTATTAATTTTTTTAAATTGTTGTTCACTTAAGAAAACTAATTTGCAAAATTAAGAATAAACTACAACTCTTTCAATGCATTTTTAAAAAAGTTAATGAATAACAACAATAAGTTGTTTAATTAATTGTTGTAATAATAATGTTAATAATGTTGGTAATATGTGATTGGTTTCATAAAATCGATTTGCAAATTTGAGAAGAAACTACAACTTTTTATAAACATTTTTGAAAAAGTTAATAAATAGCAACAATAATTTGTTTAAATATTTGTTAGAGTAATAATTTTATTATGTTTATTAACATGTGACTGGTTTAATAAAATCAAATTGCAAAATTAAGAAAAAAATGCAACTCTTTAGAAGCATTTTTGAAAAAGTTAAAAAATAACAACAATAATTTGTTTAAATAATTGTTATAATAATAATTTCTATTTATTTTATTAAAATGTGGTTGATTCAAGAAAAGCATTTTGCAAAATTAAGAAAAACCTGCAACTTTTTGTAAGCATTTTCAAAAAACTTAATAAATAACAACAATAATTTGTTTAAGTAATTGTTGTAATCATAATTTTTTCTTTATTTTATTAAAATGTGGTTGATTCAAGGAAAGCAAGTTGCAAAATTAAAAAAAAATACAACTCTTTTTAAACAATTGTGAAAAATTTATTTAATAACAACAATAATTTGTTTAAACAATTGTTAGCATCTTAATTTGATAATAAATATTTATATAACATAAATAATAAATTTATGTTTTTATTAGGCGTATAAAGTTAGAAAGTTTAAGAAAATTGCAGCAACGCTTGATGTATTTGTCATTTTGTAGGGAAATAACAACAATAAATTGTTTAAACAAATTATGTAACATGGTGAAACATAAAAAATAATAAATATTTTGATAATAACATTATTGAATGAAGAAAAAGCATTTAAAATAATAACTTATATTTTTTTTAATAAATTCCAGGTTTTTTTACGTTTATGGTTTGTTTTTACAGTCACTTAAAAAAAAGTTAAAATAATTTATTTAATAACTATTCGACAGATTTATATTATTTAGACATTCATGAACAAAAATATCGGTTGCAGAAAGAAAAAGGTCAATTTTGCACGATTTTATGTCAAATTTACGAAGAAGTGAATTTTTCCTATGGGAATTCAATGGTAATTTTTAACGGCTTTGCGGCACAGGTTAATATTAAAAAGTAGAATAATAAAAAAATATGTATCGCATATTTTTCGCCAAAGAAGAAAATGGGGGAAGGGGGTTAGGTTTATGAAAATCGAAAATTTTTTTTGGGCCACCCCCAATAGGGAAGTGGGTCCCAAGATGGACATAGTTTTTATTTAATGATGTTGTCTCCAAACTGAATAGGATATTTTAAACTGACTTATACCGGATGAAAGTACAATGTATTAGGTAACTTATGGGCACAGAGATTAAATTTTATTTAAAACATATAAACATTTATTTAATCATTTATTCTAATTGTTCAAAGTTTCGATGAAAAAAAAATAAACCCAAGATAGATACCTTCTTCAATTTAATAGCCTAACAGTAACAAAGAAAAAATATATTGAAAAATATCAATATGTCAAATTCTGTAATGCTAACACTAAATAAGAAATTTTAATGTGGTGGTTCAAAACATTATTGAAGACCGTGTATAATCAAAAACATAAAAAAAATGCATTGAGAAGTAATGACTGTCCATCTGAGAGTACATGACTCTATTCTTTAAACCTCAGTATAAAGTTGTATACAAACATAATATTAGTAAAACCATTATAGAATATTATTATATGGTAAATAAATAATATTATATTGTTAACTACATATTCTAAATAAAAAAAAAAAAAAAACTTTACCAACTTCAGAAAAAACTGCAACGAAACTGTTTCAGACAAAAAATCACGGGGTATTGAAATGTGAATCAAAAACTTTGTATATAGAAACTAAAAAAATGATAGAGAGCATAACGCTCTGTCACCTTAAACAAACAAATTAAACGAAATGTACATCTTAGGGCCCTGTCCATCTGGGGACCTTCTCTCCTAGTAATGTTTCGTAAATCTAGGCTTGCAGTTAATGAAAATATATATGTGTATATAAGACTAGAAGGCGGCTAAAATAGCCAAAGCATATTGTCGTCCTTTTCATTTTAAGATATATCGCAACTGTTAAGGTAATTGAAAATTCAGTAAAAATGACTTTATTAACCTGGAAATGATGGTTTTTTAGTAAAATATGGTTCGAGGTTTTTAGTCATATATCGGTGATCACTTAATACTTTTCAAGTTCTCCTACCTTAAATTAAAGCTGACAATATAACCAAAAAGATAGTGTTAATTTTATAATTTTTCAAACTTCTAAGTTTTAAGTCTCTGTCTTTTTTTTTGACCAAGTTATAGTGCTTTTAATTGAGTCATGTTTTTTAACCCACTCTGTGCAATGTCCGACGAAAGAGTATAACAATTTTTTATTCACATGAGATTTTTTGTTCTTCTCCAGTTGTATTATAGTAACGTCAACGATGCTGCTCAGAAATTTATTGACCCGCAAACTACTTTATGTATCTTCATACGTTGCATATCGTGACTTTTTCTACTTTCCTCATTCTTAAACAACGCAATTTTCCAATAAATAATTGAAATGATTAATTCTTTTTACACAGTTAAATGCAGCTTCATTCAACGCATCTAACGATACCAAAAACACAATTGTACAATAAAAATGTCACATATATATATATATGTTTTTCATTTGCACAGCAGGTTTAGAGTCTCCATTCATTTCTTTAAATACTAATAAAAGTATAAGGGAACTCAATAGTAATAAAAGAAGAAAAACAATGGGACTTTGTTAAAAAAATTGGTTTAAAAATGATTTTTTAATTACTTTGTTTAAGAATGTTTTATTCTTAGTCAAATGATAAATAATCCCTGAAAAATCATTAAAATTGATTTATTTATTTCTCTGTGAGATAGACCCTTTTCAAATTTGATACAAAAATTTCAAAGCCATGTAAATGCAAAAAAATTTTCAAATTTACTAAATCGTTTTTTGATATTTTAGTTCCATATATTTCTGGACAATTTTTCCAATATTTGTCGAAATCAAAGAACGAGGGACAAATTTGATTTTTTATGTGTGGACTGACCCAACTAAAGCAATAAATGTTTTCTGTTTGTATACAACTTACAGATTTTCAATACTCCATTCGTTTCTCGTTATTGGTTAAATATATATTATTCTGTGAAAGCGGATGTCTGCAATAATTTTTATTATTTCTGTTATAAACTTTATTCTTACAGCTCCTTCAAAAACTGTCTGAAGTAACGGAAATAAGTGTTGATCAATTGAAACAAAATTGGCTAGATGCTATATCGAAGATACTAGCTTCCTTAGGAAGAGAGACAACAAGTTTAGACGAAAATGGAAAAAGTGTTAACATTTTGTTTTATTTACCATCTTTGCTCAAAGGAGCTAAAGAAAAGGGAAGAGTTATGGTTTCCTATCCCGTAAGTATATGAAGATTGTCCTTCTTTCTTATATCCCTAATGTCAGACCCAGGCGACCGGCCCGAACACGACTAGGACATTATATCTTAGTTGTGTCCCACTCGCGTCCTAGAATGTTAAATAATAAATAGGCTAAAAGACATGAAGGAAATAAGTTGTAATAATAAATTATAATGTAATGAAAACGTTCGTTAAGGGAATTAATTGAGAAAGCACTAGTCATTATTAAAAATTAGAAAATTTTAAATAGAAAATGGTTATTTATTTATTTATTTATTCCCCGCAGTCACTAGGACCATAAATGGGGTACATGAGTACAAAGATAATATAAATTTCATTACATAATATTATAGTGAGTAAAGTAACAAACTTTACTAACAGAGGGTATAAGTATAACTAATTAAAGGCGGTGACAAATACGCACCGATTTATTGATTATTAAAATCCATAAATAAATAAATAATTAAATAAAACATTTTTTAATAACAGAAACGTGCAAAAACAAATTTCTGCTGTTTGAAATTGGCAGCTTATTTTTCGTAGCTTTTTTGCGCTAAATCCGAATATAGCAAAGAAAACCTCTCATCACGTCAATATTTTGAGAAAAGTGGAGGATGAAACTCACGGAAATCACGTTTTTGATACTTTTTGAAATTTTTACCTGGTAAATCCGACGGGCTAAAAACTTGTCGTACGGGTTAAATAAAAGCTTGAACCCTGCAAATTATGAAGATATAGCGATATCGGCAACAATAAACTGAAGTAACTGTCAAACGTGGTTTCTTTGACAGTGATTAATCATAAAACTTGTCTGTCACTGTCTGTAAATACAACTATTGTAAAAAATTATTGGAATCACTTAATAGTAATACTTGTTACTCAGAGATTCTTAGAAACGCTGATTACAAATATTAAATTAGATTTAAAAAATTAAAAATGGCAAATGCATTAAGGCGGACGAATTTTTCAAAAAGTGATTGGATTCGCTTGAAACTTGGTACTCTGAGGTTTTGGGGGTCGCTGAATACGGATAGAAAGTCAAATTTCAGAAAATCAAAATGTCGGATCCAATATGGAGGACCACTTTTTAAAAATGTTTGTACAGTGTGAGCCAATTTTAATACTTGACAACGGTCAAAAAAATCTTTTTTGACAGATTGATGTTGCCGATATCATTATATCTTCGCACATTGCAGGATTCAAACTTTAATTTGTCCTGAACGACAAGTCTCTAGCACGTCGGATGTACCCGGTAAAAATCTCAAAAAGTATCAAAAACGTAATTTCCGTGAGTTTTATCCTCCACTTTTCTCAAAATCCTGACGTGATGAGAGGTTTTCCTTGCCAGATTCGGATTCACCGCACCAAGAAGTACGGGAAATGAGTTGCCCGATCTCAAGGAACAGAAAAAATTTTTTTCTGCAGGCATTTGTAGGTAATTAATGCTTTTTCAATTAAGTAATTCTGTAAAAATATTCTTAAAAATATTCTTCCTAGTCGGTCCTAATTGCGTTCTGATCGGTCGCTTGAGGAGTTATTTCGGTACATCCGAAAAAAAACCTCTCTCGCGTTACACGCTTAAAAACTCCTTTCTGACGTCGGTTGTCTGAAACAACCACTGTTAAAATGAACGTCAAAAAACCAATTTTTCCAGGAAACTAATTTCGAAAGTTTCAGAAACTTAAAAAAATTCAAAATCTCAATACAATACTGTATCTATATATTGGTGCATATTTAAGTTAGTCTATTTCAAATGCTGCATGCTGTTTTGATTTTAATTGAAACATTTTGACATTTCATTGAACCAAAAAAACGTAGTGGTTGTTTTAGACGACCAACGTTAGAGAGGAGTTTTTAGGCGTATAACGCGAGAGTGTATTTTTTTGCTCGGAGGTACCGATTTGTAATCTTTGTTTTTAAGGGTGACCAAATCTGTGAACAAAAATGGTCTCAGCTGGATTAAATATTGACGTTTCTCGCTCTTAAGAGACAGTAATAAATAATAATAAAAAACAAAATAAATCAGTTAATTTTGTTTTTTTGTAAATAATAGAGTGGCACAAGTGCTTTAAGTTCAACTTTGTTGCTATAAGAAGCAGTTAAATATTATTTTAAAATATTTTTCAAATTTGGAAAAAGTATTAGAAAATAATATTTAGCTTCTTTTAGAGCGACAAAATCAAAGTTATACCGCTTGTGTCACTGTAATAATTTCTAATAAATAAACATAAGTCAATTTATTTTGTCTTTTAATTGCGAGCAATGTCAAAATTCAAGTCAGGTGAGAGAATTTTTGTTCGCAAATTTGATAAGCCTTAAACCATTTTTTTTCTTTTAGTCGGGAACCATTCTGTCAAATCTAACTCCAAAAGCTGATGATCCACCAAAAGTGATGGCCATATCAGGCACACCTTTTAATGATTTAAAATTAATGTGTTACATTGATGGGCAACCAGCTTTTCTTGCCAAAGGGTTTGAGGGAACACTTCTGCTAGTTGCTCTTTATTGGGTCTTCCAGGTCGCTTTTCCTGCAGATGCAAAGCAGCAGATGGGTTTTATTTCTGTTGCAGTATTGAGAGAAAAAGGAGCGAATGATATTAAAGATCTCATTTCCTCAAAAATAACATTAAGTAAAACCATAAAGGAGACTAATTTATTGACCAAGTAATATTATCTTTACATATATGTACATATATGTAATCATTCTTCGCGGTGACTGATTGTAATTTGCACAATAGAGTCCAACTCTGTGTAGGTTATAGTATTTTTTATAATTAATGATTGATAAACACTTCTTCAAACTTCTCCCGATAGTTATACGAAAAGTTTTAATATGAAGCTCAGATAGGGGAAGTTTCATTGAAAAAAGAGCTTTTTTCTTAGTTTTGAAAATAACAGCTAGAACTTCTACAACTTCTCGTTGAAACGTTCTGTACAATTTTATATGGCAGATTTCGTTAATACAAATCTTTTTAAGAAATACGTAGAGAACAAATTTCATTTGTTAAATAACTTTTTAAACAAAATATTATTTACCAAAACCCAAGCAATAAAATTGTAGAGAATGTTTCAACAAGAAAAAGTAGATATTAATTGTCAGAAGTAGATGGACATTAAAGTTGTTAATTGAATTTAAAGAAAAAACATAAAATGATATAATAATTATAATTTAACAACGAATTTTAGCTCAACCTACTTTCATTGAATTTTGGTTAATTTATTCATTGCAAAAATGTACAACTGTATCTTTCGAAATTTGGTGAGACTAATTTGAATATGGGGTAAAATTTCTCAAGTGTACCAATCGAGAAAATGTAAAGGGCTAATATTTGCACAAAATGTAGTACTGTATGTCAATACTTAAACCACTAATTATTATGAAATTCAAATGAAAATTGTAGAAGGAGGAGGGGGTTGAAGATTCTAGTCAAGTGTGAAGAGGGGATTTTTTGAAAAATCATAACTATTATGCATCAGGGTGGACAAAAATTTGACCTGTATGTTTTCGAAAGCTTTTTTCCTTCTCTTTTAAATGGTGAAAAAAATTTTTTTTAAATTTTTAACATCTAACCTACTTTTTTAAAAAAATTTTTTTTTTTATTTTATAGAAAAAGACATTTTTTTTCTTTTAAAACAAAGCTTGCTATGTGCACTTCCAATACACGCAATAGATAAAATGTAATTTTTCTTTGTTTTCGAATTATTAATTAATTAATAATTAAAAATTCGTAAGTAATGAAATATTTTACAAACCACTAAATGTTTGGTAATTTTGGTTCTATTAACGTAAAGCTTATCAAATTCCGGATTCAGGAAGCATGTTCTTAATTATTTTTGATAAATGGATACTACATAAATACACATTTTTAATGTAATTAATTATTATTAATTATTTTTTAGCATTCATTTATCAAAAATACTTCAAACTATGCTTGTTGGAACCGGAATTTGATAAGCTTTGCGTTAGTAAGCCAAAAATTACCAAAACTTTATTTGTTTGTTAAATATTTAATGCTTTACGAACTTTTTTACTAATCTTTATTAATTTCTTAATTAATAATTCAAGAACAAAGTAAAAAGACATTTTCTGTATTGCGTGTATTGAAAGTGCACATAGCAAGCTTTATTTTAAAAAAAAAACAACGGAAAAATGTCTTTTTTCAAAAAAAGCAAAAAAAAAATTTTTTTTTAAAACAGTCGGTTAGATTTTAAATCTCTTTTCATCAATGAAAAGAGAAGGAAAAAAGCTTTCGAAAACATAGAGGTCAAATTTTTTTCCAACCTGATGCATAACAGTTATGATTTTTCAAAAAATCCCCTCTTCACTTTTGACCAGAATTTTCAACCTCCCCTCCCCTTCTACAATTTTCATTAGAATGTCATAATAATTGGTGGTTTGAGTACTCACATACAATACTACATTTTGTGAAAATAGTAGCCCTTTTCATTTTTTCGATTGGTACACTTAAGACATTTTCATTCATGTCATTTGTGGTGAAGAATAAACTTTCTACTTTGAGGTTATATAAATTGAGAGAACCTCCTGAAGATTCCACTTTTTCTCGCATTAAATTTTTGTAACAAAAATTATGTATTTCGACGTATTTTGAAGCATTTATTGACAGCACATGTTCTCTACTAAGTAATGCACGAGGAAAAGCTAATCTTTAAAATCAAATATTTTTTTTAATCTTAACTTCCTAAGTAACTATAAAAAGAGCCTATTTAAAAAAAAAGTAGTATATTTTTCTACTAAATATGTATCATTTTATAATTTTCAAATAAAGTTCAAAACACTTTACAAGTCCTCTCCTCCAATAACCTCAAGTTTTTTCTTCCGTAAGAAAATTGTAATCTACTGTTTTATTTCTTAAAGTTTCGAAGCATAAACCGTAACAGTTTTAAGTCTCTTTGATTTTATTGTACTTTATTTTAATTATATTGCAGTTGATAAGTTTTAGATAACTGAAACCAACAGTATTGTCTTTTGTAAATAGTATTGTCTTGCCACGGATGTTTAGCATAAATAACAAAATATATTGGGGTGGTCCAAAAAGGAAAAAAGTCCAAAGTGTGTTTTCTGGCCCCCCCCACCCCGATTTTTTTTAAATTACAAATAAAATATCCCTACTTCTTTATTTTGAAATAGAATAATATTTGGAGCTCGCTTAAGGGCATGTGATGGATTATGACCTCTCAGGTATAAGTGAAATATGTTCGTAACTTTTCTCTTATAATATTGAATATTTTGTCATGAATGTTGGTTGAATTAATTAAAATTTCATTAGTAAAGTATTCAATATTCGAAGAGAAAATTTATGGACAAATTTTGCCTATATTCATGACATAATACATCAGATCCCCTCAAAAGCCATTAAACGATGGAATACCATCGTTTCCGCATGGAAATTATTTTTTTTTTAATATTTGCAATAAAATCGTCAAAAATCACTGAAATTCGTAAATGACCCTGCAAGTACTTGAATACTGTTAAAAAAATAGTATTCCATAATTTATTAAACATTTGGTTGAATTTTATTTTTTTGAATAAATGTAACCGAAAAACACTTTTCCCAATTTATTGTGGTTCTTTAAAACCTACTACGAAATAGTGAATCTCAACAAATTATTCAATAAATTATGGAATACCATTTTTTTAACAGTTTACAAGAACTGATCCTGTTGATTACAGATTTGAATATTTTTTAATACTTTATATCGAATTTACAAAGAAAGTATGTTTTTATCATGGGGAAACAATGGGAAATTTCATGATTTTTGAGCTACTTCTAAATATTGTTTTATTTTAAAACAAAAAAAAGAGTAATCTTTAATTTAGAACAAAAAAAAGGCTGGGGATGACAGCAAAACATTTAGGACTTTTGTCTTTTCTAGACCATCATAAGACATTTGCATAATATTTGGCATAATACATTAAGCTAAATTTTTTATTTACTTCAGTTTTCTACACGTTAACCAAAAAAATTTTAATGTTTATTACTTATGTTTAGGCGTTTTTCTCGTATGTAAGAAATGATCTCAGATTGAAAAAAAGTTTGTGATTGTAACAAGAGTACATTTTGTTTTCGTAAATTAAAATTAAAAAGAAAATAAAAAGTTTTAAAACTGTGTGAGACTCCTTGAATGTCCACTTTATATTTTCCTTCACGTTCCCACGCTACTTTAGAAAGGAATTTTATTCAAAAGTAGAATAATTTGTAGGCACTAGTGATTAACTTCTTTCTATAGAAGAAGAGACATTCAAGTTGCAATGAAAATATACAAAACTTTATAATTGATTTGTTTATATGAAAAGCAGTTTCATGGGAAAAAAATTTATTCTGAATGTCAGTTTTAGGTATGTATTCAGAAATCTGCCCCTTCCTCATTATTTTCAGCTGTTAAGTAGAGTTAATTTTTTTGAATTACAAATTTTTCACCAAATGATTTTGTTTGCATTGTAAATTCGTAGAAGTCACGTGGGAGGTAACAGTATAAATTTTAAAAGTGATAACAGGGTTTTCAAACCCATAAAACTTACCACAAACTAAAGTAATTTGAAGTAATTTTGAAAATAATTAATTATCAGTTTACTCAAGAAATTGTTGTTTGGTTTCTAAATACTTAGAAGTTACATGGGAGGATTCTCCCCAATTAGTTGAGATGATAAAAAAGGTTAATAACCCTGAAAAGTGAAGCCAGAGTAAAGTACACGAAATTAATTAAAAAAAAAATTATTAGTTTACACAACAAAGTTTTGTTAAGGTTAAGTAGGAACTCCCACGTCACCTGCATAAATGTAGAACCCAAACAAAATTTTGTTGTGTAAACTGATAATATTTTTAAAAATTAATTTAGACTATTTTACTTTCGGGTGAGTTTTAAAGATTGTTAGGGGTCATCCATATATCACGTGATATCTTTAGGGGTGGGAGGGGGTTAGGTAAAATATCACTGTCCACACAAATTAATTTTTTTAGCAATAAAAAAAGTATCACGAAGAGGGGGAGAGGGTTCAAAATAGCTAAAATTTGTAGCACGTGATATGTGAATGATCCCTTCACCCTTTAACTTCGATAATAATAAAAGTGTTCATCCTTACGATCCTTACATATGACTTCCGTGGATTTAGAACTCAGACGGTTTTTTTGTACAAACTACGAATAATTTTTTTCAAAATTAATGAATATTACATATTTTACTTTGTGATGAGTTTTAGGGGTTGTTAAGTCTTAGTATATTAATTCGTGAAATATTATATCAACATCTTTTACTTTATCTTTGAATTATTAACTGCTCTACTCTGAACACTCTGAATTACTGTTGGAAATCACTGACTGTAACAGGTTGTATTAGGGTGAAAATTCGTGAAGTGGGCCTCGGATTTTCCAAGGGTTGTAATTTCTAAAGTACATTTCATGAAAATAAAGTACTAATATAGATATAAACAATCACCAAGTTTTGTTAAAAAATATTCATTTGTTTATTTGTTATAAACAATTGAATTTTAATGAACCATATTTTTTAAACTTTTATTTCTCAGCAATGAATAATCCGATCTTGATGAATTTCATACACGCAATTAATGAAGGTTAGATGTTTCAAAAAATATTTTTTTCATTGTTGACCAACATTATTTATTGTAAAAAATAATTGTTTATAATAAACAAATGAATAATTGAGTGTGTTCTGGATGTCTTTTGTAAATTTTATTTTCAGAAACTCAAAAAATATATATCAAGAATTAGATATCCAAAAAAAAAAGTTGGTAGATCGAAATAGTTTATTAATTATGAATTTTTTTGTGAGCGCAGTCGCGTCGGTCCGTGCGATACTCCCAGCCGCATGGCTGCACGAGTTTGTTCGACGCTCTTGGCGTATATCGCGTAATATAATTATAAAAACGCAAATTCGAAATAAAGGTTAAAAATGCAAATTTATAGTAGTAGTATTTTAGAATATTATTGTTTATTATAATGTATTATCAGTAAAAGTTATATGTTTGTTATTTAGATATTCATTAGAAATATAATTTATTTTCATAAAAAGAAAGTTTTATTATAAAAATGAAAAATTGAAATAAATGTTACAAATACACTCTCTAAATCCGAAATAGTAGAATTTTGACACATTTAATTAGTAATGCAGTATTAATATAGTTTATTCCTTTTTAACTAATAGAAATAGTTATTAATTCAAAATGTTTGATTCACTTAATCAAAAATAAATTTTAAATTCTTGTTTTTTTTTATATAAAACGATATTGTTCTGTTATGTATATATATATATATATATATATATATGTATAAATAAATAATCCAACCTTTTTATAGCAGTTTCATATGAATATGCTTCCAATGTAGAATTCTAGAGAATTGTTAACAAAAATCGAAAAAGTGTAACTAACCTGAAATTTACTTTTAACATTTGTTCAATTTTCAACCATGGGCACAATATTAAGGAAAATAAATTAATGCATTAAGTAGATGGACATTTAGATAAATTTAAAGCTGAAAATAAATTACTACGATTTTTGATATAATATTATTTTTTTAATTAATAAAATGTAAATATCCTCTTTCTAAGAAATTTTTTTACTTAAAATTACCAATTCAATTAGTAGGTTTTTACTACTTCAAGGTTCAACGAGTTTTCTCTTTTTCAATAAGTAAAATATGACCATCAAATAGTTATTTTTCAAAATTTCAGATTTAGAGAGAGACTTTAGTATCAGAATTAGTTTACAAAATTATTGTTTAATGTAATTTATTATCAGTGACAATTATATGTTTACATTTAGGTATTTATAAAAAATATAATTTATTTTCATAAAAAGAAAGTTTACTTTGTACGCGTTTAACTGGCAAAGTCTTATTTATATAATTTTCAATTAAATTCGTATATAAAAATAACCAAAAAACATTTGTACTTAAAGTTTTTAACAGTGTCTTTATTAACATATATTTAACTTCAGTAACAATTTAGATAATTTATTAAAATCCCAGTAACATTAAATGTTTTAATACTTTAAATTCAAAGTCAAAAACTATAAAAAAAAATAAATAGTTTCATTGGCTTAAACCTAGTGGAAAGGACAAAATTAAATGTCAAAAAATTTTTGAGCATATTGAAAAAACTACTGAGTTAATTATGTGATATTTATATTATATGAAAAAATAAAAGTCTTCATAAATATATTATTATGAATAATAATAAATAATAAGCAATAAACTATCTATTAATTTTGCATTTTTAACCCTTATTTCGAATTTTCGGTTTTATAATTATATTACGCGATATACGCCGAGAGCGTCGAACGAACTCGTGCAGCCATGCGGCTGAGAGTATCGCACGGATCGACGCGACCGCGCTCACAAAAAAATTCATAGTTAATAAACTATTTCGATCTACCAACTTTTTATTTCGGATATCTAATCCTTGATATATATATTTTGAGTTTCTGAAAATAAAATTTACAAAAGACATCCAGAACACACTCAATTATTCATTTGTTTATTATAAACAATTATTTTTTACAATAAATAATGTTGGTCAACAATGAAACAAATATTTTTTTAAACATCTAACCTTCATTAATTGCATGTATGAAATTCATTTAAGATCGGATAATTCATTGCTGAGAAATAAAAGTTTAAAAAATATGGTGCATTAAAATTCAATTGTTTATAACAAATAAAGAAATGAATATTTTTTAACAAAACTTGGTAATTGTTTATATCTATATTAGTACTTTATTTTCATGAAGTGTACTTTAGAAATTACAACCCTTGGAAAATCTTAGGCCCAGTTCACGAATTTTTACCCTACTAACAACTTAAAAATTTTTACGTTGCTTCTTAAGAACATAATCTGACACCATCAAAGAAATAAAAGAAATTTGCATTTCTTATAAACAAATTACTAGTTGAAATAAAAGTTTTTTTGGTAAATTTCTTAATTTCGTTGTTTTTAAAATAATATTTAGTTTAAAAACTACATTTTATGAGCACTAAAACTTAAGGTATTCAAAAATTAATAATACTTTTTGTTATTAATAAAGTAGTTTTTATAACTAAATGAATATTGTACTTGCTATTATATGTAAAACTCTTGTTTGTCTTTTTGAAAATTAATAATATTATTTCAAACAATACTCATTTATTACAAATAAGTTATTGAAACTATTGGTTAATTGTTTAAACAATGTTTGTTAACAAATTAATATTTTTGTGGTTTTTCTAAGAAAAATTCGTTACGGTTTGCAAAATTAGTTCCAAAAGAAGCTGTAAAAGTTTAACCTAGCGATTTCAACCGCTTTTTTATGAAATTGTTTATCAGTAGTTTAAAAAATGTTAGTCAACAAATTCGTAATTTGTATAATATTTTTAATAACAGGGCGTCTACTAAATTTGGTTCTTAAAATTCCCGGTCATTTCCCGATTTGTAAGAACCCTGTAAGAAATGTTTTTCTTTTTGTCAAATCAATTTAATAAAAAGCTCTTATACTGTAACATACTTCAATATCGTTATATCAAAGTAGTTTTAAATTGATTGAACAATTGTCGTTAATTAATTTGTATTATTGGTAATTATTTTAAAAAATACTTTGTTTTTTCTGTAAAATCAATTTATTTTAGTCTAACATTAATTTCTTTTAAGGAATGCAATTTTTTTTATTTGCTAGTGTTTCGTTATGTTTGCATAGGAAGCTACTTATTAACAAAATTACCCGGTTAGTAAGAAATATCATTATTACAAAAATTAAAATTCTTGTAACGTAAAAAATACATTTTTCTCAACTGTATAAATAAATAAAAAGAAACCTTCATTATTTAAAATCCGCCTCGAGGAATGGATTGAAAGTCTCATTAGTTGTAATTCAAAAAGGGAACTTTAAATTTCTATTAAAATTGCGAGCTGAAATTTGTTTTGTCCAAAGTCACTTTCTTCAATAAAATCGTTGGTTATGAACTCTGAGTATGCAATCCTTTTTTGCACAAATTATAAAAATATATTTTTAGTCCGAAATTAAATATTACAAAATCCATCCGTGTTGTTTAAGAATATGTTTTTATTCTGAAAACCAAACATTCTTTATAAAATCTGCTTAACTTCTGCTTTGTATTTTTTATTTTTTTTGTATTGAAGAACTCCATATCTTTTTTTGGTTAAATGGTGTAAAAAAATATTGAAAGTATAAAGCACAAGTTTTAATCAAATCCTCAATTGTACATGAAAACTAAATTCTGCAGAACAATATAATTACAATTACAATTATGTGAATAAATTGTATTCTAATAAATACTTTTTTATGTACATGACCATTTTCTTATTATTTTAAATGATACCTTTCAATATTTATAATCAAAGTCATTCTTTCTTAATACTGCAATTCATTTATATTTTATTTATATTAAATATTAAATAAATTGTCATATTAAGATTCACTCAATCTTTCTGTAGTCTTGCAACCAAACGTGTGTTTTTCAATTAAACAATTGCTAAATGAAGTAACTGCTAAAGATTAAGCAGCAGATCTTATACTTAAATATACGCGTCCTAAAGCTGTTAAACTTATCCTTTTGACAATATGTCATGCCCTCAATTGTAAATAAAACAATGTCGTTCACTCTGGTCCCTCAGAAATATTGACTTCTCATATTGATGATGACACCTGAAAAATATTTTAATATCACTATTTCATTAAGAAACATTAATTAATTAAAAAAAATTAAATTTATATAATAAAGAATTAATGAGAAACAAGACTGTTATTTTGTTTGTAAAATATAACACTATATTTACAAATAAAAATCATATTTGTAAACTTCAAAATAAACATTTTAGAAAAAAAACCAGCTTGTGCCATAATAGCCCACGGTGTACCAGAATAGCCCACTTTGAGTTAAATGAAAACATCTATTTTTCAGTTATCATAAAGCAGAACTTAGTTTTTTAATTTTAAGAACATGTTATGGAGATTGACGTCACTGATATCTGAATAATATGCCCGTAAAGCTTCTTCTTAACAACCCAAAATTCGGCAAACGGCATTGTAAAATTACACAAATTATATGCAGATCTGTCCATACGGACTCTTCTTAACTTTCCATTAAAATGTATGTTTCCATCTGTCTGCAAAGCAGCAATAAAAAGAAAATTGAAGATAAAATCAAAAATAGTTTATGCTATGCAAACGTTTATACCGACTTCTACAAGTTGCATGACAAAATAATCAAAACTTTAAGATGCCAACAGTTTACTGACATATGTTACCTAGACCACAGACGTCAATCTTCATGCCATAGTTTTCAATTTTTTTACTTTCCATGAGTAGACTCTACCTTCCCTCTAGGCTACCATGAAAAAGTTAACAAGATCTTTTCATAAAAATTAATATTTTTTCTACTGAAGAATAGTTTTGATAATATCCGAGTCATATTAAAATTTAAAACATTTTGAATATTTTTTCCAAATTGTAAAATGTTATTGAAATTATAATATATAATAGATTTATAAATTTAAACATGCTTTGAAATTGTTTTGTCTATAAAAAGTAGGTTGAAGTTTCCATTTACTTACTTTTCAAGGAAATATTCCTAGAGCTTTCTTTATAATAATAAATTGTCTATTATTCCGTCGGTGTGAATGGAATACATCAGGTACTAGTAGATCGTTAATTGATAACATTAAATATTCCTCATTAATCTCAACTTCATAGGCCACAACTGTCAAGTCATGGTCAACTACTGTAACCTTGCGGCAAATAAAGAGAGGACTATTATTCCTCCAAACAATGTTATGCAAAGCCACAAATTCTGGTGTATTTTGTATGTTGTTGTAACCAACTGCTAAGAAGCATTTTAAAGGAACGTATTTTTTTCCATTAATTGTTACCCATGTAGTAGTTTGTAGGCGTCTTACGCCTGGAAACAATGTTTTAAAATTTAATGAATCAATTGGATTCCACTTCATGGGTCCTGTAGTAATGTCTCTTCCAGTATTTCCTTTCAATATGTAAGCTTGATACAGCTGATGCTTCTTAGCTAGTGTGAGTGGAAGATTTTTATAACTTCGCAAATATTGTGCTATTCGTTTAAAATATTGATGTTTTGCTTCCGCTCTTATAGTGGTATATTGTCCCAGAGGTCCAAATCTTAGAATCATTGTTACTCGGTGGACCAAGGAATGTTGTTTTGGAGTCAAGTTCCTGTTATATGCTGCTTTAAAGGTTTGAAGATATTCAGTTATGCAGCCATTGAGATAACCTAAGACAGATATATCTATTTGTGCAGCATTAGATATCACCATAATTTCAAGCATTTTACAATAATTGTTTAAAGGAAGCCACTCTTCAGGAACCTTATCCACTACAATGAGCGGTAACATTGTGACCAACTGTGACATTTGTGCCGCTGTTTGCTTAAATCCCTTATTTGGATCTGTTATTTGAGTTGCTGTGATGATTGAAGGTTTTGCTGTTAGTTCGCTGAAACCATAATCAAAATTTTGTATTTTGTCATTGAGTTCTTCTAATGTCATGAAATGCAGCTCAAAGCAAATTTCTTGTAAGAAGAGCTTTGTTGTCAATATACAAAATCCTTCTAAATCATCATGAGTTAAATCTGGAGGAGCAGATGTTGTAACATGGAATCCCTGTATTTCATTTAATGCACTTCCTCTGTTAATTCCATAATCTGTTTGCAACCTTTCTTTATCTCTGCCCTCGGCAACTTCAATCTCCTGAACCCGAAGATCATGCTCCTCTGGTGTGCGAAATAAAGTACTATCTTGCTTGCACATAGTCCTCACTTGTGTAAGTGACGCTTTGCATACTCTGCATGGATGAAGTGCGGAAAACGACTCCCTAAAACCACATAACTGGTGAACGGCTAAGTTATCACCAATTACTACTGATAAGGTACCGTAAACTTTTTCACCATTTGGCAAGTCTATACCTCTCTCCAATTTTTTGATGTCGTCAACAATGTGTTGCAAAACCTTGTTCATTCCATAAGTATTGAAGTGAGGATTGGACACAATAGCAGCTAAATTAATAAATTTTAATTGTGATTGGTGTTTAGGGGATAAATCGTCATCCATCCAATAGAACATTCCCAATTTGTTAATGGAGCTGGATTTAGCGCCTATAGCATCACACATTTCAATCTCATCATAGTAAAGTTTAATAAGTTTACAATTTGGCCGTTCACATTTATAACAATGTTCCTGGAAGTGTGTTCCATCCATAAAACTTTCCAAGATACTATCCTGACGTTTTGTTTTCACATCTAAAACGCTATTATAAGTTGGATTCTGTATCCATTGAGGTAAAACTTCTGTGATAGGAATGAAAATAATTTCATCTTTCTTTGTCTTTATTGCTTGATGCCCGTCAACTGAAGCTGCACCATGATGTACAAAGTTCTCACCTAATTGAATCCGACGAGGAATAATGGCATTGAATTTCTGTTGAAAATATGAATCCTGCTTGTATATAGTATCAAGTCCTTGAGTACAATCAATGTCACCAACCATTCTAGTAATGTCAATGTTATAATATTCCAAATTAACGTCATGTTGCTGCAATTTGTCCTTAACAATATCAAGGTTCGCCTTTACATAAAATTTCACGACTTCTTGCATTTTTGCCAGTATGCTGATGACATCCTTGTAAGTGGAACGTGTACAACCTCTTAAATACAGAAGGTACTCCCCAATAATCTGTTTTGCTGGACTATCGTCGTGGATATCTTCCATTCTCACATTAACATCCTCCTCTTCAGAGTCATCATCATCTTCATCATGTAGATAGACATTGTTTTCGACGTTAGGAGGTATTTCATCTACGTCCATTGCTATGGAAAAGAATGAAATATTTAGAATTACGAAAAAGAACTAAACTATAAGATATTCTTTGAATCACGTATAAAACATTAATCATGTGAGGAACAATTGGAATGAGAGATTATTTCTACATTTTTTGTTTGTGACATGTATAGGCAAACAATTTAAAATATTAGAGTGCAATATGTAAAAATACATTTTTTAACGTTCTCAAAAATAGTAATGAACTTTGGGGAACAGAACTTTGTAAATAGGGATATAATACAGGGATCACAGCCCCTATTTTTAGTAAAAAAAGGGGAATAGGGGCAATTTTTTTTTTAAATAGGGGACAAAAAGGGGACAAAAAATTGACTTTAAAGTCTATGATGGTGCCTTCCATTGAGAAATTAAAGATGTTAAATGTGGTCTTAATAGTTTTTTCTTTTTAAATAGAAGGAAATTTAGTGTTTACTTATCCTAAAATGTCAAATTAATATTTTTTAAACAAATTTTTAACTGAAAAATAACGAAAATAATTGACAATTGAAAAAAAAACTCGAAAAAATTTACATAATTACACAATTGAAGAAGAATAATTTAAAAAATTAAACAATAAACATTAAATTTTAACTAGAAAATTAAAAAATTAAGAAAATTATAAAAATAACTGTTGGAAATGATTTCAAATTGAAAAACTGAATTGAAAATCGACAAAAATAATTGAAATTTAAGAAAATAATAAAAATTTGAAGAAATAAATTGAAAATTTAAGAATTGAATTAAAATTTGAAAAAATAAATTAAAATTGAAAACAAAACTCCAACAATGGCCAGATTAATCCAAAATCGAACAAAATAATTATTGAAAAAATTAAAAGGATAATTATAAAATTTTAAGAGAATAATTTAAAAAATTGTCGCAAACAATTGAAAACTGAGGGAAATAAATAATAATTGAAAGAAATAGTTTAAAAGTAGATTAATTCACAATTGGAAAAAATAATCCAAAAAATATTAAATTTAAACAAAATAATTCAAAAACTATGAAAATTATAGGCATACCTAATTGTTGGAAATAATTGAACATTGAACAACTAGATTGAAAATTGAAAAAAATTGAAAAATTAAGAAAATAATTAAACATTGCAAGAAGGAATTGAAATTTAAAGAATAAACTTAAAAATGCAAAAAAGTAATTGAAAAAAAACGATAATTATTGAATATAGAAGAAAATAATTGAAAAAAAGCGAGAATCTTTTAATATTAAAGACATTAATTTAAAATTGAAAAATAGAATTTGAAATTTAAAGAAAATAGTTGTAGAATTAAACATTTGAATTCAAATTTTGAAACAATTTTTGTGACTGAAAAAAAATAATGGAAAATTTAATTAAACTGAAAAGTTAAAAATTAAATTGAAATTTAAAGAATATAATTAAAAATTGAAGAAAGTATTTTAAAAAAGACGAGAATCATTAAATATATTTAAAAAATGGAAATGAAATTAGAAAGAAATATTTAACCCATAAGCTTAAATTAAAGCTGAATATATGTGTTTTCTAGTGCCCGATCATTGAGATAATCAAAATTAATTTATGCAAAGTTGTGTTGTGTTAAAATTTGTTAATAATATACATGCATCTTTCTATGACATGATCGAACTTACACCAAAGACTAAATCAAAGAAATAACACCTAGAAAAGGGATAAAAGTAAAATCATGTTTTTCCACGTCAAAAGTTATTGAAATGTATCTTTACTATTTGTTTATTTATAAATAAACAAATTATAAATAATTAAAAAACGATTGATCTTTAAATTTTTCGTCCGTCATATCAGATCCACCATTTTGAATTTTTAAAATCTAACTTCAGATTCGTAATCTGCGACCCCGAAAACTATAATAGAACCTGAAAGAAAACATTTTTCTGCACAGGAATAATTTAACCGTTTCGGTACAATTTTTCGACAGTTAATTCAGCCGTCAGAGGGTTAAAATTGAAAAAAACATTTGAGAATTGAAGAAAATAGTTGTAGAATTGAACAACTGAATTGAATTTTAAAACAGTTTTTATAATTGAAAAAATTATTGAAAAAAGTCGAGAATTAAAGGAAATTTTTAAAAATAATTCATAATTAAAGAATTAAATTACATTTTTAAGAAGACAGATAGATAATTGAAAAAAAAATTTCAAAATGATAAAATTATTAAATATTAAAGAAAATAATTGATAATTGTAAAAAAATTTGGAAACTGTCGAGAATAATTAACAAGAGAACGAAATAATTTAAAAAGTTAAAGAATAGTTATACAATTTTGAGAGAATAAGTGGAAGTTGAAAAAATTGTTTAAATTAATTAAAAATTGCGGAAAATAAATGATAATTGAACAAAAAACCATTGTTTTAAAACTCTTAAACCATTTGTTTATAATTTTCTTTAAAAAAACGGCTAGCTCTTCCTTTTTCATTAGGATTTAAAATTACCCGCAGTCTTTTAAAAATGGCAAACAAAAAAAAATAAACTGTGGTCAATCTCCCTCTCGCCCAAATAGCTCAGCGCGATTATTAAATGATTAAATGATACAAATGATTATTAAATGATACAAATAGAGAATTAAGTAAAAAATAACTTTGATAAATTATAAATTTAAATTTGAAAATTAGAAATAGGGGAAATAGAGGACAAATCTTTAAAATAGGGGAAATAGGGACAAAACTTCAAAATAGGGGAAAAAAGGGAAATAGGGGACAGTCTGTGATCCCTGTATAATATTATAATCTGTGGTTATGTAAGAAAAATATATAAATTTTTTAAAGGTTGTAACCACTTTCAAAAAGAAGAAACTGTGGCAACAAGAATCCCTCCAATATTTCAATAAGAAAAGATTAATCAACAACCCCTCAAATAGAATAGTTAAAAAATTCCAAATAATTAATATTCATGAAACAAAGTAACGCTAGTTTCATAAGAAAGAAAGACAATGAGAAAGATGACCCCTATTATTTGCGGCCGGTAATAAAAGTTATAAAGCTTTGCAATCAAAAATCGATTTAAGCAAAATCATAAAGCATTTCTGTAAAAAAATTTTCTACAGTCTCGAAAAAATGGAATATATTGAAGATGCCTTTAAAAACAAAAATGATAAACTGTCTACCGTAACTCTAAAAATTCAAAATAACTATACATCAAAGAGATCAAAATTATTTTCAATGTCGCATGTGAAACGTTAATGAATCTGTCATTGAAATCGTCATATTATGTTTCATTTAAATTAAGAATTTAAAAAATCAAAAATCAAACTAACCAGTTCTGTTGTGAATATTATTCTAAAGGTGTTGTATGAGTTAGCCGCTAAGGAAAAAATGTTGTCTCAGTTAATAGTCCCTTTTTGGGGCTATTGTATATATGGCAAAATTTCTCAAGTGATACCAATCGAAAGAAATGAAAAGGGCTAATATTTGCACAAAATGTAGTATTCTATGTCAGTACTGACACTACCAATTATTATGAAATTGTAATGAAAATTGTAGAAGGGGGAGGGTTGAAGATTCTGGTCAAATGTGAAGAGGGGATTTTTTAAAAATTCATAGCTATTATGCAACAGGGTGGACAAAAATTTGACCTATATGTTTTTGAGAGGTTTTTTCCTCCTCTTCTCAATAGTGCAAAGTAAATGAATAAAATTTTAAAATGTAACCTATTTATTTCAAACAAAAATTGTTTTTTACTTTTTTTTTGGAAAAAGATATTTTTTTTTTTTCTTTCACTTAAAATAAAGCTTACTATGTGCAATTTTAATACACGCAATAAAGAAAATGTCCTTTTTTTGTTTTTGAATTATTAATTAAGAAATTAATAAAAATTAGCGAAAAGTTCGTAAGAAATGAAATATTGAACAAACAAATAAAGTTTTGGTAATTTTGGGCTTACTAACGTAAAGCTTATGAAATTCAGGATCCCACAAGCATAGTGTAAAGTATTTATGATAAATGAATTATAAAAAAAGAATTAATTGTAAGTCATTAAATAAAAATGTGTATTAATTTATGTAGTATCCATTCAGCAAAAATACTTCAGAATATGCTTGATGGATCCTGAATTTGATAAGATTTACGTTAATAGACCCAAAATTACCAAAAATTTAATAGTTTGTGATATATTTAATTATTTACGAATTTATATTACTTAATTAATTAATAATTCGCAAACAAAAAACAAAGCCATTTTCTCTATTGCGTGTATTGAAAGTGTACATAGTAAGCTTTATTTTAAAAGAAAAGAAAAAAAGTCTTTTTTCAAAGAAAGTAAAAAAAAAAATTTTTTTTGGAAAACCAGGTTGGATTTTAAATTTCTTTAAAATTTTTTTGCATCATTGAAAAGAGGAGGAACAAAGTTTTCGAAAATATGTAAGTTTTTTTAGAGAAAACAATATTATCTAGCGGTATTTGATAAATATAAACAATTAACCTTTTCCAAGCAGCACGTAATATTGCATGAATATCAGAGTGACATCATATTGTAAAATTAGTAATATTCCGGGGTGATGTAACGGCGATATTGAAATGTCCGCCTCAAGAGACTATTACAAATAATACTACAGCGATACTGATGTAATATTACGGTAATATTACATAACTTCAAATAAAACAATAAACAACTTCGTGCATCCTATCATATATTTCATGCAAAATAGTTGCTGCCTATTTATTAAAAAATGTGATGATTCGTATTGCAGGAATGAGTTTCAATGTTTGTACCAAACATTTCTGATAAGTATTTTATAAAATTTTCTGTACTTATCTTGAAATTTAAAATTCAAAGTTTATACAAAGAGGATAGTTTTTATGTGACAAGTAGAAAAATGTGATAGAAAAATATATAATAAATTAGATTATTTATATTTCTTAATCATTGGTAATTGTTTAAAACAGGAAAATGTAGAATTATTTAAATAATAATTATTATTATAACACATATTAGCATTTTTACGTTCTGCTGAAGAATTGAGTATTTCAAAACACCAAAATTTTCAATACTTTATCTTCATTAAAGGAAACAATAGTTTTACATTTCTATAATATAAAATAAAAAAATCAATACTATTATATCAAAGTATGAAAGTACTTGTATAGCGAACAAATTTTAATTTAAAATTACTTCAAAACTTTTTACAAAAATATATTTCCAAAGTATTTAACTTTGACATTCAGTAGTTGAGTTCTGCAATCAATTTTCACTTACTGGTTTGAATTTTTTAATACAATAATCAACAAAAATCAGTAAATGTAATAATTTTTAAAAATTAACATTGGAAACATGTATATTACCTAAATTATTTTTTTTGTTTTCCTATTTAACTTTTTAAAGTCTGTCAAAGTAATACACTTTTCTTAATATTCAAATTTAAGATTTAAATTCCAAACGAAAAACAGAAAATTTTATAAAATTGTTGTTCTACAAAGTTTTAGATTTTTATGAACCTACAAGTTTTGAGAAAATGTAAAGAATAAAATGAATTGAGACATTGTAAAGGCTTGTAATATACCCTTCTAATTGTTTAATCATACGCTTTGTTATGAATGGATAATATTCTTTAATATATACAAAATAAAAATTTTTTTAAATGCTTTAAAAATTAGAGAGATAAAGGAATTAATTTTGTTAATTATATTCAGTCGAAAAATTTCATACGTATTTCATAGTAGGTTATGTTGTCACTTGCCGACGCGATAATCGTCGATTAAGTCCGTTAACCGGCCAAAATCGAGCGGTTAAGTTAATCAGCGATTAACTCAGTTTAACCAATGTTAAAAGGATGGTGCAACGCAATGTATTGATTAAATTAAGTTAATCGGGGATTAACTACTTAATCGAAGTTGGTAAAACCGGCCCTTAGAATTAATAAATTCTCATACTGTGCAAAACACGTATTAAGTATCACCCATGATATTTTTATAAAAGTAAATTATTATTCATGAATGTAATAATTAAGTAATGTGAGTTTGTGAAAACATAAAATAATTATTTTAAGCATGAAATGACGCCCTATATCATCATCACAAACAAACATCATAGACAAAAAGAATCAATTGGATTACAGAAACGGACATGGCAAGCAAAAAGAGATAAACTTATGCCAATGCTGTGTGTATATTATGATAAGATAAAGAATAAGTTACAAAAAACGGTATGCAAGCGTTCTCATAAATAACCCTCTTCTGTAATAAGATATTTGTAAATAAAAAGGAATTAAAATTTGTAAATTATATTTACTTACCTTCAAACATTAATCACCCTTATATATTTTCATGCACGCTGAATTAAGTATTAGGTAAAGATAAATTTGAGTAACAGTCCACAAGAATAATCTCTTTACAGTGTAAAGATCAGAAAGAAAGACAGCGCCAAAGATAATTATAAAAAATGAAATTAAACAATTTCAATTAAACAACAAACAAAGCAGTTCACAATCGTCTTCTTACGAAGTGCGTGTTATAAGGATATTCAAATTGGGTGGGGAGAAATTCAAAATGGCGGCTACCTGGATGACAGGTTTGCATTGCAGTCAATGGGACGAAATCGGTTTTTGTACAATAACTTTTAAAAAACAAATTTGCGAACCTATGTTTATTAACAAAATATTTTTCATTTATCGAAAGCTATTTTTTAAAATAATAAAAACTCATGTACAAATTTCATACAATTCTATTATTTTAAAAAATAGCTTTCAATAAATGAAAAAAATTTTGTTAATAAACATAGGTTCGCAAATTTGTTTTTTAAAAGTTGTTGTAGAAAAACAGATTTCGTCCCATTGACTGCAATGCAAACCTGTCATCCAGGTAGCCGCCATTTTGAATTTCTCCCCATCCAAAGCCCAAAGCACAACGAATAGCCTAAAGCACAACGAATCGTAATCGCTAATCCTTAATCGTAATAATGAGAGAAAGCAGGACAGAGATATATGTCTGTCCTACTTCCTCTCATTCTTACGATTAAGGATTAGCGATTACGATTCATTGTGCGTTAGGCTAATACGGTTACGGGAGCAGGGCATAAGATAATAAAGGACAGAGACTGTTTCTGTCCTTTTCCTTTCTCATGCTCTGCCAGGGATGTAAAGGTAATTTACCTAACGTAAATTACATAGTTTTTTACATGTAAATTACATACACTGAAAAAAATGATTCGGTAATTTTACCACTATGGAAGTAGGAGCGTTTATTACCTACTTCTATAATAACAGTTTTACATATTTTACGGATTTTACACGCAGAGATGGGAATAATACTTTAACCTTATGTAAAATTCCTAATGCTTTTGTAAAATTACAGAAAAGAAAATTCGCCAGTTATGAAATAAATATAAGTATTAGAAATTCTAATATAAAAATAAATTATGAATTTTATTGTGAAATTATAAAAAAACAATGTAAAATTAATAAATTATGTAATTTCACAAATTTTTGTATTTTTCGTTTTAAACTTTAGCATTGCACCTGAACTTAACCTCAACCTTATGAAAATTTTCGAAAGATTCTGTCATTTCTTCGTAACAAGAGGGAGAAAAAATGTTTAATTTCTTAATTTAACAGAAGTTGAACTTTTTTTTTTAATCAAATGCCCTTTGACGGTCAAAATAGACACATAACCAATTCGTTTTCAAGAAATATCTTAACAACTAATATGTGAAACTTTTTTAAGATGAATCTTAAATTTCTATAATTACTCATTTTTGCTGGGAATTTTACATAAGAGGATTATGGATAAATACATCAAACTATAATATTTTACTTCACGATGATAACATTGAGATTATAAACAGGATTTTTACATGCTTTTGTAACTTTACAGTTACTGGTGAATTTGATACTATGAAGGTAGGTGCTTTTATTACCTACTACCAAAGTATTACATTCACAACCCTGAATGTACATTTACTTAAAAATGTAATATTACATTACTGAAAGCTGTAAAAATTCAAGTTGATTGGTATTATTGCTACTTTCCAAAGAGTAATATTACAGAAAGTTTCTAAAGTAACATTACAATACGGACGTAATTTTCCTGAAGTATTTTTTACAGTGTAGGTAATTTACATGCTTAATTCTTTACAAAACGTAATTTACGTTTTCAAGATGGCGGCAATGTGTATTTAAGTAAACAAATGTACCTTATTTCATAATTTCCGGTTTGTGAAAACTATTCTAAATATACCAAGAAACGAAAGATTAATGAACTTTTAGTGGTAAAAACTCTCCTTTGTACTTAAAAAAAGGAAATAGGACTATGAACAGCAATAAAAGTTAAGAACCAGTTGTTCGCCATATTTTTTTACATTTTTTACATGTTTTTTACGTAAATTACATTTTTTACGTAATTTACGTAAAAAATTCCAAGTTACGCGTAACTTTACATCCCTGGTTCGCTTGTCCCAGCAGTTGCCTATGGCAACCGTGTAATGGCCTATTTACACCTTCGAAAAAAAAATTATTTGCATGAGAGTAAAGAGGACAGCTACACAGTCTGTCCTCTTCCCTCCAATGCGAATTTTTTTTTCGAAGGTACAAATAAACATGCCACGAGAGTTAGAAATTCACCGTCTTTCTTACTGTTACACCGTTGCCACAGGCAACTGCCGGTGCCAGAGAGGTGTGACCGTAACATAGAGCTACGCGTACTCAAGGTTTTTGACGTATAATATTATGCATGGGAGGTGCATAAATGCTGTCCACTGGGATAATGTATCGATAAATAACAAATAAATTAACCAGGAGGACAGCGTCTATTGCCTAAAGCACAATGAATCGTAATCGCTAATCCTTAGGGCGCAATTACATGTCAGCGTCGAACGCTGCGTTTTTGCGTTGAATGTTGAAAGTGACAAAGATGTGACTATATTTCTCTCCTCCTCTCTCTCATTATTCAACGCAAAAACGCAGCGTTCGACGCAGACATGTAATTGCGCTCTTAATCGTAAGAATGAGAGGAAGCAGGACAGAGATATATGTCTGTCTTACTTCCTCTCATTCTTACGATTAAGGATTAGCGATTACGATTCATTGTGCGTTAGGCTTATGCAAATCCAGAGATGTAAAGATACGCGTAACTTCCAGTTTTTACGTAAATGACATGGGTTTTTAACATTTGTAAATTACTTCAGGTGAAATCGTAAGAATGAGAGGAAGTAAGACAGACATATATCTCTGTCCTGCTTCCTCTCATTCTTACGATTAAGGATTAGCGATTACGATTCGTTGTGCTTTAGGTTATTGCACTGCAGTAGCAGGTGGTGGTCACTGCAATGGTGGGGGTGAAGGTCTAAACTCTGATCCTGATTGCAGGTACGCTAGGTGGCGCAGTCACTTTCCTCTTAATCATTCTTTATGAACGCGTAACCAAGAATTTTCATGTGCACCTGTGGCGTCATGGATATGCAACACGATTGTGGAGCAAAGAAGCGCGAGTTCTATCTTTTCCGCTACAAATTTTTTTTATCTGATTTATTGTGGGTACGCCAGATGGAGCCACCAGTTTCTGCTTTATGTAAGTTTCATATCAAATGCATTCAGGCCCTCCAAGCCACGCAGTGTATTTGGCTGCACGCTCTGTTTCAGCGACCTGTCTATCGCAGCGCTATTATCGCTACGTAGGTGAAACCGGTTTTTTTCGACATTTTTTAAATAACCGGTTTTTTAAAAATCAGCGGATATCAGGTTTTTTTTTCAAAATAACCGGTTATCAGGCTTTTCCAAAATAACCAGTTACGGTTCTTGTACAGAAAACCGATTGGTAAACCGGTTTTTTAAAAAACCTAAAACCGGTTATGAATTGCCATAACCGCCAACCCTATCGAAAATTCCGACATCAGAACCAATGCAGTGAACTATGTCGGAAACTATAACGGAATCTATGTCGGAAAATATATCGGTAACTATGTCGCAAACTATGTCGGATACTATGTCGGAAAATAAGAACGGCAACGACATAGTTTCCGACACAGTTTTCTACGTAGTTTCCGACATTTTTTTTTTAAATTTTGTTTGTAAAATTTTATTAGTAATTTTTTTTTAATTTTATTTGTAAAATTTTATTTGTAAATCTTTTTTGTAAAATTTTATTTGTAAATTTTTTTTTATAATTTTTTTGAAACTGCAAAAAAGTTTTTTTCTGCCAAACATGCACGAAAAACCTGAGTTTTTGTTCTCCTTAAGCGGGGCATAAATTGCAGGGTTCTGAACACAATACTTTTTCAGCATATAAGGAACTTGAGAACAATGTTTTCTACCACACATGCACGAAAACCTCGTGTTTTCGTCCATATGTGATAGAAAATAGCATATGCACCTCAGGAGGCCGATTTTTTGTCTCGCACAATGTTCTCCGAACTCGTTTCGCACTCGCTACGCTCGTGCTACACTCGTTCTTCGAACATTTGTGCTTGACAAAAAAACACGGACTTCCCTCCCTTGATGCATAATATACTATTCTTTTCTATTTTATTGTTTTCTGAGGCGAGGAAAATTCGAAAGCGGTAAGAAAATCCTGATGTCTTCGTCTAATAAAATGTCGGACAAGGTTGCACGCGACTTGGAACACAGCACTTTGAGAATTTCTTCTAGAAAATAAGAAACTTTGTTGGCAAAAAGAAGAATCACAAGCATTCTTTGGGAAATAAGTAACCTGGAAATAATATTGTGTTTCTATTTTTTGTTTCCTGAAACGAGAAAAAGATCAGAGCTGTGAAGAATTTTGACGTTCGTTGTCAAACACTTGTCCCCCATTATCAAAACACTGCACTTTAACCATTTTTTTTCAAATAACTAAAAACATTTCTGTCAAAAGGGAAAATCACATGGATTCTTCGGGTAATAATGAGCCTGAAAATAATGTTCGTTTTTTAATAAAGGTTTTGTTTTCAGGGGGAGGGAAAAATCGAGAGCGGTGAGGAAATTTCGACTTTTTTGTAACAAAATGACGGACACAGTTGTGCATGGCGTGATGTGTTCAGGCCCTCCAAGCCGCAATGTATTTTGTCTACACGCAGGGTTGCCAGCAAACCTCGATAGTTCGGCGCCATCTGTCGAAAAAAAATCGCCAAATATCGCCAAACGCGGGGAATTCAAAATGACAAATATTTATCTAGTTACCCAATAATTTAATATTGATGGAAAATGAATATTATTAATCTTTTATTCGAATATAATTACTATTATTTAAAGCAGGTCAATCAAAATATTTACAGAATGCGGGAAATTATTTTTGAACTCAGTTTATCATTCAAAAATATGTTTAATATTTAAAAATTCAAAATCGCCAAAAAAAGCGCCACGCGCCAAGTCAAAAAATCGGTCGCCATTTCCAAAAAAAAATCGCCAGTTTGGCGCAAAATCGCCAATGCTGGCAACCCTGTCTACACGCTCTGTTTCACAGATCTGTCTATCGCAGCGCTAGTGTCGCTACGTAGGTGAATGGCGAATGCTTGTGTGCGTTAACAGACACAAACATTCTGCCATTCACCTACGTAGCGACACTAGCGCTGCGATAGACAGATATGTGAAACAGAGCGTGTAGACAAAATACATTGTGGCTTGGAGGACCATGTGTTAACTCTGGAGGTGGACTTCTCAACTCCCCACATGGCAACAGTAGGTCACGTCCGACATTTTGTTTGAGAAAACATTGGAATTTCCTCACCGCTCTCGACTTTTCCTTGCCCCAGAAAACAGAAAAATTTTTTTTGCAGTTTAAAAAAATTTTTACAAACAAAATTTACAAATAAAATTAAAAAAAACATTTTACAAAAAAAACCATGTCGGAAACTACATCGGAAACTATGTAGAAAACTATGTCGGAAAATGAGAACGGCAACGACATAGTTTCCAACATAGATTCCGTTATAGTTTCCGACATAGTTTACGACATTGGTTCCGATGTCGGAATTTTCGATAGGACAGACCAAAAAAAAAAAGGTTCTGACTCTGAGAGCAGACCCATATAATCCTATTTTTTGGGGTCAATGAGGCCGGCGTTCGATGAATCCGTCCTTAAAAATGCAACGCAATAGGTAGTCATGGGACGCCTGTCTGAAACCAAATTAGATGATAATAACATTGGGTCCTGTACCTTACGGGAGTTGACATTTAAAAAAAGACACCAAAAAAAAATTCATCTCCTTATTCACTCCTATAGGTGGTAATAGAGGGTGAAGGAGGGGCGAACTTTATTTCTGGTGGAAATTTGCGATTTCTGAGCTGCAAAGAACGTGGGAATAGACACCGAACTCGATTTTACTTGAATTTTATAAAACCAGCTCCCTACCAGGGGGTGATGAGGGACAAATCAGGGGAGACATTTGTTTTTGGTGGTCCTTTTTCAGTTTTCGGCGCACCCAAAACACCCTGGCAAAGGATGGATTTTGTTCTCAAAACTCAAATTTCATTGAAAATTAATTTTCTTCTGCTTTTATAAATCAACTAATTCATGGTTAATACATTTTACACATTTATAACAGGAATATCGAAATAGATCGATTCATAAATCGATTATTTCTTGTCCGATTAATCAAAAAAATCGATTCTAAATTTTAGAGATCGATTTTTAGAATCGATTCATTTTTTTTCGAGATCACCCATTTCTACTTTAACCGTATTCAATGTTCTTTGGGCTAAACGCAGAATGAGGGCGCAATTACATATCTGCGTCGACCGCTGCGTTTTTGCTTTGAATAGCCTAACGCCCAATGAATCGTGAGAGGATAATGAGAGGAAGCGGGACAGAGATATATGTCTGTCCTACTTCCTCTCATTCTTACGATTAAGGATTAGCGATTACGATTCATTGTGCTTTAGGCTAATGGTGAGAGTGACAAAGATGTGACTATATTTCTTTCTTCCCCCCTCTCTCATTATTTAACTCAAAAACGCAGCTTTCGACGCAGACATGTCATAAGAATATTCCAGTTGGGTGGGGAGGAATTCAAAATGGCGGCTACCTGGATGACAGGTTTGCATTGCAGTCAATTGGACGAAATCAGTTTTTGTACAATAACTTTCATTCAGGTAGCCGCCATTTTGAATTACTCACCACCGAACTTCAATATTCTTATTGCGCCCTGAGCTTACAAATACATATAGCCCAAAGCACAACGAATACGGTTACGGGAGCAGGGCATGAGATAATAAAGGGCAGAGACTGTTTCTGTCATTTTCTGTCTCATGCTCTGGTCCCGTAACCGTATTTCTATCTGCTTAGGCCTTATGGGGTCACGGAAAGCAACGCAGAATAGTACGTAAACGTTCCAGTCCCGTTCGCGTTCCTCTTCTGCTCAGGACTTAACTTGCCCAACACTGCCTATCATTTGGCCAAAGATGGGAGCGTGCAATACAACTCAATAGATACGCGTAACTACCCAACTCTGTACTGTTCTGTTTACATTTTTCATATATATATATATATAATTATTTCTAAAATTATTTTAAAAAATAATTATTGTTACTTATTGTTATTGTTAATTATTGTACTGTTATTAACTTTTTCTCTCGTGCTTTTTTGTCTCTTAATTTCCAGGTATGTACATATTTTTACTGACTCAAATTTATATAAATATTTTTTACCCTGTAACCCACACTTTTTTTACCCGCTCACCCAAACTTTTTTACACCATAACCTAAGACTGGCTTAACCTGCAACCCAAACATTTTTACCCACTAACTTTAACGTTTTTACCCTCTAACTTATCAAATTTTATCCCCTGTTTTTACTGTGGATCGAAATAATGTTTTATGGAAATTCCTCATGCAGAATTACCCTAAAACAGTAAATTTGACATTATAATTGCGCATGCAGATTTATCATAAAACAATATTCCGCCTGCGCAATTATAATGCGGAATTCCGCATTATTCTGCATGTGGAATTATTATAAGATAATATTCCGCATGGCAATTATAATGCGGAATTCCAAATTCCGCATTTTATTCGGCATGTGGACTTATTATAAGACAATATTCCACCTGCGCAATTATAATGCGGAATTTCGCATTCCGCATTTTATTCCGCATGCGGAATTCCGTATTCTGCATTTTATTCCCATTGCGTAATTATGTAAAACAGTATTCCGCATGTGCAATTATTATGCGGAATTATCATACAACACTATTCCGTCTGCTGAAATTCCATAAAACATTGTTCCGCACGCGGAATTTTCATAAAACACTATTCCGCATGCGAAATTTTCATAAAACACTTTTCCGTATGCGGAATTTTCATAAAACACAATTCCGCATGCTTAATTATTTGAAAACACTATAGTGGTGGGCCTACTCTTCCAAGCGGATAGTTTTTTCCGTAATTCACTTTCGCCACTATTTTTAAGAGTTGTGAAAAGTATCACTTTCGCCACACTTTGTAACTTAGAAACTTGCAGTTTAAGAGCAGGTGTTGGAGAAAATGTCTTTCAGGACCCAAAAAGGGGGAATAAGATATCTTGATTACTTTAGTCATTAGTACACTTATATACACTTTTTTTTTCCTTTATTTTTAAATAAATGAAGATTCCGACTTAAAAAATCAAAATTTTCATATCTCCATAAAAAATTGTTTTTAAGCAAATCAAAAAAATACGTGTCGTCTAACATTTTTTGGGAAAAAAACATTTTCAAGATAAAATGAAATTTTAACTTCATATTTGCCCAGCCTGCTTGATTTGAAATAAATTCGGTCAATAACTTCTTTAATTAAATTACTTATTATTAATTTATTGCTTATAAAAGAAATTATTTTCCTTATTCGGAAGCGAAATGTCCATGAAATGGATAAAACTTCAATCTACAGTTGCAGTTGTGTTTATATTTGATGTTCAAAATTATTAGGTATTACTTCATACTTTTGGGGGCCACTAAACCCCGGGGGACCTGCTGTTTAACATCCCCACCATCCCCTATTGTTAAGCCACTGCGTACTTTATAACAGAGGACTAAACGCAGGGTTCGTATACGGAGCCATTGCACTCTGGTAACGTTGTTAAGTTTGTCATAGCACTGCCTTGGTACTATTAAAAAATGGTAATAGATCAGTGCAATGCCCGTTGTTTTGTCAGTACTGTTTCTAACAGTATTTTCCCAGTTAAATGCAGCACTGACAAAAAAAAATGCATTCCACTAATCCAGTACTGATCTTTAAAAAGAGGTGTCTAACAAGTGCCGTCTCACTTTAAGACATAAGACGTTTACAAAGCGTCTTATAGTTACTTTTAAGACACTCTGTTCAATGGTTAAAATTACGTCACTCAAAAACGTTTTGAAAATGAACATATCAAAGTCTTAAAATAAGATGCCTACTTTTGCAGTGTATTTTTTACTACTGGATCAAATCAGTAATAAGCCCAAGTTAATTATGTCAACAGAACTTAATGGACGAGACCCGATGGAATTACGTTCCGACATCAGTACTAAATTAATAATATGTCAGTGTTGTACATGTTCCTCGGAATAAGTTTTACTAATTACAGACATGTTTACATGTGTATTAATAGTTTTCTGTTTATTTTCACTTAATTACTATGTCACTTTCTTGGAACAATATGCCGTGAACATATTTGAAGGTTCATATCACCTCCAAAAGTAAAGTAATGAAAGGGTTGTCTGTTTTTTTATTGAATTTTAATTGCTACAGTTATTTGTAATTCCACATTGACAAATAACTTAACGCCTTCACCGTGCGTTTTACATACTTCGCACTTTATTCCCTTAAAGCTGAAAAAAGTGTAAATAATCATGAAGAAAGCGGAAATGAAGGAGGTAAAGACCTATTAAGAATTTACTGAGGTAAGTTCACAATGGGTAATGCGACATACATATTTGCGTTCTATTTCTTTACTATAGGTGAAGCTAGCTCAACTCTTTCTACAGCTTCGAGGGAATAAACTGTGAAGTAAATCATGCACCCTACGGTAAAGGTTATGCGTGATTGGCTAATTTGAAATTGCAAATAACTCAAGCAATTGAAGTTCTATCAAAGAACGAACAACTATATTTGATTAATTAAGGGGTCAGTATGGGTTTATTGTACAAATTTTCAAGAATTTTTTTTTTATTTTAAAATGTATTTTTAAAACCCAGTCTTTTGATACATAAAAATTTACATTTTAAAGTGACAAAAAATATTTTTCATTTTTATTTTTGATTGTTTATTTATGCGAAATAGCTGCTTGAAGTTAGCCTTAAACTGTACTGGCCGACACGATATCTGGAGTTTGGATTGTCTAAAATTAAAAAATCAAGTATTCTTTTAAAATTTGGATCTGTTGTTATCGCATAAACTAGTATCTTTTAATTCCGATAAAAGGAAACAAAATGGCGGAAGTTTAAATTTTTTACCCCTTTTTTACAACTTTATTTGTTCAAAAAAAGGGTTAAATATCAATGGATGTTTATTATCCTAGTTCATGCCAAAGCGGCACGTGCATAGAAGAACCCCTGAAAATGTGAGCTTAATCGGTTCAATATTTTTTTTTAAATCGTGTCGGCCAGGTCGAAAAACGTTGTTTTGAGAAAAAGGCGTTAAACATTCGCGCAACCAAGGACTGCTCGCGCTGGTCATGCAATATAAATATTCTATTGTACTTTTAATTTTTAAGGTAAAAAGGATTTAAATACATAAATACTTTTCTCTAACATTGCTGTGTATTATCAAATAATAAATTTGACTAATAATGCTATAATGAAATTTATTTAAACAATTTTTTACTGCTATGCTATGCGCCTTATGCTTCTGCAGTATCGCGTTTTTAGTCTGTTTTTGAACTCTACTACCTATATATTAGTTTTTATCTTATTTCTATAGGTATATAGTATACGAAATTGATGTTTATGAAAAATAAATTTTTTTAAAAAATAAATCCATACTGACCCCTTAATAATAAAAGACGCTTTCTGAACGTCTTATGCTTTAAGTAAGACAATTGTAAGTCACCTTTTTTTACAGTGTTCAATTTTCTCTTGTATTTAGTCACTTTTTTTTAGGTAATATGTTTTGAAATTTATAAAATTAATGTATTTTTCCGACTTTAACTTCTTAAGAATACATTATTAAAAAAATAATTTTAAATCAGATTTCCATTACAGGAAATTACCTTCTACAAACTGCATTGAAGCAACATTACTCCCGACGAAGGGAAAAAAAAGAAATATAAAGTTGAAATAACAAGAAGAAAATAAATTGTAATATAAGTCTTACCTTTCATTGACGTTCCTGCATCCATTTGCTCAGATTTCTTAACTTTCTTCTTGGAATTTAATTTCGATGACTTGTAAATTTTACTGCAGCCTAAAAATATCAATACAACATACATTCTTTACAGTTGCTTATAAAAATGAAATACTTTTTTAATTATCTATTTTAAAATAAGAAGTAAAACTGCATCTACAATTATCCAAACGAATGAGAATATTTCTAAAGGAATCTAAGAATTTTTAAATTTAACTACTTTTATTAATGGAAGGGTCTATCCGAGTAAGTATATGAAAATTGCCCCTGCTCCGATCAAGTTCAAATATTTTTCATAAATTTGTACTCCTGAAGATATAATTTTTCACCAAATATTAAAGTTCAAAAATTATTTTTTTAGAACTTGTGTGTGATTTTAGAAAGAAGCGAAAAAAAAATTTTTTAAATTTCCCTTCAAACAATCAATTAAAAGAAGTGTTTTGAAATTTTTACAAAATTTTTTAAATATGTTAGTATTGATGTGCGAGCTTTAAACTTTCACAAAAATTGTCTTTTATCTTTCTTTTTAACATATATTTTTGGTAGACAGATTGGTTTGGTGCGCCACAGTTAAAATCAAAAAAATACTTTTTTTGACACATTAAATTCATGTTTATCCATTTTAACTAGTGGCCAAGTAAATAATTCGTTTCTAATCAATGTAAAGTGTATACCGTCAAACGGGGCTATTATGGTACAAAAACCGCATTTTTTTGTATTCTATGCTTCACCAAACATTAGAATTTTACACAAAATTTGTTTTAACTAACTGGTCATGTTGTTCACATCTTTCTGAAAGTTTACTGTAAGTTTTACCAAAAAAAAAAAATTTATCTTCGAGTTATAAGAACTCAAACTTTGCATTACAATAATTTCTTAGCCGGGGCTATTATGTTACAAAACGTATTTTTGTTTATAAAATAAAGAAAACATTTTATTTTTTGCATTCAACTATGTGGGAACCTTTTAATAGTTATCTCAGAGACAAATTTTTTATAAATTTCCAAATAGTAACTACTATTATTGAAGTTATTTATAAAAATATAAAGTTAAATAATGAAATTTTTCAAAATTTATTTTTTGTGTTATTTGAATAATTAAATGACTTAATATGGTCTACAATAACGTTTTGAGCTACTTTATATCAAGCAATATTGAAATTAACTTAAAACCCTTGTAAATAATATGATATTATTATAAGTGGTTTTAGAGGTTATGATGCACCTTTTGTCAAGTTTGACAAATTTGACCTATTTCTAATTTTCTGACAAAAAATACAACATTTACGTATCAAAAACAATTAAACCAAAGCACAGAAACCTTCTTTAATGTTTTAATAAGACTAAATTCCATAAAATAATTAAAATAGTTTTGTACCAGAATAGCACCGCTATGTGCTGAACTTTCACTTTTTAACCATTTCCTTCTTCAATTCTTAATAAAAAGTTAGCCTACCAAGTGAGTATAGTCCCAACTAAATTCTCAACACGTACCTTAAATATCATTTACATGCACTGAAAAAAAAAGTAGTAGTGGGTTACTACTTTCTAACTACCCGGAGTAGTTCAATAGGTCCTCAACTGAATTTAAAAAGTTATATAGACTTTAAGAAAGTAGTTAAAATAACTACGAAAGTAGTTGTTACTACTTAGAAAGTAGTTAATAAAATTAGATTTTGTAGTTATTTTGGAAATTTAACTACTTAAAGTATTAAATTGAACTACTAATGTTTAACTACAAAAAAAGTATTACAATTAAAAACCCGAGCTTAGTTAGATTAACTGAAAAAGTTGTTACTTTAACTGTTTAGCACTCAACTATCCAAAGGTAGTTGAATCTCTGGACTATATTTTTTTCAGTGTGGAAATTGTCAATATTAAGTTCGAAGCAGATTTTTCGAGAAGTTTCAATTTTTTAATGAAATTTGTATGTATATGTTACCGGCAAAACCCGAAGACCAGGCAATTCGCGAATTGCCTAGGTATTTTGGAAATTCCTATGAATCGCCAGGAAGTTCGGATAATGCCCAAAAATGTTATGCATTTCGCAAATTGCCTAGGCAATTCGCGAGATGACTAGTCATTTCGCGAATTGACGAAGCCGATTTAGGCAAATTAGAAATTTGATAATAATGAGACGTGTAAAAAAAGTCATTCTGAAATTTGGTACACTCATAGGGAAAAAACTCAGCTTTCGATTCCAATAATTTATTTTAAAATTAAACGGACCGATTTTGTGAAAAAAGCAAATTAAATATAACTATACAAAGTTAGGGTCAAATTTTCAAAATATTAAAAAATAAAATTTAATAGTGAAAAGAGCATTAAAATGTCTGTAAGAAACACTGAGAGAAATGAATATTCAAACTTACCATCCTGGATATTAAAAAATAATTATTTTAACATCTGGATATTAAGTTTGAATATCTAAATACTATGTTTTAATATATGGATGTTAAATTTGAATATCTAATAATTCCATTTTTCTCCGTGAACATATTCGACAAAATTTTTTTCTTTACATGTAAAGACAGAAAAAATTGAAAAGTTGTCAAGAAAATTTGGTGAAATTGACCCCCCTCTATCCCCACCATTTTTTGAAAAAGGTCAAAAAAATGTTTGGGTTACATTAACACTAGGTAGGACAACAAATTCCCCAATTTTTACTTCATTTGAAGGAGATGAAATTTAAACTTGGAACATTACACGTAAAATGCTTCATATGTAAAAAGAAAGGCGTACTTTGCTACTCTATAAATGTGACAGTAGTTGTTCTTGTTGCAACAAATAATTTCAAATGACTAAATACACAATTGCCTTGCAAATTTTGTAATTTTTTTTTCTTTTTCCAATTTGCCTAAATCGGCTTTGGCATTTCGCGATATGCCTAGGAAATTCGCAAAATGCTTAGGAATTTCAGAAATGCCTACACTGAAAAAAATATTTCCGTGGAACTGCGATAATTATGGGCAGATTGGAAATATTTTATTGCTGTTTTGGGAACTGCCATACGTATTGGTGTTTTAGCCATACGGCTGTGTGAAACCGCGAGTCATATTGTAAGGTTAGGTAAAATGGACAGTGGCGCACCGGTGCATTATGTCAAACTTCTACATAACCTGTCAACCATACTCAAATGTCTAATCTCATCACAGTATTTTTTTCAGTGTATAAATCGCCAGGAAGTTCTGATAATTCCTATAAACTTCGTCAATTCGCGAAATGCCTAGGCAATTCGCGAATTGCCTGGTCTTCGGGTTTTGCCGGTAACATATATTTTATTTTTTTCCGGATTTTTGATAAAGAATTAGTAGAAACAGTACTGTTATTTTGTTTGTAAAATATCACACTATATTTACAAATAAAAATCATATTTATAAATTTCAAAATAAATATTTTAGAAATAAAAAACCAGCTTGTACCACAATAACCCCCCCTGTACCAGAACAGCCCCGTTCGACGGTACATTGTATGTTCTTAGGTCAAAAAATGTTTTTTTTTAATAAAAAATAAAATTGATTGAAAAATTTGTGACAGTCTCCGAGGAAAGGAACCTAAGAAAGAAAAAATCGATTTTCGTTTTATGAGTAATTTAACTTTTGAAAAGGTTACTTTCTCACTGTTGAAAGTCAGAAAACGTTTTTATTAAATATTTTGCAAGTTATGAAAATTCAAACATCATCGGTTTCTACACACTACCATGCGCGCACCACTTCTGTTTTCGCTCTCCTGAAAAATTCACTTTAAGCTTCTTAGGTACCTTTTTTCGGAGCGCGTCACATTTTCCTGTATTTAAATAAATGTTATTTTTTCTTTGATTCTATTGGTAAAATTAATATTTTATTAATAGATTTACGCAAATATTTATTATTTTACATACGGGGCACTCTTTGTGAAATGAGCACCCCGTCTGCCCATTTTCTTTTTTCGTTAAAAGTACTTTATCAGACATAACAATTTTTGTTATAAAGTACAGTTTTTTATACCTTCTACTGTTTTAAAAAAAACGTTAAACATAACCTGAAAATGGTGGTTCTATCAGGAAAAAACTCAAAAAATTAAATTTTATACACAAAAATTGTTATAATTGAAGAAAAATATATATTTCCTTAACCAGAATAACATACACAACGGCATTTTAACTTGCTGAATTCAAATTCAATGTAAGTTTAGAAATTTAAAATAGCGGATCCAATATGGTGGATACAAATTTAAAAGAATTACCGTATTCAGTTGAGCTAGAATTATAATGCCCTAAAAACAACCCCTGAAGAAAATAATCAAAAAAAAATTTTCAAAGAAATTTTCAATTCCTATAACAAATTGTATAAAGTTCCTGAATAATTGAAAAAATTATGGGAAATATTTCCGAGTATGTTCCACTATTTTAGTAGGGGAGAGTGGGGCAAACGTGCTACCTTTATATATTTTGCTTCATAAAAATGTAACTAAACATGATACTTAAGTAAACTTTTATTATTATAAAACTCTAATTATCACTCAACATTTCTCCACAATCATTAAATATTTTAGTAAAGTCTTGATTAAATAAAAATATGATTTGTAAAAAAGTACAAATTATCACCATTACCCCAGGTACCGGGGTAATGGTAATAAGGCTTTTTTTCCTAAAAGTGCAAATATTTCGGAGAATATTTTTTTATATTACAATTCCTTGTTATCTAAAGCAGTGAAAAAATATCTTCAGAACATATTTTGTAGGTGTATTTACGGTAATTTTTATAAAAAATAGTAATATGTGTGATTTAACCTTGTATTTGTAAAAAACAGCTGAAAACAGTTGAAAACTGCATGGCGTTTGAATATTTTCATTACGTTATTATCTTTACCCCAAACGTCAAGTCTTTTTAATATTCTAAATTTAATAGATTTCAACATTGAATCTAAGCTCAAATCTATGAATATATGATAGGTGGATGTTTAATTTAATGAAACATCAAACTTTTATGACGTAAACATTTTTAAATTTCTTTTAAACTTAATATAATGAAGATTTAATTTACCATTTTTTTTTACTAAAACAGTTTTTTACTCAAATTTTTTAATTTACATTGAAAATAAACATTTTTTCTTCATAATATCGTCTCGTCAATGAAATTAAAGCTTCGTATATAGAAGAAAGTTTTAATAATTCATAAATAATGAAGATATTGTGATTATTATCTTTGCCCCGGTTAGCACCTTTGCCCCAGTCTCCCCTACTTCATTAGAAATTCCAAAAACCGTAAAAACCGTCAGGTAACTAATTTTAAATGAATACGACAATTTACTTATTTGTGTCCGCCATATTGGATCCGCCATTTGGAATTGACATTAGATTCGTTATCAGCGATTCAGAAAACCTCCATGTAAATAGTTTTAGCCAAATACGATAATTTTTTTAAATTTGTGTCCGCCATATTGGATCCACCATTATTAATTTCTAAAAATCGACATTCTATTTGTTATCAACAAGTAAAAATGCCATAGTCTATGTTTTTATGGTCAAGAAAATATATTTTATTTTCTTTTAATATAAATTAGTGTATACAATTTAATTTTTTGAGTTTTTTCCTGATAGAACCACCATTTTCAGGTTATGTTTAACGTTTTTTGTAAAACAGTAGAAGGTATAAAAAACTAGACTTTATAACAAAAATTGTTATGTCTGATAAAGTACTTTTAACGAAAAAAGAAAATGGGCAGACGGGGTGCTCATTTGACAAAGAGTGCCCCGTATGTAAAATAATAAATATTTGCGTAAATCTATTAATAAAATATTAATTTTACCAATAGAATCAAAGAGAAAAGAACATTTATTAGAATACAAGAAAATGTGACGCGCTCCGAAAAAAGGTTACTAAGACGCAAAACGTGAATTTTTCAGGAGAGCGAAAACAAAAGTCGTGCGCTCATGATTTTTTGTACAAACCGATGATGTTTGAATCTTCATAACTTGCAAAATATTTAATAAAAACGTTTTCTGAATTTTAACAGAGAAAAAGTAACCTCTTCAAAAACCTTCTGAGGTTACTTTCCTCGGAGAGCGTCACAAATTTTTCAATCAATTTTTTTTTGTATTAAAAAAAAAATTTTTTGGACCTAAGAACACATACAATTTACATACTTTACACTGATTAGAAACGACAAATTTAATTGGCCTCTAGTTACAATGGATATACATGAATTTAAGTGGATAAAAAAAGTATTTCCTTAATTTTAACTATGGCGCACCAAACCAATCTGTCTACCAAAAATATATGTTAAAAAAGAAGATAAAAGAAAACTTTTGTCAAAGTTTAAAGCTCGCACATTAATACTAATATATTTAAAAAAATGTTTAAAAATTTAAAAACACTTCTTTTAATTGATTCTTTGATGGGAAATTCGAAACTTTTTTTCTGTAAGGGAACGTTCACAAATTACGTAACGTTTTTTTTTGGAAAATTTCGACCCACCCCCCCATCCCCTATGTAACACGTCGTTACATACATTAGCGCCATTTTTCCTGCTGTTCGTAACAAACTGCTTGAGCCCCCCCCCCCCAAAAAAACGTTACGTAATTTGTGAACGCTCCCTAATTCTCTGTAACTATAATTCAAAAAAAAAAATTTGTCTAGTACCGACAAAGGTTTAAACCGTTTTGAAGAAAAATTTTTTTTTAGCTTCTTTCAAAAATCACCCATAACTTGTACAAAAATAATTTTTAAACTTTAATATTTGGTGAAAAATTTTATCTCCTGGAGGGCAAATTTATGAAAATTATTAGAACTTGATCCGAGCTGGGGCAATTTTTACATACTTAATCGGATAGACCCTTTTGATGTAATACAAATAATAAAGTACATGCAACTTATCCTGATAAAATGAATAATATATTTGTAAAATAAAATATACCTGGTAATTCCTCTGTCACTTGTTTTTTGTTATCATTCTTCGACACTGCATACAATTTCGATGAGTCATAAATGGCCTTAGCACCTACAATCATCATAAAATACTACATTTTGGCAAATATGTAAAAGGAAGAAATTAATTTGCAACTTTTTTTTTTAAATGCATGTGGGTGAAAACATTCTATTTCACACGGCCATTTTCTATCAGTTTCTAAAAGTAACTACAATTAGCAAAAGTTATTTTGGAATTATGTGTCGCACGAAATGAGTATTATTGTGCCAAACTTTTTACTATGTTTCGTAAAATATGAATTTAAAATGAAGAGAGTGTTTTTTAATAATTAATTATTCTCGTTAAATTACTAAAATGAATTAAAACTTACCCGAATAATAGTATATGTGATATAAACTTTTACATTTTCTTACTACTTTTTTTTTAAATTTAAAGTCATTGAAATATTTAAATTACAACTTTGCACTTTATGAATTATCTAGACTTTGAAACGCGAATAAGTTGTTTGGAGATAAATAAAGAAAGTGTAAACTTTGGGACTACTAAGGGGCCGTCCATAAATTACGTAAGGGAGTTTTCTCAGATTTTGACCCATGCACCCACGTCTGTAAGGCTCCGTAAGATTTTGATACACCCACCCACCCTATCTTACGTAATTTTTGGCTTATGTATTTTTTTACGAGAATTTTTTCTTAACATTGCAAAAAATTGCTTAATTAATGTAGGCATTACAGACAGTCACTTTTTCACTCTTTTTCACCTTTTTTAGCTCTTTGGGGTCAAAAATATATAATTTTTTCGAAGTATGTTCATAAAATTCAGATTTAATGTTTGAATTTTTCCTTCACTTCTGAATTAATTTCTTCAAATTTCATTTTTTTTCCAATTTTTAATTAATTTCTTAATTATTACAAAACTACTTGCCTTTTCTTAATTATTTTTTTTTATTACTAATAAGTTTCTTTAATTTTAAATTCAATTGTTCAATATTTTTCTTCAATTTACAATTTCTTTTCAAATTTTAATTCCATTTTTCAGTTCTTAATTATTTTCTAATGTATTCAATAATTCTCGGTGTTTTAAATTACTTTTTTCTAATTACTTTTTTATTATTCTTAATTATATTCCTTAAATTTTAATTACATTCTTAAATTTTTAATGATTTTCTTTAATTTTGAACTTTTAATTATTTTATTGAATAGTAATTTTTTATTTACATTTTCAATCCAGTTGTTAATTTTGCAATTATATTTCCAACAATTATTCCTATAACATTCTTAATTTTTCAATTTGAAATTATTTTCTGTTTTAATAATTCTTGTTCAGTTTCTTAAATTTTTTTTTTCGATTGTCTATTAATCTTGACATTTTTAAAATTTCGTTTTCAATTATCAATTATTTTCGACATTTTTTAATATTCTTTTTAATTTTTCACTACTCTCGTTATTTTTTAATTATTTCATTCAATTATTAATTATTTTTCGCAATTTTCAATAATTTTCTACAATTTTTTCAATTTTTAGTTTTTCTTTTCAAATTTTATAATTATACTTTAATTTTTTCAATTATTTTGTTTGGCCTTTTATTAATCTAGCTTTTATTAAATTTTTTTTTCACTTGTCAATTATTTTCATCGGTTTGTAATTTTTTTTTCAATTATTGATTATTTTTTCAAATTTTAATTTATTTCTTACATTTTTTAATTATTTTCTTTAATTTTTTGTTATTTTCTTTAATTTTCAATTATTATCTCATATTTTTTTAATACTTTTTTCTTTCATTTTTTGTCACCTTGTCCAGGGAAAAAATTCAGCTTTTAACCTTTTATGAAGATAAAAGGTATTGTGATAAAAGGTATTGTAAGTTAGCCAAATTATGGCTAACTTACCCACCTATGTAAGTTAGCATTGAAAATTTTTTTACCCACCCCCCTACCCAAAAGACCTTACGTAATTTATGAACGGCCCCTAAAGTGACCACTAATTAAACGTGTACCAAAAATTTCATGTTTGTCCCCAGACTAACTCAATGCGATTAATTCCTTGGAAAATTTTAACCTTTTTTGTGGTTAAAAGATATACTTCTTCATAACCTGAAGTTGCCTTACACATTTTATTCAATCATTAAATCTTTTAATGAAATTGGTACATTCGAGAAAAAAAAATCTCGCTTTATACACCTAAAAAATCTTCTCTGACGTTGGTCGTCTAAAGCATACACTGCGTTTGTTTGGTTCAATGAAATGTAAAAATGTTTCAATTTTAATCAAAGCAGCATTTTAAGCAAACAAAATTTAATAAGCACTAATCGATACAACATTGTACTGAGATTTTGAATTTTTTCAGTTTTTAAAACTTTCAAAACTATTTTCCTGGAAAAATTGGAAAAACAAAGTGTTCTTTTTTGACGTTCATTTTAGCAGTGCAGGTTTTAGACAGCCAACGCCATAGTGCAGTTTGTAGGCGTATAAGGGGAAAGTGGTTTGTTTACTTTGTGGTACCGAAATGTAAAAGTCCACATGAAGTTATAAACAAGTAAATTTGTTAACCACAAAAAAAGGTTACAATTTTTAAAGGAATTAATCGTATTGATTTATTCTCGGGATAAACGCGAAACGTTTGGTACACGTTTCACTGTAGTGGTCATTTAAGAGCATGTGTTGGGGACTGACGTCACCAGTATGGGCAAAATTTGTCCGTAAACTTTCTCTTAAAATCAAAGATATTTTGACACTAAAGTTTGTAGACTTACTTGAAATATCATTAGGAAGGTCTCTCTGATTCAAGTTTGTTTAGATTTTGACTTAAACGTAATTTTTTTTAATTTCTCGAAAATCAGCTAATTTTTTTAAAAAATAACTTTAAAGCAAAATTTAAACAATCTTGGGTCAGAGAGACCTTCCTAATGATATTTTAAGTAAGTCCACAAAATTTGGTGTAAAAATATATATGATTGTAAGAGAAAGTTTACGGACAAATTTTGACTATACTGGTGACGTCATTCCCCAACACATGCCTTGAAGTACTCCCAAAGTTTGAATTCTACTTATTTCTCTTAAAAGAAAATTAATTGCGTTTGAAATTCGGGATAATTTATACAGTTCAAAGTTTTGATTTACATATTTCAATGGTTTTCAATGTAAAAAAAAAATTAATAACAACATGTACAAGTTTACAGCAAGTAATATCATTCAGGTAACTTTCAATGCATTTTAATGATTTAACGATACTACAAGTATTTGCTACGAATCAAGAAATTTCGATGTTTAATAAATGAACTTTAAAAACATATTTCATTCATTATTTTACATCTTTATGCACTTTTATCAGTTGAAAACAATAAATTGTCTCAATTTAAATAAATACTACATTTATTTACTCTTCTAACGCTAATTAAATGTTTCTTAAAGCAAACTAATATTCAATTTGTGTTCTTCATAGTTGCAAAATTAATATTGCTAAGTTTAATTACTTTTGAAAATTAGTAAAAAATGACCGTTCAAAATATAATGGTTTCAACCATGTGCGATTTTTTTCAGTGGCACATAATTAAATATTTTACTTTATAAAATATTAATTTAAAGACATCAAAAATAAAATATACTGCTTATACTTTTCCATAATTTTGTAATTTAACATTAGTAATATAATTTTTACGTACCTAGCCATTTCTTTGACACTTTCTTCTTATCATCCTCATGCCTCTCTGCATACAATTTCGATGATTTGTAAATACTCTTAGCACCTACAAACATCATTAAATATTTTATTTTTGCAAATATTGAAAACAACATATTACTTTACATACTTTTCTCAAAAAATGCATGTGCAAATTTCGTCATTGGTATACATAATGAAATATTTTAGTTATTACCCTTATGGAAAAGTGTGATATGAAAATAATGACACGGATGCGTGTCATTCCTTTCATGTCATTGCGTGTCATCATTTCACAAACACATGAAAAAAATGACCTTGAAGAAAATGACAGGGCAAAGCATACATAAAAATGCCAGGATGCGCATACGTATTCTACTTATTCTACAGCACCTACGGCTGCGCAGTAAATTTTTTCCTCCCCAAAATGGTGCACAATGTATGTTTATACGAAATTATTATAAAACTAATAATAATAAAAAGTTTTTTAAGGGTGCATTCTTTGCCATGTGATTTTTTTCGTGTCATTTTTTTCGTGTGGTCGCGAAATGATGACACGCAATGACATTATGAAGTAATTTCACGCATCTGTGTCATTATTTTCATGTCACACTTTTTCATAAGATTAAAGTAACAATTTTAAGAACTCAAACATAATGTAAAGTGCTTATATACTTGTGTTTTATTTTTTTAATTTCACATTACACTGTAAAAAGAGAATCTTAAATTTAAACTGGTCTTAAATTCAGCATGCCCTGCTATATAAATGTTTGTATGAAAATTACTATCTTAATCATGATGAATTTGCAATAATTATAAATGTACCTTTTAAATTGATTAGTACTACACGTGTATATGTAATTTTGTAGTATTTAATTTTTTTCGCACCGTTTAAATTTAAAGGAAAAGAAAATTTCTGTAAATTCATCAAGGACTGTCTTAAAAATGTTGCGCCTCAAAATTAGTGATGCCGTTAGGCGAGGAAATCGAGAAATGAGACGAGATGAGAATGAGGCGGTCCGAATTTATCCAAAATTCTCGTCTCAAAGTGTCTCCTCTCATTTCATCTCATCTAAAACCTTCTCTTCCCGTGCTCACTTCGACTTTCTGAGGAATTCTAGCCAAATGTTACTCTTAAGCTGTTAGAAGTTCATCCATAGTACAAGTGTGCATTAGCGGACAGGCTTCATCTCTTTGTGTTAGTTACTCAGTGGAGCCTAACATTTTTCTACGGTCGCCAGATTTAGTAGATTAGGATCCTTTGCTGTTGACAGTTCGTTTCGTGAGAGAACCACTGAGCCAAGCATCTGGCACAACTTCCTCAAAAACCCGAGATAAGATCGGGAAGAGACGGCCCGAGAAGAGATGAAAAAATTTGAGAAATGTCGAGAAAAGTGAAAAGTAAAACCGAGGAACCTATGAGGAATCAACGAGAAAAAGTGAGAAATACTCATTTTTCCTCGTCTCGACCGGCACCACTACTTAAAATAAGACAGGCTTCCTGTCTTAAAATAAGACTTTTTTTTTTACAGTGATAGTAATACAATTTTTCCAGTTATTGTAACATACGTACCTATCCATTTCCCTCTCTTATCATCCTTATCCCTCTCTCGATTTAATGTACATGATTCATCAATGTCCTCAGCACCTACAATCATCATTAAACATTACATTTTGGCAAATATTTAAAACAATTACTTACTTTGCATACTTCTTTTACAAAAATGCATATGCAAATTTCTTCATTGGTATAAACAATTACATATTTTAGTTAATAACTTGACAATGTAAAGACATCAAACATTCCATAAGGTGCATATACTTCTGAACAATTTTGTAGTGCAAAAGTAACAAATGTAATTACTTAATTCATTGAAAAGTACATACCGGGTAATTTATTTCCTTCTTCTTTCGTTTCCTCATCTTTACGTTCCTTATTATGTTCTTCACTTCCTTTACATAAATTTGATTGTAAAGAAGAACCTACAAATATCAAAAGTTGTAACAATTCTGAAAATTACTTTGAAAATTTCCAAAATATAAATTTTATGACGGCTTTCACTTCCTCTCAAGTTATTAATAAAGTAATTATCACTCTAAAGAAAGGAATCTTAGTTTAAGACGTGTCTAAAATTCAGGTACACGGCAAACAATAGTACGTAAATGTTTAATTGAAAATGCTTGACTTTTGAGTGACACACAATTCTCAAAAAATTTCCAGTAGTTTAAAAAGCTGTCTGCAACTCAAGGTGGCTGAAGGTGCTTCTAGAGCAAAATGTCTTGGTATGTCATAAAAGAAGTGAACTACATTTGTTTCTCTAAAATAATATTGATATTAAAATGTTGCGGGAAATAACATGGGGAAAACATACTTATCCGTAAATTTGCTATAAAATAATTAAAAATCAGTCAAAACATCAAATTTTGTGAATGACACCTTGAAAATCCTCAAAGAACAATATTCCATAATTTATTTAATAAATTATTAATATAAATTTTTTTTACAGGGTAATAAAGGAAGCCCAGAAATGCTAAAAAATCAAAATTATTTTGTAAATTAAAAATTAATAGTTTTGTTTTCTACTTCAGAACAAAATTATTACATATCGTCAACTTGCGAATGTCTATAAATATTTTTATATATTTTTAATTAGTTTAATCAATTTGTTATTGTTAATTTATAACTACTATTCAAATAAACGTAGCGAGTTATACTTTTTTTTTGTCTTAACTATTTTTTATATTTTAAATAAAAAAGGGTATTTAGTTAAATTAATCACAACAGCCGTTTGAAATTGTTTTAACAAAGCATTGTTAAGAATTATTAAATCCTTAGAAAGGCACCTACAAAGACACAAGTTTTTTCTAATTTTACAAATTAATAATCTCTGGTTACAATACGACGACATATTAAATAAAATTTATTATTGTTACTTTCTTTAAGGAAGTTCTACCGTAAATCGAATAATCAAACATATTTTGATAAAACTTGGTGTACTGATAGATGAAGTTTCTAAAATTTTGTAGTTAAATTTTTGAAACCTGTAGGTTCTTGGGAAAAAAGTTATGATCGATATATTTTTTCACTGTTTAACCTGTTTAACATTGATTCTTATGAGAATTCATTACTATGTCACATATATTTTCGTACTAAAAATTATTAAATGACCAGATAGTGATCAAAGTTTGTATAGTTAAACACAGATATCTAATGAGCCGATATTGTATTTAAAAAAAGGACAATGGGTTCTTGTAAGAGTTGCAATAAATTAATTTGTAAAAATATTTCACGTTTTACACGATACAGTTCAGACGTTCTGACATTTTAAAATGTTAATTTTGATCGCACATGAAAAATAGTCATATTTAAAAAGTAAATAAAGTTAAAAAAGTTAATAAATACAATTATTTAATTATTTATTAGTAAAATTAAATTTAAACCTAGCCTCAAAATAATGGTCTCTGTTTTGACTAGTATTGTCATACGATAGAACTTCCTTAAACAATTTATTATTCTTAATTTTCAACTTTTATCCTAACATACCTAGTGAGTTTTACTTTCTTTCAGACTTAAGTACTTCTTATACTGGAATTTGAAGAAGGATTCAGTAAAATTAACTACAAACTATTTGGAATTATTTAGTCCTACTAGGAACATTTGTAAAAAATTAATAATTATTAAAAACAATTGGTTTAAACAATTATAAACGATTGTTGTGGTTAACTGTACTAAATGTCTTATTGCTTTCATAATAAAAAGTTACAAAGATAAGACAGTTACAAATAGCTAGGTGTTTTTGGATACAAGTTATAAATTAACAATACTAATTATTTTCAACAAATTAACAATAATAAATTATAGTCATTAATTTCTCCTATTCTAACCAGAGACCATTGATTTGTATTTAAAATGGAAAAGAATTTGTGTCTTTCAAGGTATGCATGTGGGGCATTCTTCAGATTATTTGCATTCAAAAATTAGATTTACCTGGAATAATTTTCTTTTGAATCTACACTCCAAAAAAAATACATACGTACTTTCTGTATTTCATGATTTGATAGAAATAATAGAAGTTATAAATAATTGAAATTTGGTGTTTTCAACAGAAGGGTTTTTTGTAACGCGACTTTCTACCTTAATAACGAAAAACTGAAAATAATGTGTTAGGGGAGGTGGGGGCAAGACGGGGCACCTAAGGTTTGAAGCTCAAAACTAATATTATAAATTCAAAAATACTTTATTTATCATAATAATAATATTTAGCAATCAGTCTTCCATGAAAAAGTCTTCTTTGGAACATTCGTTACTTAATTAAATATACAATTAAGTATAAGTAAAAAAATACAAATTTCCCATTTTACAAAACGTGGGGGTAAGATGGGGTACCCCCCGGGGGCAAGATGGGGTAGTATAAAAATCGACCTATTTTTGTAAACAAAATTCACAAGCACCTTTATTGATTTTACAAAATAAACTAAAAAACCAGTTTAATGCGTAATTTTAATTCTTCCATGTAAAATTAAGTGACAAAAATAACCTCAAAAAGCAACAAATTTTATAACAAAAATAAACAAGTGGTTACCTCACTGCAAAAAAATGTGTCTTGTTAACGTCTTACGGTAAGACGGTTTTGGTGTCTAAGACGTGAAAAACGTCTTCACACAAGACATTTTTGCCGTCTAAGACACCGAAAGCGTCTTACCGTAAGACGCCTCTTTTTGCAGTGCTGGTCCTGTATTTGAAATATATTATTTATGTAACAAAACGTTATAAATATTGTGTAAAATCACCAAAAGAAGATTTTTTTTCATAAAATAAAGAAATAATTGCTTTTAAGGAACTTATTCTGCCCTCACTTCCTATAGCCCGTCTTGCCCCCACATACGGAATTTTAGTTAAAAAATTAATTTCTACAAATTATAAGTTTCGAAACGGAAATAAACAAGTGCTTAACTTCAAGTGTAATCATTGTTGAACATGAAAAAAATTGTATAGTATATAAAATGTTGTTATTAAAATAACAGACACGTTATAAATAAAATGCAAAAATGATAAGAAAATCGTCAAAAACAGTTTTTTTCGTGTAACAAATAAAAAACTCAGTTTCATAAATTAATGACTTGGCCAATGAAAAACTATATTGTAACGGTGCTATGTTATGCAAAAAATGATCAGGATTGGTTAATTAGTTTCTTAATTAAGGCAGGTACCCCGTCTTGCCCCCAACCCCGTCTTGCCCCCACCTCCCCTACATTAAATTTGATGCAAATTTCATGAATTGTCTACATATCTAATAAGAACTTATGTATTTGCAATAGAAGTATCCCTAAAATTAAAGTTAAAGTTAAAAAATGTTCTTTCTCAATGACAGACGTTATCGTTTCTTAAATTTTTTGTTTTAACATAAACTTTACAAAGCAAGACATTTCTCCCCATCTATCCAAATGAAGAGAATTTTTTCATTTAAATGATATTTGCAATTCTGTAGCTCAGTGCATAAAGTGTAGAGCTGTATTATATAAAAATTATAACTTAGTTGTGTTTCCTTTGTCATTGAAATATAAATAAATGACTTTAAACACATATAGCACAGAATTAAATTATTTTTTAAATATAATACTGCTTGAAAGTCTGTGCACTGAACTACAAAATTGCAAATATCAATTAAATGAAAAAATTCTCCTTATTTGCATAGATAATACAAAATTTCTTATTTTGCAAAGTTTGTGCTGACACTTCAAATTTAAAAAACGATAACGTCTTTCTTTGAGAAAACACATTTTTTAACTTTAAATCTAATTTTAGGAATACTTCTATTGCAAATACATAAGTTTTTATTAGATATGTGGAAAATTCATAAAATTTCCAGCCATGTAACACATTATTTTCATTTTTAATTATTAAGGGAGAAAAACGCGTTCAAAAAATACACTTCTGTTGATAACACCAAATTTCAATCACTTATAACTTATGTAATTTCTACCAAATAAAGAAATACAGAAAATACGTATGTATTTCTTTTCAGCATAGATTCCAAACAAAATTCTTTCAGGAAATCTAATTTTTGAATCCCAAGAATGTACCATTTGTAAAGAATGATTAATTATTAACAGTAATTTGTTTAAACAATTGCAGATGGAGATTGGGGCTAATGTTATTATAGACCTTAATCAATCATTTTAAAAATAAAAAAAATAGTTCAGTCAAAAGAAACTACAACTCGCTATGTTTATTATAATAAAAATTAAAAATGAACAATATTAAAGTTTTTAAACAAATTATAAGTACATAAAAATATCTACAAACATTAGTAAATTGACGATATGTAACAATTTTCTTTAAAAATCCAAAAATCAATGTGACGCGATCTTAAGAAAGGGCCCTTGGAGGCAAAAAATCCATTTTCGGTTTATGGTTTATTTCACTTAATGAAAAGTTCCTTTTCAATATCTGATTTCAGATAATGTTTTTATTAAATATTTCTCAAGATATGATAATTCAAACATCAGCGGTTTGTAGGGGAGACCGGGGCTGTTTGGCGCAGGGGCTGGTTGACGCACTTGAGTTTATTCAAAAGTGAAAAGTCGAATTAATTTTTCTCTTCGGTCAAATTAATGTACTTGATAAACTGTAACTTCACACATAATTTCATTATTATTGATTGATTATTCTGGATTATAAATTCAAAAAACCAATTTTGGTACTCAAAAGTAAATTTTAACGCCTTCATTTTTTTGTTATATCTTTTTACAAAATGCAATCAGAAAAAAATAAAAATGATTGAATTGTGTTCTGAACAGTTGCTTTTAAGAAACAATTAAAATTTTTTGATTTATATTTACAGTTTTCATAAAAACGAAGAAAATGTATAAATAGTCTCTCCGGGGCTACTTGGCGCAGTAGGGTTGGGGCTGGTTGGCGCGCTCAAAACGCTAGAAGTTTATAAGCTACATCTAGTGACTGATAAAAATTTATTAAATTCAATGTGGTAACACTTTTATTTTATTATCACTACCAAAAATAACCCTTTAAGATAAAAAAAGTGTTTAATATATATTTTTATTATTATTATAATCTCATAATTTCACGTTTCCAGATATTTGTAGTTTTTAGGTTTATGAACTTCACTGTTTGAACAAGATGAACCTTCCATTTTGAATTAATTCACATTTTTTCAAAATAATATTTCCTTAGAAGATTTATTTTAACAATGAAACATATTGCTTGATTATTAATCACACATTTTAATTCATGCGCCAAGTAACCCCGGGTAGTGCGCCAGGCAGCCCCGGGCCGGGGCTGTTTGGCGCACTTTGGTTTTCTCCAAAAAGTCTGTTCTAAAAAAAAAAGTATAACTTTTTTTGGAACTTTTATTTTTTGAAATCAAAGCTGAGATGTTAAGCAAAGTTTCTGTACAATATAGTTTTCATGTACACAAAATTGGCAGAACCAATCAACAAAGAGTGAAAAGTGCGCCAAGTAGCCCCGGTCTCCCCTACAGAGTACGATGCGCGCTTGTCTTCTCTTTTCCCTCTCCTGTAAAATTACCGATTTTCCTCTAAGGTTCCTTTCTTTGTCTTTTCTTTGAGCGCGTCAGCAATATTAATTAGTAATTAAAAAAGAAAGTATTGTTTTTTTTACATTTATGGGTGTTGTTTATCAACCTGCAAAAAAAAGTTGATACTAATAAATTATTAAATGAATTATGGAATATTATTATTTCAGGACTTTTGAAGGTGTTATTAAAGGTCTCAGTTTTTGAGTTATTTTTAAAGATTTTGTAGCAAATTTAAAAAAAAAGTTTTTCCCATGTAAAATAAATGCAAAATTGTAAGTTACTTCAGCCTCCCATAAGTATTTTCCAATTTCAGAAGAAATGGGGGTATTTTTTTGCATTTAAAACCTTTTTGTCGGGGTAGGAGCAAAACATTTCAAAAATTAATTTTTACTATAAATTTATGGACCACCCTAAGGTATAGGTATATAAATTCGAAACTTTGCAATAATACATTAATTGTGAAATTGTGTTTAAAGTATACAATAGTATATTAAATGATCGTGTATACTATGTTAACACTGCAAAAACATGGTGTCTTAAATTGGACAAAAATGTCCTAAATTAAGATATTTTTGGTGCACAGTAAAAAATTTTGTGTTAAATTTAACATTTTTCACATGTCCCCAACGGTCCACTCAAAACTTATGTGTTAATTCAACAGAAAAAGATATGTTGAATTTTGTACACAAATTTTAACCTTTTATTTTACGCATTATAATAATTTAAAGCGTGTATATTTTATGCAATTACTATTGTATTTTATCTTTTGCAAGTTGAAATGAATTTTCAATAAGGAATTTATGCTTTTGCAACAAAAAAAGAGACATAAATGACAGAGTTACTAATAAAAAATTTAAGGTTATGTTCAAGAATCAAATGACATTTGAAGAATGTGTAAAAGAAACACACGAAAAATGTTAAATTTTAACACAGAAAATTTAACAAGGACTGTTTTCTACACAAATACACAAAATTCTTAACTGTGTGTCTAAGACACAAAAAATGTCTCAATTTAAGACAATTTTGAACAATTTAAGGCACCTGCTTTTGCAGAGAAGTCTTTAAAATTTTACGTCTTAAAAGAAGATACTTTTTCTGCTTAAAAATAATAATTTCTATTCCATAAATTAATAAAACTACAAACACTACTTTCAGTTTTACCTTCATTCTTATTGCTTCCATGAGAATCGTCGTCACATTTGATGCTTGTGTATGTAAGGTTCCTTTTGAACAACTTCCTTAACAATTTCGGTTTATCTAAACAAAGGAAAAAAGTTTTCATAAATAATTATTTCATTTTAGGTTTGAATTTAAATTTCCTTCAAAATGTGTATGATTAAGGGCATGTAATGATAATGCTAAACTTGTCTGTAAACTTTCTCTTCAAATACTAAATATTTTGAGACCAAACTTTGTAGAATTACTTACAATACCATAAGAATGGTCTCTCTGACCCAATTTTGTTTCATTTTTGAGATTAAACTAATTTTTTTTCAATTTCAAGACTTTTGGAAAAATTTTAAAAATTAGGATATTTTAAAATAATTTAGTTTCAATGCAACAATGAAGCAAAATTGGGTCAGAGAGACCATTCTAATGGTATTTGAAGTAATTCTACAAAATTTGATTTGAAAATATTCAGTATTTCAGGAAAAAGTTTACGGACAAATTTAGCATTATCATCACATGCCCTCACTGCAAAAAGAGGCCTCTTACGGTAACACACTTTTGGTGTTTGCAGTGTAAAGAAAAGATTTATCGATCTTATATAGGAATGTGAAATTAGTAAGCAAATTCACATTTTTTTTAATTCAATTGCATGCAGCAATGTTTCTTTGACTAATAGGGTAAGTCAACATCATCAAATTATATCTTCTAAAACTTAAATATTTTAATGTTTCCATTTTGTAATAGCCACTCACCACATAACAAGCTCAGTATTACATTACTAAAAAATGCAGAGAGAAATGTTTGTCTAAAAAACAACAATTTGGCTATATGCAGTTGAGTCAATTTTAGTAAAAATGACAAGGATTCCTTGTTCAGTTAGCAAAAGAATAGAAGTTAATTTTAATAAGTTAAATTTGATCTACTTTTAATTCGTAAAAACATAAATAAATTTATAATTCAGCTGAAATGTTTATAATTATCCAGTAGAAATAAATTACTTTGTGTCAATTAATCTTTAAAATAATATCAAAATTTACTACAGTTTTAATAAATATTTCATGTTCTATACATTTTTAAGTTAAAACGAATAGTTTTACAGAAAAACTGCAAAACCCATAAACAACGATAAGGGGTTACTAAGGGGGGATTGGGGTGCCCACTGACAGTGAAATATAGAAAAGAGTGGAAGAGGTCCAGCCGAGGGTCCAGCGCGACAATTGAATGCAATCAGCAATTGAAAATACCTATATTTCTATAAATTTTCATTGCTTTTATTATAAAAATGATCCAGTTGGCAATTTTTTAAAAATAATTTTCGTAATTACTCATCCAATTATGTAATTACGCAATTTCATGCATTTGTACGTAATTACATAAAGGTAAGTAAATGCATACGGGTATCTAACATTACGTGACATTATGCAATTATGTAATTCTACGTAGTTACGCAATGTAATTGCGTATTGTAACCTAGTTACGTAATGTAACTGCGTAATATTACGTAGTAATGTACTGTAATTACGTAATTACGTAATTACGATTGAGTGTAATGTAATTTTCATATAATGTTCGTATTTGGTCGCATTTATGATGATTTATATTTTTTGAAATTTTCTTGTAAAGTAATGACTTACAGAAAAAAATGTATTAAATAGAAAATAAGTCTTTTTACGAGACCTACAACTTTTGTATGAATAAATTTTTGATATTTGTAATATATAAAAAGATTTACGCAAAAAATCTAAATTTTTATGATTTTTTAAACATGTTTTTTACCATGAAGATGGTCTAGTCGCCAATTTTCACTATGATTTTCGTAATCAGCGCATCAAATTACGTAAGTATACCAAGTTTCATTGCAATCAAAGGAGGGACATTTTTGGAAGATACACCAGAATTTTTTACTAGATTGTTTATGTATTTTTTTATTAATTATTACTTTCAGTCATTATTTTAATTATTTATTTTTTTTTTTTACAAAAAGATTCTTTTCGTTAATTTAATTTATTAAAAGTGTATTTTAAATTTAAATTAATTTATTAATGTTATTATCAGCATTGATAAATAATTTTAATGATTAATTATACACTCAATTGTGTACAATAAAAAATAAATCTTAAATAAGCACATCCTAATTGCAACAATATTAAACAATAATATCTCTATGGATAACTACACATTGTTTTGAAAGTATCATTTGCAACGTTTCGATACGCTGTATGCTATCAATTTGATAATTTTTGGTATCAATTTGATACTTCTTCCTATCAATTGGATATCTTTAAGAAAATTGTGTAACCATTTTAAAATATGTGAGCTTTTATAAAATAAACACTATGACTACGTGAACCATGAAGACAATCTTATTCGCAAACATAAGGTTTCTTATCAATATCGATTGGCGCCTTCAAAAATATTATCAATTTTTTTATGTCAGTTGTATTATTCAACTTTTTCTTTTGAATTAAAATAGTAATTCCAAGGTTATATCAGTGATCCTTATGAATAAATATTGTTATGCAATATACTTTTGTATAACTTACACTGCAAAAAAAGAATCTTAAATTAAGATTTGTCTTAAATTCAGCGAGCCCTACTATATAAATGTTTATATGAAAATTACTATCTTAATCATGTTAAATTTTCAATAATTATAAATTTACCTTTTTAAATTGATTAGTACTTTTATGCACATTTGAAGTATTTAATTTTTTTTAGCAACGCTTAACGCAAAAGAAAAATTTGTACATTCAGCAAAGGCTGTCTTAAAAATGTTGCGTCTTAAAATAAGACAGGTTTTCTGTCTTAGACTTTCTTTTTACAGTGCATAGCGTTCTTTCTGTCATTTTTTAGAGGAAATATATCACCATTAATTGTAACTTTAGTTCCAATTACAAAATAAATACTTCTTTGATTAGAACTAGCTCTACTTCCACTTAAAATACACTGTGTTCTAATAAATAACTTCTTAAAGAAGAGTTACATAACCGCAGAAAAGAAATAAAGTTCCCTGCCCTGCATATGAGACCCATATCTTCATCTCTAATATCATGCGCTGAATCCTAATCCTTAATCAGAATTGACCCATCATATCAAGTTGTTACCCTAACATGAAAATCAATAGAATTACACTTTTGTTCATTAGAATCTGAACCTGACTTAACTGTAATACATGCCTACAATACAAAGCTTGTTTTATAAATTTGAAACACTTTTTTTGAAAATTATGTTACTATGATCTTTAACACAGATATAATAGGTTTCACATAAAATAGTTTCTTTTGCATATTTTACTATTTAAGCAAGCCCTATCTTTTTTTAGATAAAACTCCTGGTTCTACAATTATTCCATTGAAGTAAAATTGATAGAGGGCAGCACTTTCGCAAAAGGCATAGAAAATGCATTAAGTTGTGTAGAAAAAGTTTTACAATTATAAAAAATAAATACTTCTGTTCCTGAAAACAGCGTTTTTTATAGTGTATTCTTAAATACACATTAATATTTTAAAAACAAAATAGTTGCACAGAAGGAAACAAAGTTTAGGAAAAAAAAAAAAAAGTAAATTCTTTGTGTGCAATGCATTTATGGTAAAATTCCGTTTAACGTTTCAACTTCCCAATAAAATAAGATTTTTTTATCCCACAGGCACAAACATGGTGCTTTAAGATGCCTGTAGGCATGGTCTAAACGCATTCATTTGTTCGACCGGGTAAAAATGGTTTCCATTTTTTCCCTAGGGAAAAAATGAACAGCTGATCCATGCATTCTTTTCACCTTAGGGAAAAATGGACGCTATTTTTATACAGACAAACAAGTGAACGCATTTAGACCCTAACCTACAGGCATTTAAAAGCACCTCGTTTATGCCTTTGCAATAAAAAGTATCGTAAGCAACATGGGTTTGAACGCAGTCCCATTTGTTTACAATATTACAATGATGTTTCTTTACTCGTTACGTCTCGGGCTTCGCCCCCCACTTTAACTCGTAAAAAAACATCATCGTAAACAAATGGCTGCCTTTAACCCCTTGCTGCTTAATATACTATTATTGAAGTAGATATAATATAAATAATTCTAAACAATATAAAATAAACTTTCCAAAAGATTAGAAGCATTTTAAGTTAAAATCTGATTGAATTATTAAAATGTGCAAGACATGTGACTAGTTTGTAGCTTCTATTTCTTGATAAATGGCTATTTTTTCCCCTTGACTAACATCATTTTAATTTAAGTAGATAATAATAAAACTAATTTTAAGACAAGAATAAGGAACTAATTAACGTACTGTAACAATTTTGAGAACTGTGAAATCGAATTTTTTAACATGTTTAATTTAATTTTCAGTGCTTATATAGCCCATTTTCAGTTTCGTTTTAAACACTTTCTATACTTATTGTCAAATGATTCTTAATCACTTTTAGCACAAAAAAATAAACTATATTCTCAAGTAATTAAATTTTAGTTTACTAATAATTCTAAATAAGTCGTATATTTAAATTATTATTTGCACTTACAGATACACGTAAAAGCACATTTTTAGGCCTCTCGCAAATGTTGCGCCCTTGCCGTGCTGGAATAATTATAGGACTTAGCAATAGCTTGTGAATATCCTACAGACAGATAGGGCTGATTCAAGCGTTCTGTCATTTTAAAAAATCGTGTGTAAAGAAAAAGATCATATTTTCTTTAAAAAATATCATGGAATAAATTTTAAAAAAGCGTTTTAAACTTAATAATTCAATTGTTCTATTGGCCCTACGTAGCTATTAAATGTACGTAGTATTAACATTCTAATGAACAGAAAGTGTAATTTTATTTATTTTCAGGTTAGGGTCAAATTTTGATGTGATGGGTCAATAATTCTAATGACAGATTCGGATTAAGCATATCAAATTACATAGATCTCATTCCTAAACCTGAAATTCATTTCTTTATGTGTGGCTGCCCGAGTCAAAATGTTGATCCTCTTTTGTTCCTACTGAATAGACTGTATAAACAGGTGTCTTAAAAATCTTAATTTAAGACGCAAGGTGTTTAGAAAGTATCTTACAGTTATTTTTAAGATACTTTTTCAATGATTGAAATTATGGGGTAAGCAACCCTTTTTATCATATTTTGAAGACTTTTAAATCTTTTAAGGGGCCATCCATAAATTACGTAACAAGTTTTGGGTGATGGAGGGGGTCTTAGACAATGTTACTATGTGTTACAGGGGAGGGAGGGAGGGGTCCTTCGACATTCACTCTAAAAACAAGTGTCTTATGTTGTCCTTACTTTCAAGACATTTTAGAGTGTCTTAATTGTAAACCATTGAGAAAGTGTCTTAAAAATACCTGTAAGACGCTTTCTAAACTTCTTATGTCTTAAAATAAGACACTAGTAAGACACCTGTTTCTACAGTGTTGTTACGTAATATTATTTACTAATGGAATTTTCTTTCAATTATATATTTCTTTTTAAATTTTGGCGCATTTTGTAATAGTAAAAGACAAGACAAATGATAATTGAAATAATTACTAAATTTGCTGAGTTCAATTATCATAATTTTTTTCTCTTTTTTTAAATCGGGCAATATTTAGGGGTAACTCAAAGCATTTGACATTTCCCATTGATTTCACATGGGAATAACGTACTTTTTCCTGAAATTCGCTATGAAATCATCAAAAATCACTCAAAACAGCAATTCACCAAATTACGTCTTTAAAAATCATTCAGAAAAAATATTCCATAATTTACTTAATAATTTGTTCATATAACTATTTTTTATAATGTTATGAACAACCCACCTAAATGAAAAAATGACATTTTTTTAAAATTCTAATTAATAGTTTGTTTCTGATTTTTCAACAGAATTGTTACATACCGACAAGTTATAAATGTTTACAGTTATTTTTACGTATTGTTGATTTTATCCTAACGAGTTGTAGTTTCAACTTATTTACTTTTTTTTTAATATTTTAAACCATAAGATATTCAACAAAATTAACCACAACTCTTACTTGTAATTGTTTAAACAATTCATTATTATTAGTTACTAACTCTTTACACATACACTTAGAAAGTCACAAATTTTTACTAAATTTACAAATTTACGGTGTGTGGATAAAAATAAAAAGTACTGACTATGAATTATTATTTATTAATTTTTTAAACACATAATTTTTATTATTTATTAACATTTCTTAGAATTGATAAATCTTTCCTTAAGGAAGTTCAATGTTAATTTTTAAAGGCTTTTGCGGCACGTATTAATATTAAATAAAAAAAATAAATAAAAAAATACTTATCTCATACTCTTCAGCAAAGAACAAAATTGAGGGTAAGGTTTATGAAAAAATCGCATTTATTTTCTTTTTTGGGTCACCCTAATAAATATAATATATAGTTTTTGTTATTTCCTTATAAAAAAATTAATATTTAAAGTGAAAATGTCTATTCTTACTTTGTTATCATTACACCAAATAGGTACTTCGGATAGTAAAACTAGGCAAATATTGTTTTATAGAACATTAAATAAAAATATTTTTAATATTACGTAACACCCACATATGAGGGGGTGGGGGGGGGGGGTAAGTGATTTTGTTACGATGTGTTACATAGGGAGAGGGTTACCCTGGCGGACTCGAAAACATCAAACACTATCAAACTTGATGGCGTTTGATGGCGTTTGATAGTGTTTGATATTTTGGTCAAGTTTGTATTGAAAAAGAGGTAAAATGGGGAAACTGTTCTCAGTATTAATGAATAGAGTCATAATTAATGTTTTTCAATTGTTATTTGTTAATACTTTTCTAAATTTTACAACTCTTAAAATCTAACCTGACATGCCAACATATTTACATCATTTTCAATAAAATTACGTTATTTTCCAAACAAATAACAATTGAAAAACATTAATTATGACTCTATTCATTAATACTGAGAACAGTTTCCCCATTTTACCTCTTTTTCAATACAAACTTGACCAAAATATCAAACACTATCAAACGCCATCAAACACCATCAAGTTTGATAGTGTTTGATGTTTTCGAGTCCGCCAGGGTAGTCTGAAATTTTAGAAAACCGTGTTACGTAATTTATGGATGGCCCCTAAATCATATTCAGGACTAAAATAGTATTTTCATAACTTTTGCAGTATCCTAATTTCGACTCTGGTTATTACACCAAAAAAAATATTTAGAAATGCCCACATAAATTTCTTAAAATAAGATAACTGTTTCTTGCAGTGTACCTAGATCAAATTAGATTTTATGACTAAAATTCTTAATTCACTTTGATTCCATTTACGGGCAGTAGAAAAATTTATTTACAACGTATAAATTTTTAATAAACTATGTCACTACAATTATACAAATAAATATTATCTAAATATTTGAAATAAAATATAAACAAAATTGAAGTAAGCAAATGTTTTTTAAAAGAAATTGATATATGAGTATATCATTTATTAAAATGGTAAGAACATAACCGGTTTTATGTCACATTAATATGTTACAAATTAATAATCCATATATGAAATATTGCTTAAACTGAACTCTTCAATGATTGATAAAAGAATTTTACCTTTCTTCTCCTTCCCTGCTTCGCTACAACTCTCCGCAGATGATGCATCATCGGAAGTATCTTTTTCTTCTGGCTTCAACCTTTTCATTGCAGTATGCTTTTTTCCATTTTAAGACTGCAATCTGCGTAAAAAATAAAATTTAAATTTCTATTGCACATACTCAAACAAATTGTTTACAATCACATTCAGAAAATAAATTAAGTTTGGGATTACAAATATTCATCGACATGCACAATTAACTGAGAATAAAGGATTGTCAAATTAACTTGTACATTAACGTCAAGTTATTTATATTTTATGGTACAGCATATCACAGCACTGAACATACTACAACACACCAAAAAGGGCATTTGACTCGTGGTTCAATGACTTTCATTGAGGCTGTTTACACCACCTTACATAAAGTAAGTTACTTATAATAAGGCATACTTAAATCGTGTTACATACATATATTCGATTCTACGCAGAACACCAGTGCCCAGGTTTGCCAACATTATATTACATTCATATTGACAGGTTCGACTTTCTAACCTTTGATTTAGAGGTTAGGAATATAAATAAGTCAAATATAATGTTGGCAAACCTAGGCACTGGTGTTCTGCGCAGACTCGAATATATGTATGTAACACGATTTAAGTATGCCTTATTTTAAGTAACTTACTTTATGTAAGGTGGTGTAAACAACCTCATTTTTAGAAATCAAATGTAGGATTCAATGTAATTATGTTCAGATTTTTAAAATCAGGAGCTTACACTGTAAAAACAGGTGTCTTACAAGTACTTTTACATTTAATTTATTAAAACTTGATAAATTACAACAATCATTTCTTTATTGAAATTGGCATTTATGTTCATCTCTCTCAAAGCATATTTTAAATCGATGATGGACACTTCGCTTCCCACACCTGGATAATCTTCCTTCTCTCCTATACCTACCCCTCCAATGGTTTGTGCTGGCGAGCAGTCTGTACCTGCAACTCTTCTCCCTCCTCCCGTATTTCCGAAATTGAGAAGAAGAGTAGAAAAGTGGGTGAAGCTCACGCAGGTGTCGGGAACGAAGTGTACTCACTCAATTTGAAATACATATAAAATCAATTAAATATAATATTTTTTAAATTTTGTCAGAATGTTAGGTTTTTCTCATTTTTTGAACAAAAAAGTTGGTTTAAGGGCAGTCCCCTGAGAAACTTTAATCCATCGAAATATATTGTGCTTATCGGTGCTAATTGTTTTGTTTTAATAACTTTTGATGTAAAAGAATGCCATATTATCAAAGTTAAAGAAAACAATTTTTTTTACATTTAGCTTTTTTTTAAATATAATTTTTTAAAACCAATACGTAATTTTGGTTAAAATATTAAAAAGGTCATGTAAAAAATTGGCATAAAAAATATTAAAAATTGTAGGAGGAGATAGATTCTTTCCATGTACACTAAGAGAAACGAATAGTAAGATTTTGATTTTAAGAAGATTATGTTATACGGTACTATCATAATGCTACTGGCTACCATCATAGATGTTACAAAAATATAGTTATTCTACCCCGTATAATCAAGATGTTACTCCCTATAATCGAGATTATAACTGTATAGATATCTGTCCGTATTTGTAACATTAAATATGGTTACCGTTCACATCATTATGTTACAAAATTACTATAATTTTTTCCCAGTGTGAATATCAACATTTAACGTATAAACTGCGGATGAGCCTCGTCAAAAAAATCGCGTTTTTCACCCTCGGTGAATAATATACTATACATATTTCTTTAATATACTCTCATTAAATTTTATAAAAAGGTATAAGAAATTTGTAAGAATTAAATTTTTTTCCACTTTAAAAGTAGTTTTTCCTACCTAAAAATTGATATTTACATGGAAAAAATTTATCTCCTTTTATTCCTTAAAGGAAATAATTGAGCGGCCAGGAAGAAGAACTCTATCTACGCTCGAAGGCATTATACAAGCAAGTGTTTGTTTTATGAATGGATGATTTTAAATTATAAAATATATTAGTAATGAAAAAATATTACTAGTTTAAAATTTAATCAAAATGAAAACATTAATATGTAATAAATAATTAATTACAATATTTTTTAATAAAAATTAATGAATTAAATAAATCAATGAACTTCAAAATAATAGTAACAATTTTTTACTGCAAATTTATGGACCACCCTAAAACGCACTTACTGGAATGTTGAAAGACTTTTGACATCTAATAAGTGAATTTGATCTTGTTCAACTGCAGAGAGTACGTTTTTATTTATAAAATGCATTGCATACAAATAATCTGGTTAATTTTTAAAAAGAAACCGAAGATGGTCAACGGGTGTTTTAAATTTCATGCAACATTTTTAAAATGTAGTAATGTACGATAAAACTTGTTGAAAATTTTTTTTTAAGGGTATGTGATGATAAGGCTAAACTTGTCCGTAAACTTTCTCCTAAAATACTAAATATTTTTATACAAAACTTTGTAGAATTACTTAAAATACCATAAGAATGGTCTCCCCGACTCAATTTTGTTTTATTTTTGTGATGAAAGTAATTTTTTTTCGATTTCAAGAATTTTGAAAAATTTAGAAAATTCGGGGTACTTTAAAATAATTTAGTTTCAAGACAATAATGAAACAGAATTGGGTCAGAGAGACCATTCTAATGGTATTTGAAGTAATTCTACAAAATTTGGTTTAAAAATATTCAGTAGTTTAGGAGAAAGTTTAGGGACAAATTTAACATTATCATCACATGCCTTTAAATTTCAAAAATGAAGGGTATTTACAGGGTATCAATATTTCAAGTCCACTTTTTTTCAAAAAGTAATATTTTTGTGCAATTTTTATAAATTTAGTTCATATCTATCGTGCTTATAAATAATATTACAACAGTTTAAATGTAAGATAAAAAAATAAAATTTTTTTAAATTTAACCCTAAAAAAATATAAAATATGTTTGGCTTCATTGCTTCTATTAAAATCGCCCATAAGATTTATATTTTATTAAAGAAGAAAGTGCTGAAGACTTCAAAAACAACCAAGAGACATGGTAACCAGCAACGGTGGACCGGTGGTTTTCCCGATGCAGTGAAACCTGATAGTAAATATTATTTAGTAAAGTCTTCCTTTGTAGAAAAAATAATTAATACTAGAAAGATTATAAAGAAATAAAATGTATACTACTGTATAAATAAACAAACTGTGCTGCACAAAAAATTTTCCTGATGGGATCTATTTTGTGAACGACTTTTTATTTTCTATAAGTCACACAAACTTCTTTTCCTTGTCAGAGAAATAATGACAGATTTTTGAAAGGATTTTGACAAATATAACCAAATATTTCTAGGTTATTCATTTTTTTAAGTTTTGAATATTAATGAAGTACAGAGCGGGAGCAGAGGAATTTTATGCAGAAAGTAACATCACTGTACAGAATGTACAAAGAAATATTATTGAAAATTAAAAACTTTATACATAAACAATGTGGCAAAATACGAATACAATTCAATAAAGATTCGTCAAAACAATGTTACACTTACTTGTAAGCAATTATATTTTCTTCCTGTGGAGTGTAGACTTTTGGACTGTTCAAATTAATCTGGAAATTTGGTATACTCCAGGAGCGTCGTACACTTTGGTTACCTCACACTTCCACTCATTACTTAATTGTGTGGAAATGTTTAAGAACTCATTACGTTAGGGGAGGATCAAGAGATTCATTAACAAAGTGGGGGACAAAATCCTATGCTCCTACTTCTCCACTTATTCAGTTACGTTGGTACTAAAAGAAGCGGAGGGGCATGTACATCTCTCTCTCCCTCTCTCTAACTTTCTCTCTTTTCAACTCATTCTGAATCTATTGCCTCCCCCTTGTTGAAGGAGGTAACATTAAAACAAATCCCCACCTACAAATTATTTGACAAAAGAAGAAAGCTTATCCCTGCCTTCTGTATCAATTATTATTAACATTTTAGTGACAAAAGTAAATTTAGCGTTTCAGCTTTTAAATACGTCAAAACTATTACTTTTTTATGTCGTTTTTTTAAAGGCATTATTAAATGAATTAATTACAGCACTACATTAATCGTCAATTAATTCTTAATAAATTCAACAATTATAAATTATATAAACATTATCTTTTGCTCAATATATTCATGTATTCTGTTTCAATAAAATATATTAAGGGCATGTGATTATAATGCTAAACTTGTCCGTAAACTTTCTTCTATAATACTAAATATTTTAAGACCAAATTTTGTATAATTACTTAAAGTAGCATAAGAATGGTATCTCTGACCCAATTTCGTTTCATTTTTGTGATTAAACTATTTCTTTTTTCGATTTCAATAATTTCGGAAAATTTTGAAAAAGCAGGATATTTTAAAACAATTTAGTTTCAAGACAACAATAAAACAAAATTTGGTCAGAGAAACCATTCTAACAGTATTTGAAGTAATTCTACAAAATATTGTTTGAAAATATTCAGTATCTTAGGAGACAATTTACCGACAAATTTTGCATTATCATCACATGCCCTTAATAGCTAACTGACTGTTTAATCACTGAATACATGGAAAGAAATAATTGTCTTACTCCTCAATTCCCTAAACAATTAAAAATTATAAAATTCAATTTCTCATGAAATTTAGCTACAAACTTTTTTTTTATGGGTGTACTTCCGAAAAGGTCACCCCTTCTATTTTAATAAAACTTGGTATACTCACGTAATTTGATGTCCTGACTAAGAAAATCATAGTGAAAATTGGCAATTAGGACATCTTCATGGTACAAAGCATGTAAACAAAATCATAAAAATTAAGTTTTTTTGCGTTTATATCTTTAAATATTACAAATATCAGAAATTTCTTTCTACAAAATTCTTAAATCTCGTAAAAATACATGGAGGCTCAAAATTTCTGAAGTGAGCCACTTGCTTTTTGATGATGATATTTCTGTGTGTCTTATAAAAATTTTTGAATTATTTTCGAACCAAAATACTGCCCTGAAGTAGTTTTGCAAAATTTCATTTTTTTTCATGAGTTATTGTTTAAACAATTTTAAAGTATCATGTGGGAGCGTTCACATATGACATCAGGCACATTTCCCAATTTTTTAACCCCTCCCAACTCCTGTCACGCTTTGTGACGTAAGAGAAAACATCTACCCCTAAATGTACGTTACGTTTCTTGACCCCCTCCCCCCTATTTTTATATTAATTTCTCTTCACTTCAATAATAAAAATTCTAAAGTAACAATTAATTGTCAATCGGTTTATTGCACGGAAAAAATGTTTTATGTAACTTTTACCATATTTTTGATAAACCTCGGATTACAGTCACAATAAGTGCATAATTGTTTGCTAGTTTTTAGAAACTTACTTTCATGTTTCTTATAATTTCGCTCAAATTTATCAGAAATGTGGAAAATAATTTTTTAAAAATATGTGTGTAGTTCTGTATTTGTGACATTGGGGCCGACCATAATTTACGTAGTTCTAAATTTGATTACAGTAGATTTTTTCAAATACCCCACCCCCCTACCCTGTAGAACGTAGTTTTTTTTATTACTGTCAAATTACATTTTTACTACAATATCAATAGAAAGTGTCAAATAAAAAAAAGTCAATTGAATAATCTGTAATGATTTTTATTTTTTTGCATATAGCAACAGTCATATCTGCCAATATAAATCCTGTTACACTTTAAACATTTATGTTTCTGTATGTAAAGAGAGGAATATATTTTTATTACTTTTTTTTATTCTTAAAACCCACAGTTATATGAAACTATTAAATAAATAAAATTCATTTATCACTCAGATTTTATGTATTTCACTACATTAAAAAAAATTGGAAAAAATTGAAAAATTAAGAAAGTTATCGGAATAACAATTGGAAATAACTGAAAATGGAAGAAAATAATAAGAAATTAAAGAAAAATAATTTATAATTTACAAAAAATTACAAAATGAATAAAATAATTGATAATTAAGAGAAATAATTGAAAAATAACGTGAATATAATTGCTACATTGAGTTTAACATGATGAAACTACGTAGTCATAGCTCGAAACCACTCCCGCGTAGATAATCGTAGACTTTGGCTGGACGTGGACCCTCTTACCCCTGAACTGACTACGTTTAATCCGGGGCCTATCATAAATAAAGTAAAAGTCACCCGAAACATTTTCTCCGTATACTTTAAATTTGCACTAATTTGTTTTCATTCCTAATATTTCGTTAATATAGCTTATTTCAGTGTGATTGCAAAATTTTCTTATTTTTCCAACAATAATTACATTAAAGACCATTTTACATAAATTAATTTGAACTTTAAGTATTAAACAATTCATATAAAAAAATTTAAACAAGTGCACTGAGAAAATAAGCCTCTAGCCAAGCAGCTTTATTTCTAGGTTAGGGTTCTTAGGGACAAAACAAACAAAACACCGGCGTTGACAATCAAACTTCTAGGGTACCGGAGCATATGCTCTGCTAAAATTAATTAAGTGCTTTGCAGGTGCTATATCAACAAGCTCTCTCTGCTAAATTTAATCAAAAATTGGTTGTATTTAGTCAACTTATTTTCTCAGTGTGCGAGTCGGACTCGCGCACAGAATGTTTCGTGCAGGAACTTAACATGGATTGAAAATTATTTTTTAATTATTTATTTTTAACGATTCATTTCAATTATTTATTACATATTCATTATTTGGATTATTTGAATAATAATAAATTACAATCATAATTTTTTTACTTTTATTCAAAATTTAAGTATAAACTTAACCAATTTCATAAGATTAAAAATTTTCAATTAAGTAGACTGAGCTTTTTTATATAATTTTGAATTTTAAAGACAAATAACTTTTTGTTTTAAAATTTCTTTTTTATTCTTTAACTTTTAAAGTAGTTTAAACATAGAAATAAACATTTTGTACAAAAAAAAATAATCAAAAACTGTGGACTATTGTAGCTGTTTAGAAAAAAAAAAATTTTTTTCATTAAAATTTAAATTTTTTGAAGAAAATGCTATGATAATAAATTTAAACCACAATTTTTATGGTTTTATAAAAAATTCGGCATAAAATTACACATTTTTAACAAATTCCCAACCTTTCAGGATAAATACGTTAAGAAGCTCTAGCATAGGGGTATCTTGTCATTTTTCAATTTTTCATTAATAACTTTTGAAAACTAAGTCCAACAATGTTCGCTATATTTTTCCTGTAATCTACACGTAAAAATACCCAGGTATACCAAATTTCAAACCTCTATCTTATCTGGTTTGGAAAATAAAGGTGGGGGGGAAAGGTTTTTTTAAAAAAAAAAATTTTTTTCTTGACAACGCTATGACTATTAACTCCAATCATGTTCTCCATATTTCTCGTGCACTCTAATTGCGAAAATACATATGTGTACCAATTTTCAATAATGTAGCTCAAACAGTTTGGGAGATAAGGGGGGGGGGGGGTTATATAGACATTTTAGTGCATTTTTTGAAAAAAATCTTGTTACTTCCTTGACAACGCTATGTACATCACGTTTAATCATGTTCGCTATATTTTTCCTGTAATCTACACGTGAAAATACATAAGTGTACCAAAATTTAACTCTCTGTCTCAAATAGTTTGGCCGCTTGGGGGGGTGGGGGGTGGGGATGAATTTGGGTGACGGGTAAACGAGTGAAAACATAAGGGTTCCGTTTGGACACTTTCTGTACGGAACCCTAAAAAAAAAGTAATACACAAAAGGCGATATTTTCTTAATATTGAAAGAAATAATTTAAAAATGAAAAATGGAAAATGAATTTGAAATTTCAAGAAAATACTCGAAAGTTAAAGAAAGTAGTTGTAAAATTGAATAATTGATTTGAACTTTAAAAGACCATATTTATGTTACAAAAAAATAAATCAAAAAATTCTGGAATTAATTGATATTGAAGAATTATTTGAAAATGGAAAAAAAAGTAATTGAAAATTAAAGAACTAATTTAAGAAAAAGAAAAATAATTTGAAATTAAAGAAAGTACTTGAAAATTGAAGAAAACAATTAACAATCAGACAAAGTAATTGATAATGAAAGAGAATAATTGAACTTGAAGAAAATAATTGACAACTGAAGAATTAAATTGATGTTCAAAGAATATACTTAAAAATTGAAAAAAGTAATTGAAACGAGAATTAAGTTATTGAATATTGAAGGAAACAATTGAAAAATGGAAATTGAAATTGAAATTACAGTTAAGAAAGAAATTGAGAATTGTAAAAAAAATTTGCCACTAACAAATATTGATAATGGAGAAAAACAATTGGCAAACGGATAGAATTTCTTAATGTTTAAGGAAAAATTTGAAAATTGAAAAATGGAATTAAAGTTTGAAGGAAATAATTAAAAGTTGAAGTAAATATTTATACAATTGAACAATTTATTTAAATTTTATAAAACAGTGCTTAAGAGTTAAAAAGTAATTGGAAAAATCCGATAATTATTGAAGATTTAGGAATTACTTGAAAATGTAGAAAAAGAATTTAACATTACAGAAAATATTTGAGAATTGAAGAAAATAATTAAAAAATAAAGAAAGCAATTAGAAATTAAAGAATTAAGTAGAAATTTCAGGAAAATAATTTATTGTTAAAGAGAAAATCATAATATGACCACAAATCTTAATTATTGACAAAAAAATTTAACTACTTGATACAACAATTAACCATTGACAACAAAATTCTGAAAACAGTGAGAATAATTTGCATTCAAACAAAATTGTTATTTAAAGTAATGAATAATCATAAAATTGAAGGATAATAATACAATACAATAAATCACAGTTGAATAAATGACACTTACATTATCATTAACATTTTCCTACAAGTTTGTAATATATTTCGTCGCATAATGGACCCTTATCTTCTTGAAGGAATTGTAGAATTAATTATTTCTTAGAAGGTCTACTTGGATGGCGTGTCTACTAGGTCTATCTCCATCTACAATCTATAATCTCAAATACATCAATAGATTGTAAAGACATTTATGAATAGCACAAAGCAGTGCAATAAAGTAACATTGTTTATTATGGGAAATTAAAATAATCCCTTCCCAGAAATTGGGACATCTAGTCGAAATTAGAAGGAAAACCGGATGATTAAAGTTTCCATTAATAATGGCTATTGAAGAGCAAAACCTAGGAGGTTGTTGGGGTAGGGTTTTCAAAATAGGGAATTTTAGATTTTTAATGTTGGCACCCCCCATTGATTATTCTTTTGCGAAAAGAAAAATTCCCCTACTTTTATATTTGCAAAATAAGGGGATGTTCTCATTGCGGTAACGAGAAACCGCTGAAATTTTGACATTCATTTCTGGGGATGATTGTAACCATTCTTTAAACAAATTATTTTTATTTATCAACCTTTTGTGAAATGAATGTAGAAACTTGCTTCTTTTTTTTTCATTTCACAGCTTCTTATGTTTGATTCAGCAAAAACTAATTATAAAACTTGATATTTATTTACAACCATTGTTTAAACAAATTATTGTTATTATTTATGAACTTTTGAAAGAAAAAAAAGCTACAAACTTGCGCCTTTTTACATTTTGCAAGTTTTTATATTTTACCCGTGTATAAAAGTTCCCAGTATTTCCCAGTTTGTAAGTGGGCGCAAGTTTGGGCCAACCTGGGCTTCCCAGTTTTTTTAAATAAGTAAATTATTACTAAATAATAGTTTCAATACTAAAATAATCGTCAATTTGGCTTTATTTATTGCAAATTCCCTTCATTGCAATTTAAAAATTCATGAAATTCGGTCAAAGCGCTCAAAGTTTCCCATGCAAAATGCATGAAAAAAAAATTTTCCATGGACTTGATATAAAATCCATAAAAATTAACATTTTTCGATCGGATAAAGCTGTATCTCCTTAGGAAAGTTTAAAGAATAAGATACAATAATTTATTTAAAAAATTTTTTCAAGGTCCATAAAAAATCTTCATGAACAAAATTGACAATTGAAGAAAAGAATTAAAAATTGAATAAAGCAATTAAAAATTAAAGAAGTAAGTAGAAATTTTAAGAAAATAATTCATTATTAAAGAGAAAATCATAATATGACCAGAAATCTTAAATATTGACAAAAATAATTAACTACTTGATACAACAATTAACCATTGACAACAAAATTCTGAAAATAGTGAGAATAATTGTCATTCTAACAAAATTGTTATTTAAATTAATAAATAATCGTAACATTAACATTTTCCTAAAAGTTTGTAATATATTTTCGTTGCATAATGGACCCTTATCTTCTTGAAGGAATTGAAGAATGAATTATTTCTTAGAAAGGCACAACTAAAATCCTGCTCTTTTTACTAGTTTAATGATTTTTTCATTATGAAAGCCTGGGGGGGGGGGTATTGCATCAAAACTCATTAAAATCACGGTTGTTTACAATGACCGTTAGAGAAGGTTTAAAATTTGTATGGACAAATGAATTATGAGACAAGTGTCAAGTACGATAACACATTAACACGTAATAGGTAAAATTGGATGGCATGTCTACTAGTCTATCTATAATCTATAATCTGTCTATAAGTACCGGATTTTACATTGATATTTTAAAAAGCTTCAAAATTTGTATGGATTCATAAATTATGAGACAAGCTGTAAGTACGATATTTTAAGACACATTAAAGGTCTACTTGGATGGCGTGTCTGCTAGGTCTATCTCAATCTACAATCTATAATCTCGAATGCATCAATAGATTGTAAAGACTTTTGTGAATAGTACAAAGCAGTATAATAAAGTAACACTGTTTATTATGGGAAATTGATATAATCCGTTCCCAGAAATTGGGACATCTAGTCTAAATTACAAGATAAACCGGATGACTAAAGTTTCCATTAATAATGGCTATTGAAGAACAAAACCTAGGAGGTTGTTGGGGTAGGGTGGTCGAAATAGGAAATTTTAGATTTTCAATGCTGGCAACCCCTATGACTATTCTTTTACGAAAAGAAAAATTCCCCTACTTTTTTATTTACAAAATAAGGGTATGTTCTCATTGCGGTAACGAGAAACCGCTGAAATTTTGACATTCATTTCTGGAGATGATTGTAACCATTGTTTAAACAAATTATTTTTATTTATTAACCTTTTGTGAAATGAATGTAGAAACTGTTACATCCCAGTAACCAAAATTTCTAACTTTTTCTAATAACACTATATAATTCTCATATTTCTAAAAAATACATCCTTGCAGCTGCATGATAAGATACTCGACAGTATATTATTTCACATTTATTCACGAATTTTGCAAATTCTTCTAGTATGTTTTAACAGCTGCAAGGATAGATGGAATTACAATATTTGCGAATGCGAATGAAACAAATCCACTGTTTAGTCTCTATGAAATTCTAGTCCAAAGAAAACGCAAGCTGATGACAATGTACTGATTTCACCGTTTTATGAAAGATTATATTCTTATAAGATCGTCTAAACATTTATCGGATATTTAATATTATACATTTTCGACCTCGAAGAATGTACGTGACTTTAGTAAAAGATCACACGTGCATTCTTCCTTAGATAAGCAAAACAAATCCTAGACGAGTTTATGAGAATATGTCTATCTGTTATACGATACTAAATACCGCATTTATGGAAACAGACTATAAGATATCAATGTCATTCGCGAGTCCGAGCGCACGTGCACTTTTGGAAGATTCATCAATTTTATCTTCTACCAATTGAATTTAGCGACACGCCTTATCCTAAGAAAGGGTAAAAATCATATTCTTTTTACCTCCTACCATTCAATTTATTGACACGCCTGTTCCTAGGAAAGGGTAGCTATTTTCTTTAAATACAAGCGACACTTGGAATAATTTGTCTTATACTCCGGTAGCTCTAAAAGCGTAATATCGTCGAAGTGACCCGTCGGAATCGAAATTAAAAGCGGCATCTTGTATCAGATTTTGCTCAAGTTAACACAAGTGTTAACTTTAGACTTTATAGGGAGCATCGTGTCCATCTAATTGTGATCCGACGATAAATAACATTAAAAGCGCTTGTGTGAAGTGTAGTTCATTATAGTTGTATCAACGATACGAAATCGATTGAGCGACGTTTTGGTCACTACCCCGTTCCTGCGCTATTCTAATTGTCAACAACCTCCGAAAATCTTATGTAAGTACCTTGCGATTTATTATTGATATGATTATTGTTTTAATGAATTAAACCACAACTAATTTGTTACCATTATATGACGAACGGATTGTCTATTGATTTTGATTCAGGATTATTTAATAGTATTTATTGTAACTAAAACTAACCGTATCACGGCTAGCCAGTATAAGTCAATACTGGCCCAGTGCTGGCAATTGCTATTGCGAATCACATATTTTATTTGTATCAATTATTATTCATATATTGGTTAACCATTTGAATTGAATATTCAATTCAGTGTTGGTCCAGTACTGGCTCAGTCCTGGCATATCTGAATTCGAAAATTAAACGAGTTTGATTCCTTTTCTCGATGGTATAATATTATTTATAACTGAACAATCAACTTAAATCATTCTTTCTGAATACTGGTCCAGTATTGGCTCAATACTGGCATTTAGCGAAAACTCACGTTATTGACTCATTGTATAACTAAAGACATTGAGGATTATTGTGATTGTTGTTCTCTTGATTAAATTGTTAAAATGCACTTGATTATTGTTCTGTAACTTTACGATATTAAATGAATTATTATAATAAACGTCTTAAAGATATTGACTTGATTATTTATTGACTCAGATCCCTCAGATCTGTTAGTGAAAACGTACCCAAATAAAAAATAAATATAAAAGCTAGCCTTTCGCTAGCTAATCAGATTGTTATTTTTCCTGTTTATTTAAATAGTATTTTAAATAACCTCGCCTTCGCTCGGATGTAACAGAAACTTGCTTTTTTTTCTCATTTCACAGCTTCTTATGTTTGATTCAGCTAAAACTAATTATAAAACTTGATATTTATTTACAACCATTGTTTAAACAAATTACTGTTTTTATTTATGAACTTTTAAAAGAAAAAAATCTACAAATTTGCGATTTTTTACATTTTGCAAGTTTTTATATTTTTTATAATGAAAAGTAAGTCTTAACCATAACATTGCGATTTAGGAAATAGTGTAAGCAAACTTATGTTTGTATGTTCTGATTTGTTATAAAGTGAAGGTAGATACGTATATTTTTTTTAGTAAAAATAGTGACAGAATACCGCAAACAATTTCCCGATTGTAATTAAAATACTTTGTAACATAGCAAGATGTAAAGTAATAACTTTTATCTGTGTAATGAAAACATTTTTTAACTATTTCAAATTTGTGTAACAAATAAATGATATGAATTTAAATTAAGTTATTTTAGCTTAACTTCATGAACGCATATTTACATTACGGATTTAATAACTTGATAATAAGTAACAATAATTTTTTTAAACAATGGTTATAAATAATCTTTAAATTTCATGCTTAATTTTGGTTATATTATATACGAAAAATTAAAACATTAAAGAAACCGCAAGTTTTTAATTTATAATTTTTTTTTTTAAGTAAATTGTCATAAACAATTTTTATGTTTTCAATTTTCTTTTGCCGCACAATTTTGTTCAGGTCTTGAAATACTCAGTAGAGATTTATTTTTTTGGTTTTAACAAGATGGCGTTTATAGGTGAAGAAAGTGTTTTTTGATTTTTTTTTTTAAATTTTGATTTTTGGAAAAGAAAATTTTGCAGCGCAGTAGAGCACAAATGTAGTACAATGTGGCACGACTTTCTTTCCGAAAAAACAAAATGTCGTTTTCAATATCTTGAACATATTTTACCCGTACCGTTTTTTCCATTCATACATAATATGTAAGAGTAATCAGTTACAGATTTTTTAATAATGCATTATTCGAAGGGCGCCATTATTTTGCTTCATATTACAACTGCTACAATAACAAATAAGAAACAGTAAATTAACATTTTATTTATAATACAATTATTTAAATATATCAGTATTGTTGTTTGTTACTTTCCATGAAATGTAGGTGGAGACTTTTAATTATATTACATTCAGCAAATGTTTATGCATCAATTGACGAAAATGTAGATACAGTAAATTAAGCATTGAATTTTGAAACAACATTTTGTTGTTACATAATAAATATTTATACAAATGAAAGAGCACAATTCTATTTTTCTACAATTTTTAAGTTTCTAATGTTTGAAGTAAATGGAAGTAAATAATAACTGTTAACTTCATTTTTCATAATTGTTTAAACAACTTATTAATCTTATTCTTAACTTGTGATGCAAAGAAGGCAGAGAGTTGCAATTTCTTCTGAAAATTGCATGTTTCAGATCGAATTTATTTTTAACTTATTTTTTTTCACCCGAGAGTAATATATTAATAAAGTAGTGTTATAAAGCAATGTCAAAAACAATTAGGGAAAAAGGGGTACTAGGAGAAGAAGGAGAAAAAGGAGAAAAAGGAGAAAACGGAACGGAGGGGAAATTTCCAAAACAACTTCCTTCTGGTGGGGTTGTGCAGGTCGAGGAAAACCCTGCAGCATGCAACAATGATGTAGGTAGGAACGTACCTCTTTTAATGAGGTCCTTGAAGGACCCACCTACTGTCCTTTCAATTATCCAATAATAGCGCTTCAATTGTAATTAACCCTTCCATAAGGGTACAAGTTTTAGATGATGGACTCATGCTCGTTTTGAGGTAAAGGAACTTCTGATCACTTCAATTTGTGCTTCGAAAGCTAATGTACGCTTTTTTTTAAAGTTGATTTGTAATATCAAACATTTACTTTGTGATAGTGAAATTAATCAATTACTCAGCTGATTAGAGGACATCATATCTGTTTGTTTTCTGGAGATATTTCGTTAACGAATCCACCATCAACTCTAATAAAAAACTGAAGTAAGTAAAAATTTCAATAAGTTTTATATTACTTTTAATTGTTTAAATATTTTATATTGGAATCAGTATAATTTTACAAAAATTATTTAAAAATAATGGAAATTGTAAAAAATTAACTTGAAAACTATTTTTTCTTATTATATTCCTAACAAAATAAGCAAAGTAGGTAAACTAAAGTATTTTTTATTAACTACAAAACCAATTTTCAAAAAATAATTGATTTTAAAGGATGCACAAAATAACACACCAACTTCTGTTTTTTTAGTTTTTTACACTTTTTTCTTAAATTATCCAATAAAAAGTTAGCGCATCACGTATACACCATCACAACTAAATTGTCAACAAGTATTATTAATAGTTTTAAGAACACTTTTAAACTTTCGGAGATCTAAATAGAATTTTGAGACGTTTGAAAATTTTCAGCTCCATTTTCACGACTTTACGATTTTTTTTCTGATTTGTGATAAAGAATTAAGTAATTTCATGCAGTACTCTCCGTAGTCAATATATCAGAAAATATTTATATGAAATAGCAAACTTAAACAATAATATATAAAGATTTTATTCATTAAAAACCTCGCGTGCACGAAATAGCCCCATGGCGCACAAAATAGCCCCACTTGACGGTAATTATTTTCAATTAGCCAAATAAATTGTTTCTTTTCCATTTCACTTCTCGTAGTAATTGTCTGTTAAAATTTGAAATAAGAAAGATTAAAAACTACAATTTCTGTTAATTGAATTTTTTTATAATTAATTTATATATATCGTTTAAAATATAAAAATAAAAAAGTAAATAATAACAGAAATATAATAATTAAATATAAAAAAATATAAGTAAAAAGGTAGGGGAAACCGAAGAGGAAAGTAACTTAGGTGGAAAGTAAAAACGCTTATAAATTGTAAACCAATCAGCGAAGAGACATTGTCTCAAAGTAATTTTTCGTTCAATTTTACCCCCTCCACCTTTCCCATATCATGCGCCAGCTGGTTCAGGAACCGTATGTCTAATATTAACATGTTTTGTCAAAATTATGACAAAAGTAAGTTTTTGCCTACATTTTCAAAATATCATACTTCTTTGATTTTATAGATATTTCAAAAATGCTTTTCGTAATTTTGAAGCTTAATTATCTACCTTTATGTTGCATTTGTGTGTAATTAAAGAATATAAAAAACTTTTCTGTAATTTAAACTTGGTTTTTGGAAATCCAAGGAAAAGAGGAGTGAGGTGAAAAGTAACACGTTGTTACTTTTCTCCTCACACCATGCTTTATTTTTATAAACATTTTTCTCTTTTATAACTATGCGGTTTTATATGTTTATTTTATATTTTAATTATGATATATTGAACTTTTGATTGAATTTCTTTTTGAAAACGATGGTTTTTAACGTCATAGCTGTTGAACGAATATTAAATAGATAAAAAAAGTTTGATTAATAAAGATTGCAATAATATGTGCCAATTATGTACAAAAGTGTAGTTAATATTACTTTGTCTTTTTCATATGTTTAAAATGAAAATAATTTTAATTAATAGCAGTTTTATATTTGAAATGATAGCCTTCATTTTTAAGTGTTACTTTCCTCCTTCGTGCTGTTACTTTGCACCTCAGGGGTGAGAAGGAAAGTAACAAACAAAGAGCTGATTAAAAAGTCCTTCTGTTGACTATCCAATTATTATTTATGTTTAATTCTAATTTTATTTAATAGGTGAAGGTCCAAGCTTTCGATTAGTATGTTAACAGAACAACTTATCCGACAAATAGGTTTGATGCTATCATCAAAAAACTTATTTTTCTTACTTTCCTCCTCGGTCTCCCCTATAATATTTATTTCATAACAAGTACAACTGAATTAGTTGAAGAAGTGTTAATGTATTATTAGTTAGTACTAGTAGTTGTTAGTAGTAAATAGTTAAGTAATGAATAATTTAAATAATAATTTTAATAATTACTAATAATGTTCTTACATTATTGCATACTGTTGTAAAATATGCATTAGTAACAATTATTTAAAATGTATCTTTGTTACAATTTCATTGAAAATAATGATAAAACTTAAAAGTATTAATTTTTTCCTTGTTTTGTGAAATGTAAATTTAACAAAATAAAGTAAATAATAAAACAAAAAACAAAAAATTGAAAAAACATTTCCTTTATTTACACAAAATATTGCAAATATTTTAAAAATTTAATATGAGTTTTGAATTAAGCAGGAAAAGTTAGGTTAAATTAACAAAATGATAAAAAAATTGTTTGGTACATGATTTTTCTAAACTCTTCGCAAAATAGGTGTATATAATTTCTTATAAAATGTAAATAAGATTCAGTAAGTTACGAAACTTAATTTTTTCTTAAACAATTAAAACTCTCTATAACTTTACATTAGACCGTTCGCAAAGAGCTCATGTGATTAATGTTAAGTGACCTACACGTAGTCAAAAATATATTAAAGAAGCAACGAAATATAGAAATAAAATTGTTAAAGAACATAATTTTCAATATTTTTTGTTTATAGAACATTAATAACTTATCAATTTACACTAAAAGGATCGCTAAGAGCTTAATTGATGCATATTTAAAAAGTTAAAAAAAATAAAATCTGATTTTTATTTTTCTAAAAAATATGTACATTTTCGAAATATAATTTTTTTCAAAATGTTTAAATTTCAGAAACATGTAATTGGAAGTAATAGATCAGACTTAAAAGTAGGGCATAATTTGTCCCCCTTAAAGACATATAATTTCGCAAAAGAAACATTGTTTTTACTATTATTGTTTTCGAAATATAAAGCCCAAAAAATTTACAATAGACCACGCCAATGGAAAGGTGATGAAAAAATCTAGGAAAATCATGTACTAAAAAATTTTTTTATCATTTGTTTATGCTCAATAAATAAACAAATAAGAGCATCTTAACAAAAAGTTCAAAACTTTAACCCCCTCCGTTTCGTGCAATGTTTTATATAATCCAAAAATATTTGGCTGATAAATTACTTACCTATAAGACAACTCATAACAATAATTGGAGAAGGATTAAACAAAATTATTTTTTTTGGCTGCACAGTTGACTTGAAATGCACCATATATTGAAATAAGTTTTTTTAAAAATATGTCAACAACAGCTCTTAGATGAAAATGAGTGGAATTACCCATAGTGAAGTAGAAAGTATTGCGCATGGGAAAACCAGTTTTTTAATTTGTTTTTAATATGTTGAAACATGTTGTGCAACTGGAAATTATTTATTTAATTTTACCAATAGCAGTATGTTACAGCTTTAGCATCCGTGCCGTGATATTTTTGTCATTGAGAGGTATTCTAAAGGGGTTAGTTTTAAATGAAATTGGAAAACTAAAAGTACAATCTGGAAAAATGCTGTTTTTTTCCGAAAAAATGAAACATAAGTTTGTTAATTAAATAATTTTTTGTTTTTCTTTAATGCCAATCCAAGGAGCTAATCTTGAGACGTAAGAAATGATAATTGAAAAAAATTTTGTAACTGTCTTAAGGACCGAATTATAGCTTCAAACTTCATGACAAAAATATGTACATTTGGTCCTTAATGAGTTAACTCGAAAATGTTAACTCTAAACTCCACCAACCGTTAACTCCCCAAATTGTTAATAGTGCACAAAGTCTTCAACCACGCAAAACCTTGAATAAAAATTTAAGTATGAATTACAGTGATAAATATTATTTTCATTTCAATTTTTCATAATTGCATAATGTTTACCCAGTTCCTGTTACTACTACTCCTCGTATGGAAAACTAATGGTCTCATTGCCTACGATTGCTCCATAACGAATATGAACCATACAAAGTTATCGATGGTCGATGTCAAGGACTGCTATGTTCCAGAATCGGACGTTAAAGAAGTGCAGCGTTTTGTGCAACTTCTGGAATTGAAGAAATATGCTGAAGCTTCGGAGCTTGTCGATAATGGGATATATAATGAACAATACATTCTTAACATGCAAAATATAGTTAAATGTCTTATGGAGAAACAATCTCTATTAAGTAATGTTTTGAATGAAATTGCAACCCATAATCTAGGAGTTACGGAGTGTCCTGAAAATAATTGTACTTTTTTTTAAAAATTTTGTAATTAATGTATTTTGTTTTGTACATAGTTTTTTACATAAGGACTCAATGTTAAGGGGTGTACCGAATTGAAAATAGTGAAAAAGAATTTGATAGGCGAGGTTACAAATATTACAAATACCTAATTGGTTTCTTCTGCAGGAAGTCTTGAAATGTAAAATAATTTTTTTAATTACATAACTATCAAATAAGTACAAAATATTGTGATATAAAGAAATAATAAAAAAGAAGAGAATATTGAAATAATAATGGAAATGACATAAATTATATAGAATTTATATATTTTTTGTTTTTTGCTTTTTCTTCAATTTAGCGTTTTTAACTGTGAAAACTGGAACTTCAACTCAACAACTAACTGTACTAACTTTTTCTTATGTGCATGAAGGGATATTAATTTCTTTATTAAATTACAATAATTATGTGTTTAAGAATGTTTAAGTAACAATTGTAATACATTAATATTCTCTATTGTATTTTATTTGTAAATTTAAAATTAAGTTGCAATTTAAAATGTTACAAATACATATTTTAACGTTTCAAAGGACTGTACATGTTAATTAATTCCTCAAAATCACATTAAGTATCCATTACTTCCTTTAAAAAAATAAATAATAGAATATTTAAGTTTTTCTTCAAATTAGTTATGTAGGGAAAAAAATTTCCTTAAAATACTATCACAATTGAAAATCCTACGTTTACGCAAAGCAGCCAGAAATTTTTTATAGATAATTTTTAACAACATTTCCATTTCTTCAAATAGCTGTCTGTAAGCTTGCTGTAAGAAATTTTTTATTTTCCTTCCTTCTAGTTTGCTGCTTGCTTGTCCATTACCTTTTTTAACAATTTTGACGCTTCGTGGAGACTTGTCTTTTTGTAACCGATAACCTCTAAGTTGTATCTTCTGTTTGTATTATGTGAAACGGAAGGTTAATAGTTAATTTAAATTTAAATTTTAAACATTTCTTTGAATTACTCCGTACATTTCATCGCAATTTGAATCAATACAAAGTACTTTCTTTGCCTTTATTAAATTAAAAAATAATTAATATATCTATAATTAAAAGTTGGATAAAATAATTGCAAAATGATAAAAAGAAAATGAATATTGAAAAAGAAATAATTGAGGAATGAGATAATAATTTAAAATTTAGGAATTTAATTGAGTAGTGGAGACCGGGGCTCGTTGGGTCAGGGGTAGTTAGGGTCATTGCAGTTTAGTCCAAGGCTATTAGTCGAATAAATTCCTGTCTACCCAAAAATTACGGTACATAGTGAGATGCAAGTTTGTGGCAAGTTTCATTATTGTATCATAATTTATGTTGAGTATATGTAAGAAAAACTAATTTTGATACTCAAAAGTACATTTTTACCCACTTGGTTTTTTTGTTATATGTTCCTGAGTATTAGTTTTAAAAAAAATTTAATTATCAAATTTTGCTATTTGAATAGTTCCCTTCAAATGACAATGAAGAGATTTTAATTTATATTTGCAGTATCGATAGAAAGAAATCAAATATTTGAAAAACACAGACCGGTGTCAGTGGGGTCGTTTTAACCGGGGTTAGTTGGGTTGCCCAAATGCATTAGGAATCTACTGCATACTTATACTACATAAATAAACAACATTAATGTAATTAAATCTCACTAGGAGTAATTTATTTCAGTCATTTACCACTAATGATAATACTTTTTAGCAATTAGGAATTAAAAAATACGTTTTTTCAATATGAGTAAATTTTTTATTTTATAATCTTATACTTTCTCTGTTCTAATTTAAATATATTTCTTTTTCAATTCCTTTTATTATAAAATAACCCTAAAAACTAAATTTATTATAGAAAGTAATGTTTTAACATTTAAACAGCAACATTTTAATAATGACCCAATATGCCCTCGTCCGGGGCGGGTTGGGTCACTTTGGATTTCTCCAAAAACAATGTTTCCAAAAAAAAAGTTAAAAGTAATAATGGAATTTTTCCTTTTTTAAATGAAAGCTGGAATATTAGAGCAAGTTTTCTGTACGATAAGGTTTTCATACATTGGATATTAACGAATTTAAACAACGAAAAATGAAACATGGCCCAAGTAGCTCCGGTCTCCCGTAATAGTAAAAATAATTTAAATGTGAAGAAATGGATTGCAAAATGATAATAACAGTAATTGAAAGTTGAGGAAAATTATTACAGTTTGAGAAAATTATTTTTAAATCTAGAAAATTAATTGAAGAGTAATGAAAATAATAAGAAATTCGAGGAAATGTTTGCAAAGTAGTAAAAATAATTAAAAATTGAAGAAAATAATTTTAATTTGTGGAAAATAATTGAAAAACTTACAACTTAAATTTGTAATGAAAGAAAATAACTGCATAAGAATAAAATGTAATTGTAAATTGAAAAAATAATAGATATTTGAGAGGAATAATAATAAAATTCGAAAATTTTTTAAAACATAATTGAGGCAGTTGGTGCAGAAACTGCATAAGTCCAATCTTTTTCGAAAATCATTTTTTTATGAAAAATTTTTCTTTAAATAAAGCTCTACGATCTAGTAAAATATTACATATGTTACTAAACTCTAAACTCTTTAAAATAAATAAACAAGTTTTCGTTTCGTGCAGAAGCAGCACAAGTCCATGATTCCAAGCTGCGCACAAATATGCGCAATAAATAAAATAATATTTATTTGTAATATTTTTAAAGTGTTTTAGACGTTGTTAAATAATTTATATTAAACAGTTTATATTATAAATAAAATGCACTGAAAGCGAGGCAAAAAACAATAATAGTGAATTATGTGAGAATTGTTAAAAAAAATGTTGGAAAGTGATTTTTAAAAAATGTTTATTATTTATGAAATGCTAATAGAAAATATCCAAATTAAAAATTTGTAATAAATGTTACTAAAAATTTACTAAAACTGTGATGCTTCACTTGATTTAATACACTTTCTGTGTTTTCTATTTTATTTTGTGCAGAAACCGCACAAGTTCATAAGTTAATTTATTTCCTTTATACCCTATATTAATTGAAATATAAATCAATCATATTGAATTTTTAAAGTTACAGGTTAGTAGAAAATAATACAAAACGCAGAATTAAAAAAAATTCTCACATTTACAAGAAAATAATTTTTTATTGATTCATGAAGAATATTACGAACTGTAGATTTGTGCGGTTTCTGCACGAACCGCCTTAATTCAAAATGACAGAAAATAATTAAAAAATGATAGAAGTAATTGAAAATTGAAGAATTGAGAAATAGTTAAAATAACTATAGAAATTGATTGCAAAATGATAACAGTAATAATTGACAGTTGGAGGAAAGTATTAAAATGTATGTAAAACATTTTAAAATGTAGGAAATTAGTTGAAGAATAATAAAAATAATAAAAAAATGGAGAAAATGTTTGTAAAGTAATATAATTAATTAAAAATTAAATAAAATAATTTTAATTTGTACAAAATAATTGAAAAAGTGTAACATATATTTGTAATGAAAGAAAATAATTGCAGAATGATAAAGATAATTGTAAATTGAAAAAATACTTGGAATTAGATAAAAATAATTTAAAAAGTTTTAAAATTATTAAAAAATAATTAAAAATGATAGAAGTAATTAAAAATGATAGAAGTAATTGAAAATTACAGAAAATAATATACAATTTAGTATAACATAATGTAATATATTACCTATAAAAAGTTTTAAAAATTATTAAAAATAATTGAAAATGGCAGAAATAATTGAAAATGGAAAAAAATAATATGCAATTTGTAAAAAATAATTTTAAAAATTATAGAATATATTTGAGATAAAGAAGAGTACTTGAAAAATGATAAAAGTAATTGGAAATTAAAACTAATTATGGAAATTAAAAAAAAAATTGAGAAAATTACAGAATTTTTTGGATAAAGAAGATAGTGATTGAAAATCGCGAAGAACATCATTCAGATACTTGAAAAATGCAACTAAAATTTTGAAGCAATAAATAAAAATTTAATAATTTACTTTTTTGTAATGAAAATTGACGAAGCAAAAAACAGGTTTTTTAGTATACAGAAATATTTGGAAATTGATTTTTTAAAACGATGAAAGTACTTAATTATTTAATTGACATTACAAATTGATATTAATAATTCGAAATTGAACAAATTATAATTCTATTTGAAACAATTTTTTGAAAATAATTGAAATTTGCGGAAATTGAGTTTAAAATGTAGGGGAAAAAGTGAAAAATGATTAAAATAATTAGAGTTTGAAGAAAATTTTTGAAAAATGATGAAAATAAATGAAAATTAGATCGTATTCGAAAAATAAGAATGAAACAATAATTTTTTTTACTGTGTTATTAGTGTTATAATTGGAATTTACTTGGATTTTTGCTCTTTGCAAATTTAAAAAATAATAATAATAATCTGTTCGACATTAGCCGAAAATTAAAAAATTTAAAGAAGATGATTCATAAAACCAACAAACTTTTCAGATTGTTTTAAATTCGACCCCTGCCTGCCAATAGAAAATACATAGAAATGACTAGCTAAAACGACTAATATATTATTAATATTTTTTTATTAAAAAAGATTCATACATTAGTACACTATTGAAAAAGAAGAATGAATTTAATATGAAGAATTACAGTTTCAAAAAGAATCGTAATTTAAAAAATTACAATCAAAATTATTCAATTTTCTTTGATTCGTCTGAATTTACTACTTTCACGGCTATAATTACTCAAATATTAAGTGATTGATTACACCTTCCGGAATTTAATTAAAGTTTCTCTAAGTATGAAAAAAAGTCTGGATTTAAAGGATTATGTAAATTATAAATACATATTTTATAACTTTACAAAAACTTTATTTCCTAATAAAAATCCATTTCTCAAATAATGTAATTTATTAATGTTTAAACGATTTACCAAAACATTTTTGCAATTTATGGAAAAATATTAAGATGAATAATTTACATACATATTGGACTACTATAAAATACAAGTTTGTAGATAAATATCACTTAAAAGGTACTTTGTAATTATCTTCCAACAGAAGAATACTTAATGGATTTATAAATAATTAATGATTATGAATATTAAAATTACCTATATATTTCAAACATAAATAAATTAAGAATAAAAAGTGAGACGACTTAAGATGACATAATGCTTTGGAATAATTATTTATCATTTACTTATTACTAATGTAAATGTAAATAAATTAAAGTTCCACCCTCAATATTGTTTAAATTCGTAGATATTAATTACTCGTAAGTCGATCATAAAAGGGCATACAATTGAAATTTAAGAAGATTCATTTTATTCATAAATGCAGAAGAAGGTCAGTCGACTTTGAAATATAATTAACGCGTGTGTTTCTACAGAATAATTTACGTGATCACTTCCCGACTTTGAAATAGAAGAAAATGATTTATACGCGATCGTCGTTAATTTGTAAATTGAATTAAATGTCAATAGTTCATTTTTAAAAATGGCAAATATCACAAAACAAGTTTTCATAGTTAGAGAATTTTATTGTAATTAATAATGAATTAATTACCATATCAAACAATTGATTTTTGGAATCAGATATCTTTAAAATTGTTTACAACGAGGGGGTATTTTCTTTAAAAAATAGTAATCCCTATTACATATATTATGAATAATACGTATCTAATATGCCTATTACACTAGTATTACGCCAATACGCTATATTACCCAAATTAATACGATATACTACGGTATATTACGGTACATTACATGAGTATTACACAATATTACAGATGTAATATTAAATATTTTGAATGAAATAAATAAATAAATACTAAAAATGCAGTCATAAGAACATATTTACTTTAAATCTACAATAAATAACTAACATATAGAACGAAATAAACTTAATTAAGAGTGAGTCCGGAAGAGTTGGAATAGCTTTTTCGAAACCACTGCAAATTCTAAGGAATCAATAAAAAAATCTAAATTTTGTAAAATACTTTAATATTAATTAACATCCGTATACAGTGGCTTACGAAGCTGTTTTATTTTTCTTTCATTTTTTCTCAGTTTCTAAGAAAATATTAAAAAAAAAATAATTCCGAGAGAGATGAAATTGGTCGGGTGAAATAGAACATGCGGGGCTGATAAAAATCATGATTTTTCTAAAAAAATCGGATTTATTTAATGTAAATCGGATTTTTTTATTTAAGTCAAAAATTGACTTTTTTTAGAATATAATCAGTATTTAAAATCTCCAAAAGTTTATTTGTACGTAGTTAAGTAAAGAAGAAATTAAAAAACAACACAAGAATGAGACAGTGAGATAATTATATAAAGAAAGTAGAAACTCTTTTCAAAAAATGAAACCAGGTCCGACGATAGTTACAAAAAATGTGTCATTGTAAAAAAAATAAAGTATGTATGCTGCTACAAATGGCTCATGACCCTATTTCCAGCCCCTAGACAAAACCTTATACTTTGTTTTGTTGTTCATGTATTAAAGCACGTAACTCATTACCATGTTGTATATGTGCTGCGTGAATATAATAATTCGTTAAGGCTGAAAACGGAGCTGCCAGTAATTTATACGAAATACCAAATGCCGCGTACAGACTGTAAAGGTTTAATATGAAATTGGAATAATTTATTAGTACGTGAAATAATCCATATAATGAAACAAATGAAAGACCAATGCTACTGAAAGAGGTAAGTTCTGACCAAATTGCACCCCATGCTTTTGAAAAAATAGCCTTGACATTTCCTTTGTGTACATAATTGTACAAAGAACCCTCCGTAACTCCTAGATTATGGGTTGCAATTTCATTCAAAACATTACTTGATAGAGATTGTTTCTCCATAGGAGATATAATTATATTTTGCATTTTAAGAATGTCTTCTTCATTATATATCCCACTATTGACAAGCTCCGAAGCCTCTTCAAATTTAAAATTTAACTTTACTTTTGGTTCCAGACTTTGAGGTTCTTCCGCTCTAGTTAAGCCGGGAAGAACCTTGATCCAGTGGTTATTGATTTTAAACTCTGGAGCTAAATAATCGTTACACTGTATTTCCGTTCCAATAGTCTTTAGAATATGGGTTACTGGAGTCATGAAAAATGTTTTGTTGTTTCTTTTAACTTGGAGCTCGTCATAGCATTTAGTACCCTTCTGCGCCTGAACTTCTACCCCAATACATTTTGCAATGTGAATAATTTCACTGTTTACAATGGCCATGTAACCAGGACCATTCATATAATTCATTGCAAACCTATCGGGTGCAAATTTGGCAAGAATCAGTGATTGCTTTAAACTTTCCCTATCTGCTTCACATTTCTGTAACATTATCTGGACATATAACTTTTTCATTTGTTTCATCATATGTCTTTCCGCGTATATGAATTTAGAATTTACATATGAAAAAAGATCTATATTGCTTGATAACAGTTTTTTGGCATTCTTAACAAAAGTGTTCTTAACATCACAATCTACTATAAACAGTTTTGGGTGTTCCGTACTCAAAACTTTATAGCCGCATACATACTTTGTTTTTTTTACAGTGAGGGCAAAGGTAACATCGGCGTGTGTTACCGCATATAAAACATTCTCGAATGAAGCATCATCTGTCCTTGTAGCATAACCTTCGTATAGAAGGTTATAACTACTTTGTGTACAATTATCTAATGGAAGTTCACTCCAGTAGGAGTGCCCCTCTTCGTCATCTAAGCAAAAACCATCTGAGACTGAGCATATTCTACCAGATTTTAGAGTAATTGTATTTGTTCCTAGATCGATTCTGGAGATATGCCTCGTTAATTTTATTTCGACGTACCCTATTACAATAGCATTTTCATAAGTACCAAAATCATCTTTGTAATCAACCCCCTCGCAATCTGAATCTTTTGTAACTTTTCCGGCAAAAGTCATCGGATACTTCATGGAGAAGTTAATTGGAATGTTCTTAATTGGATCTCCATTCTTGAAATCCAGTTCTCCTCCATTGTGCAGTGACTCACAAACAGTTCTGTTGACATTAAGTAAATATTCATTCAATCCATTTTTGAACATTGAAAGATGGGAGAACATTCCACAGTGGTACACCGTTCTATGCACAAGTACTTTGCACTGCATGACCGTTGTTTCAGCATATTTCTTCAATTCCAGAAGTTGCACAAAACGCTGCTCTTCTTTAACGTCCGATTCTGGAACATAGCAGTCCTTGACATCGACCGTCGATAACTTCGTATGGTTCATATTCGTAATGGAGCAATCGTAGGCAATGAGACCATTAGTTTTCCATACGAGGAGTAGTAGTAACAGGAACTGGGTAAACATTCTGCAATTATGAAAAATTGAAATGAAAATAATATTTATCACTGTAATTCATACTTAAATTCTTATTTAAGGATTTGCGTGGTTGAAGACTTTGTGCACTATTAACAATTTGGGGAGTTAACTGTTGGTGGAGTTTAGAGTTAACATTTTCGAGTTAACTCATTAAGGACCAAATGTACATATTTTTCAGAGCTGGGTAAGTATTTGAAATGAATCTATTTCAAATACGTATTTGAAATGCAAAATGCCATTTTCCATTTTCCATTTCAAATAGGAATCAGAAAACCATTTTCCATTTTCCATTTCAAATAGATTTGCAACCTATTTTGCATTTGAAATTCCATTTTCCATTTAAGCGCATTTTTGAAGTGTAATAATGTACAATACACAAACATTTTGACCTAAACAACGTTTATTTATTTATTTATTTATTTGACACGTATTTGCTACCTACAATAGTGACTACAAAGGAGTTTCGCTAATCAAATTGTTGTAAACAAGATAATAAATTTTGACTCTGTGAAACGGATCCCCCCCCCCCCTTCTGCCCAAAAAGGGTTTAAAAATAAATGACCGCTCTTTTAAAAATTGTAGCTTGGGATATGATGTTACTTTAGCTGTATGGCTTTTTTTTAATTTATAATTTTTTACAGACAATAATATATTGTTATAAATAAAAAAAAGTTAACTTAATTTATAACAATATATATTGTCTTAAAAAAATATTAATTAAAAAAAGGCATATGGCTAAAGTAACTATACATATCCTAAGTTGCAATTTTTTAAAAAGAACGGTCATTTATTTTTAAACCTTTTTTGGGTAAAGGGGGTGGGGTCTGTTTTACAGAGAATGACCCATTTATTTTACTTAAAAGCACGTGGAAGGCTTGACGTTAGATAATTCGTATTTTTTAATTTACTCATTAAGCAGTTATTGAAATTAATTTGTTAATTGTTCTTTTATTCTTGTCGGGTGCAATAAATTAATTTTAATTATTATTTAATAAGTAAATTAGAAAACCATTTTGCATTTTATGTAAACCTGTTTCAAATATACATTTTCCATTTCAAATAGAAAATAGAAAACCATTTTCCATTTTGCATTTTAAATGGTTTTTTTAAAACCATTTTACATGTTATATTTCAAATAGATTTGTAAAACCATTTTACCCAGCTCTGATATTTTTGTCATGAAGTTTGAAGCTATAATTCGGTCCTTAAGACAGTTACAAAATTTTTTTCAATTATCATTTCTTACGTCTCAAGATTAGCTCTTTCGATTGGAGTTAAAGAAAAACAAAAAATTAATTAATTAACAAACTTATGTTTCATTGTTTCGGAAAAAACAGCATTTTTCCAGATTGTACTTTTAGTTTTCCAATTTCCTTTAAAACTAACCCTTTTAGAATACCTCTTAATGACAAAAATATCGCGGCACGGATGCTCAAGCTGTAACATACTGCTATTGGTAAAATTAAATGAATAATTTCTAGTTGCACAACATGTTTAAACATATTAAAAACAAATTGAAAAACTGGTTTTCCCATGCGCAATACTTCCTACTTCACTATGGGTAATTCCACTCATTTTCATCTAAGAGCTGTTGCTGACACATTTTTAAAAAAACTTATTTTAATATATGATGCATTTCACGTCAACTGTCCAGCCAAAAAAAAAGAATTTTGTTTAATCCTTTTCCAATTACTGTTATGAGATGTCTTATAGGTAAGTAATTTATCAGCCAAATATTTTTGGATTATACAAAAAATTGCCCGAAACGGAGGGGGTTAAAGTTTTGAACTTTTTGTTAAGACGCTCTCATTTGTTTATTTATTAAGCTTAACAAATGCAGGGTTGCCACAAATATCTTATAACAATTTTCCCAGACTTTTCCCTGATTTCCATGACATTTTTTTTCTTTTTCCCTGACCTTTTTAGAGTTCTTAAAACTAATTTTTTGTACATTCATAAGGCTGCCAGCAGAATGGCAGATTAAAAATAGTGAAAAAAATGACTTTTTAATTTAAAAAGTGAGTAAATAGTGAGTTTTTAAGTAAAAAAAGTGTGTAGGCAACAATGAATATGAAATTACTAATAGTAAGTTATCTGGGGCCAGCCATCAGAAAGGATAATTACAAATTTAAAGAAAATAAATCGAAAGTGTCAAAAATAATTGAAATATGAAGAAAATAATTGAAAAATGACAAAAATAATTCAATTTTGAATTAAAAATTGTAAAATGACAAAAGTAATTAAAAAATTAATTAAAAACAATAAAATGAAGACAAAAATTGAAATTTAAAGAAAATAATTGAAAAATTTAAAAATAAAATTGAAGTTACAACAAAACAATTGGAGAATGATAGAAAATAAATTAAATTTAAAAAAAAATTTCAGACTGGTGTAAAAAATTAAAACTTTTGAGTACAATAATTGTAATATTGACGAAATAATTAAAATATAAAGAAATTAATTGAACAATTACATCAAAATTTGAAAGCTGGTTAAAAATTTAAACTTTTCAGACAATAGTTTGAAAAATAAAAAAAGTCATACAAATTTCAAGAAAATAATTGAAACTTGAAGAAAATAAGTTAAAAAGGTCAAAAAATTTGAAAATTGACAAAAATAATTATAATTTGAAAAAAAAGTAATTGAAAAATGATAAAAAAAATTGATAGATAACTGGTGTAAAACTTAAAAATTTGAAGAATACTTGAAAAATTGACAAAACAATTCAAAAGTTAAGAAACTAATTAAATAATAAAATAAATAATTTAAAACTGGTGTATAAATTAAAAATTTATAGACAATAATTTAAAAAATATATTAGGAGTTAAAAAATATGTAAAGAAGAATAAATGAAATTTGAAGAAAATAATTAAAAAATGGCAAAAAAATTTAAACATGAAGAAAGTAATTGAAGGTTGTAGGAAATAATTGAAATTCGGAAAAAATAATTGAGAAATGACAAAATTAGTTGATAACTGCTATAAAAAATTAAAAATTTGACAACAATACTTAAAAAATTGACGACACAATTGAATGTTAAGGAACAAATTGAATAATGACATAAATAATTAAAAGCTGGTCCAAAAATTAAAAATTTATAGATAATAATTGAAAAATTGGAGAAAATATTGAAACTTTGAGGAAAAAAATTGAAAGTTAAAGGAATGAATTCAAGTTTGAGAAAAATAATTGAAATTTGAAGAGAATAATTCAAAAACGGCAAAAAAAACTTAAATATGAAGAGAGTAATTAAAGGTTGTAGGAAATAATTGAAATTTGTAGAAAATAATTGAAAACTGGTGTAAGAAATTTAAAAATTCATGTCAATAAAAAATTTGAATAAAATAATTGAACTTTGTAGAAAATAAATCTTAAATGGCAGAAATAATAGAAAAATATGAAGAACAAAATTTGAAAATTACAAAAATACTTGAATAATGAGTAAAAAAAATTATTTTAAAGACAATAATTGAAATTTGAGGTGAATAATTGAAAAATTATAACAATAATTGATACTGATGTAAAACTTAAAAATTTGAAGGATACTTGAAAAATTGATGTAACAATTAAAATATCAAGAAACTAATTGAATAATGACATAAATAATTCAAAGCTAATGTAAAAGTAAAAAATTTACAGACAATAATTGAAAAAAAAGGAAAAATATATTAGGAGTTTAAGAGAAATATTTGGAATTAGAGGGGAATAATTCAAAAACGGAAAAAAAACTTAAGTATGAAGAAAGTAATTACAGTTTAAAGAAAATAATTGAAATTCGTAGAAAGTAATTGAAAACTGATATCAGAAATTTAAAAATTCATGTCAATAAAATATTTGAATAATATAATTTAACTTTGTAGAAAATAATTCTAAAATGTCAGAAATAATACAAAAATAGAAAGAAAATATTGGTAAATGACAAAAAAAATTAAATTTTAAAGAAAATAATTGAATATTGAAGAGAATAATTCGAAAATGGCGAAAACATTTTAAATATGAAGAAAGTAATTAAAGTTTGAAGAAAATAATTGAAAAATAACAAAAGTAAAGTGAAACTTGTGTAAAAATTTGAAATATTTTTGATAATAATTTAAAGATTGAAGAACATAGTTGAAATTTTAATAAAATAATTGAAAAATGACAAAAATAAATGAAAACTTGTGTAATAAATTTAAATATTCATGACAATAATTTAAAGTCTCAAGTAAATGAAATTGATATTTGAAAAAATTATATTAAAAATCGCGAAAATTATTAAAAATTGACAAAAATATTTTTAAGTTGACAAAAGTACTTTAAAAATGACTAAAATAATTCAAAGAAGGTGTAGAAATTAAGTATTTATAGACTGTAATTAAAAACAAATATTTGTAAAAAATTGTAATTGGGATATGAACAAAGTAACTGATTTATAAAGTAAATTATATATAAATTATACCAAAAAAGTGAGAAAATTTTTTTTTTTTTTTAATAAAATGAGTGATAGTGAGCGATTGTAAAAAAAAGAGAGTAAAAGTGAACAAAGTGAGTCACTGGCAGCCCTCAATTTAAAATTGTGAAAGATAAATGTTTTTCAGATTGCAAAAATTAATTATTTCTAGAAATGTTTAAAATATGACTTCCAAAAATGTATTTAGTACATTTTTATCCTTAGTAAATTTTAGAAGAATATAATGTTTCATCCATTTTAAAAATTCTTGCATTTTTCCAGTACTGTTGATAAAAATCCCTGACTTCTCCCTGACTTCCCTGACCTATTTCAGTTTCCCTGACTTTTCCCTGATTTCCCTGAATTCCCTGACCTGTGGCAACCCTGAAATGAAAAAAAATTTTTTGGTACATGATTTTTCTAGATTTTTTCATCACCTTTCCATTGTACATTTTTTAGGCTCTATATTTCGAAAACAATAATAGTAAAAACAATGTTTTCTTTGCGAAATTATAGGTCTTCAAGGGGAACAAATTATGCCCTACTTTGAAGTCTGATCTATTACTTCTAATTACATGTTTTTTAAATTTAAACATTTTGAAAAAAATTATATTTCGAAAATGTATATATTTTTTAAAAAAATAAAAATCATATTATTTTATTTTTTTAACATTTTAAAAATGCATCAATTAAGCTCTTAGCGATCCTTTTAGTGTAAATTGATAAAAAGTTGTTAATACTCTATAAACAAAAAATATTAACAATTATGTTCTTTAACAATTTTATTTTAGTATTAAGTTGCTTTTTTAATACATTTTTGACTACGTGTAGGTCACTTACAATTAATCAAATGAGCTCTTTGTGAACGGTGTAATGTAAGATTATTCAGAGTTATCATTGTTTAAAAAAAAAAATTAAGTTTCGTAACTTACGGAATCTTATTTACATTTTATAAGAAATTATATACACCTATTTTGCGGAGAGTTTAAAACCACATCGATTGGTACACATAACTTGTCCCCCTTAAAGACCTATAATTTCGCAAAAAAAAACATTGTTTTTACTACTATTGTTTTCTAAATATAGAGCCTAACATAATCTTTACATACATAATTACATGCACACATAAGCAAGAAATTTTTTAAAAACATCATTGTTGACATCCTCAGTTCAAAATATGTCAAGATATTTCAGAAAATCTCAATTGATCCTGTGGAGGTAAACCAGTACCTTCTCTATGAGAAACCAATATAAAAAAATTACAAAAAAAATTTAAACATAAAAAAATAAACAAAGGAACTATAGTGCAGGCACTTCATTGTTTTCATGTCAGTGTCAGCACTATAAAATGCAGAGAAAAATTCAATTAAAAGTTAGAATAATTAAATATTCACGTAATGATGCAAACAGCGCACAGCAACAAGCGAGGCGGTACAGTGAGACTTCGCCTTGACGTGGCGCGCTAACTTCAACATTAAATTTCTCGAAAACAAAAAAAAAATGTTTTCTGAAAATTACAGATTTTCTAGGAAAAAATCTCAGCTTTCCTTTAAAAATAAATTAAAAAAAATAAAACGAGCCCAAAGACGAAAAAAAGTAAAATTTATTTTTAAATTTCAAAAAATTAGGTCAAAATAAACAAAAAAATTACAACAGACCCCGCCATTCGAAAGCTGATGAAAAAATCTAGAAAAAGAAAAAAAAACGTAGAAAGAAATAGTGACGTTATGTTTCCCAAGAATCAACGTTCAAATTCAAAGTGGTCTTGAAGTACTAACGCTTTCTGTAAAGAAAGGAAATATTTCTTCAATTTTTTTTATTTTTTTTATTATTTACTTCATTTTCTTAAAGTTACATTTGACAAAACAAGGAAAAAATTAATACTTTTAAGTTTTATCATTATTTTCAATGAAATTGTGACAAAGTTACATTTCAAATAATTGTTACTAATGCATATTTTACAACAGTATACAATAATGTAAGAACATTATTATTAATTATTATAATTATTATTTAAATTATTCATTAATTAACTGTTCACTACTAACAACTACTAGTACTAACTAATAATACATTAACACTTCTTCAACTAATTCAGTTGTACTTGTTATGAAATAAATATTATAGGGGAGACCGAGGAGGAAAGTAACAAAAATAAGTTTTTTGATGATAGCATCAAACCTATTTGTCGGATAAGTTCTGTTAACATACTAATCGAAAGCTTGGACCTTCACCTTTTAAATAAAATTAGAATTAAACATAAATAATAATTGGATAGTCAACAGAAGGACTTTTTAATCAGCTCTTTGTTTGTTACTTTCCTTCTCACCCCTGAGGTGGAAAGTAACAGCATAGAAGGAGGAAAGTAACACTTAAAAATTAAGGCTATCATTTCAAATATAAAACTGCTATTAATTAAAATTATTTTCATTTTAAACATATGAAAAAGACAAAGTAATATTAACTACACTTTTGTACATAATTGGCACATATTATTGCAATCTTTATTAATCAAACTTTTTTTATCTATTTAATATTCGTTCAACAGCTATGACGTTAAAAACCATCGTTTTCAAAAAGAAATTCAATCAAAAGTTCAATATATCATAATTAAAATATAAAATAAACATATAAAACCGCATAGTTATAAAAGAGAAAAATGTTTATAAAAATAAAGCATGGTGTGAGGAGAAAAGTAACAACGTGTTACTTTTCACCTCACTCCTCTTTTCCTTGGATTTCCAAAAACCAAGTTTAAATTACAGAAAAGTTTTTTATATTCTTTAATTACACACAAATGCAACATAAAGGTAGATAATTAAGCTTCAAAATTACGAAAAGCATTTTTGAAATATCTATAAAATCAAAGAAGTATGATATTTTGAAAATGTAGGCAAAAACTTACTTTTGTCATACTTTTGGCAGAACATGTTAATATCAGACATACGGTTCCTGAACCAGCTAGCGCATGACATGGGGAAGGTAGAGGGGGTAAAATTGAACGAAAAATTACTTTGAGACAATGTCTCTTCGCTGATTGGTTTACAATTTATAAGCGTTGTTACTTTCCACCTCTGTTACTTTCCTCTTCGGTTTCCCCTACCTTTTTATTTATATCTTTTTATATTTATTTATCATATTTCTTTTATTATTTATATGTTACTTTTATTTTTGAAACGATATATATAAATAAATTACAAACAAATTCAATTAACGGAAATTGTAGTTTTTAATCTTTCTTATTTTAAAAATTTAACAGACAATTACTACGAGAAATGAAATGGAAAAGAAACAATTTATTTGGCTAATTGAAAATAAGTACCGTCAAGTGGGGCTATTTTCTGCGCCATGGGGCTATTTTGTGTACGCGAGGTTTTTAATGAATAAAATCTTTATATATTGTTGTTTAAGTTTGCTATTTGGTATAAATATTTTCTGATATATTGACTACGGAGAGTACTGTATGAGATTACTTAATTCTTTATCAACAAATCAGGAAAAAAATCGTAAAGTCGTGAAAATGGAGCTGAAAATTTTCATAGGTCTTAAAATTCTGTTTAGATTTCCGGAAGTTTAAAAGTGTTTCTAAAACTATTAATAATATTTGCTGACAATTTAATTATGATGGTGTATACGTAATGCGCTAACTTTTTATTGCATATTTTAAGAAAAAAGTGTAAAAAATTAAAAAATCAGAAGTTGGTGGGACATTTTGTGCATCCTTTAAATTTAATTATTTTTTAAAAATTGGTTTTGTACTTAATAAAAAATACTTTAAAATTTAGTTTTGGAACATATTTGTCTTCTTTTTGTTATAAAAACCGAGAAATAAGCATAAAATTTAAAATTTACACACGGTGACTTAAAAACCTCAGAAATGTAACTTTAATAATTACATGCTTTTCAAGTTAATTTTGTAACTTTTTTTCTTAAAATAACTCAAGAAATGTAGAAGAACTTTTATTTATTAAAATTTACTTAAAAAAATAAATTTTTGTAAATCTCCATTTTTGTACAATTTTTAAGTTTTACTTTCAAATTAGTTAAGCAATTACTAGAAAAAAAAATATTTTCAACTTCGTTTTTATTTATTACACTCTAGAATATCTAGAAATATCTAGAAATTTACGAAACGAATTTTTTTGATACATTGAAATATGCTCTTCGACAACAAAAATGGTGTCATATATTTTTAAACAAAGATTGTTTTATTGATATATTTGTAAACACATATTTCTATAAATAATATTCTGCATTATTTAACGTATTCTACGTTGAAATGCAATTTTAATTTATGTATTTTATAATTTCATCTGCACATGTATATTTTTTATCATGTTAGTGAACAAAAAGAATTATTTCAAGTTTATCTACTTTGCTTATTTTGTTAGGAATATAATAAGAAAATATAGTTTTCAAGTTAATTTTTTACAATTTCCATTATTTTTAAATAATTTTTTTAATATTTTACTGATTCCAATATAAAATATTTAAACAATTAAAAGTAATATAAAACTTATTGAAATTTTTACTTACTTCAGTTTTTTATTAGAGTTGATGGTGGATTCGTTAACGAAATATGTCCAGAAAGCAAACAGATATGATGTCCTCTAATCAGCTGAGTAATTGATTAATTTCACTATCACAAAGTAAATGTTTGATATTACAAATCAACTTTGAAAGAAAGCGTACATTAGCTTCCAAAGCACAAATTGAAGTAATCAGAAGTTCCTTTACCTCAAAACGAGCATGAGTCCATCATCTAAAACTTGTACCCTTATGGAAGGGGTAATTACAATTGAAGCGCTATTATTGGATAATTGAAAGGACAGTAGGTGGGTCCTTCAAGGACCTCATTAAAAGAGGTACGTTCCTACCTAAATCATTGTTGCATGCTGCAGGGTTTTCTCGACCTGCACAACTCCACCAGAAGGAAGTTGTTTTGGAATTTTTCCCTCCGTTCCTTCTTCTCCTTTTTCTCCTTCTTCTCCTAGTACCCCTTTTTCCCTAATTGTTTTTGATATTGCTTTATAAAACTACTTTATTAATATATTACTCTCGGGGAAGAAAAAGATAAGTTAAAAATAAATTCGATCTGCAACATGTAATTTTCAGAAGAAATTGCAACTCTCTGCCTTCTTTACATCACAAGTTAAGAATAAGATCAATAAGTTGTTTAAACAATTATGAAAAGTAAAGTTAACAGTTATTATTTACTTCCATTTACTTCAAACATTAAAAACTTAAAAATTGTAGAAAAATAAAATTGTGTTCTTTCATTTGTATAAATATTTATTATGTAACAACAAAATGTTGTTTCAAAATTCAATGCTTAATTTACTGTATTTACATTTTCGTCAATTGATGCATAAACATTTGCTGAATTTAATATAATTAAAAGTCTCCACCTACATTTCATGGAAAGTAACAAACAACAATACTAATATATTTAAATAATTGTATTATAAATAAAATGTTAATTTACTGTTTTTTATTTCTTATTGTAGCAGTTGTAATATGAAGCAAAATAATGGCGCCCTTCGAATAATGCATTATTAAAAAATCTGTAACTGATTACTCTTACATATTATGTATGAATGGAAAAAACGGTACGGGTAAAATATGTTCAAGATATTGAAAACGACATTTTGTTTTTTCGGAAAGAAAGTCGTGCCACATTGTACTACATTTGTGCTCTACTGCGCTGCAAAATTTTCTTTTCCAAAAATCAAAATTTAAAAAAAAAAATCAAAAAACACTTTCTTCACCTATAAACGCCATCTTGTTAAAACCAAAAAAATAAATCTCTACTGAGTATTTCAAGACCTGAACAAAATTGTGCGGCAAAAGAAAATTGAAAACATAAAAATTGTTTATGACAATTTACTTAAAAAAAAAAATTATAAATTAAAAACTTGCAGTTTCTTTAATGTTTTAATTTTTCGTATATAATATAACCAAAATTAAGCATGAAATTTAAAGATTATTTATAACCATTGTTTAAAAAAATTATTGTTACTTATTATCAAGTTATGAAATCCGTAATGTAAATATGCTTTTATAACGTTAAGCTACAATAACTTAATTTAAATTCATATCATTTATTTGTTAAACAAATTTACAATAGTTAAGAAATGTTTTCATTATAAAGTAAAAATTATTACTTTACATTTTGCTTTCTTACAAAGTATTTCAATTACAATCGGGAGATTGTTTGCGGTATTCTGTGACTATTTTTACTAAAAAAAATATACGTATCTACCTTCACTTTATAACAAATCAGTACATACAAACATAAGTTTGCTTACACTATTTTCTAAATCGCAATGTTATGGTTAAGACTTAATTTTCATTATACAACCCGTGTAGAAAATTTCGGTGGGCGCCAGTTGGGCCCCATATGGGTTTCCCAGATTTAAAGTGGGCCCCAGTTGGGTCTTCCCACTGGAAAATTAGTGGGCCTGTAATGCTCAACCATGTTAGTGCAAATTTACTGAAGAAGATCATAAAAATGTAAGATATTTAAAAAATATTCAATACAACTTCTTACAATATTTTCCATTAAAATTTTCTTCAATGACATAAAAATTAGTTAATAACAATTGTTGCATGTAATTTTTAATTTTTTCAAACAAACTAATATTGTTTCTTTGAAACTTTTCATCTAATAGAGCTAGAGAGTTGTAGCTTTTTTCTAATTTAGCAACTATATAAAATAACTAAGCCTAATGTTATAAAAAAATAAAATATAAAATTATAAAAATTGTTTAAACAAATTAATATTGTTTATTTGCAAATTTCTATCTAATTGAGCTGGAGAGCTAAAACTTTCTCTTAAAAATTTTGCAACTTTTTAAGCCTATGAAAGCTTAAAATTAATAATAAACGAAAATTCACAATTATAAAAATTGTTTAAACCCATTAATATTGTTTATTTGTAACTTATCATCTAATTGAGCTACAGAGTTGGAAATATCTATTAATTTTGCAACTTTTCAAATCTATGAAAGGCTTATATTATTATTAAACAAAAATCCACAATTACAATAAATGTTTAAACAAATGAATATTGTTCATTTGCAAGCTTTCATCTAATTGAGCTTTACAGTTAAAACTTTAATTTAATTTTGCAACTATTCAAGAATATAAAAGCTGAAAATTAATAATAAATTAAAATCAACAATTATAAAAATTGATTAAAGAAACTAATATTGTTTATTTGCAATTGTTTATTGAATTGAGCTGGAGAGTTGTAACTGTTTCTTAATTTTGCAATTTTTAAGTCTATAAACGCCTAAAACTTATAGTAAACGTAAATTTATAATTATGAAACTCTTTTAAAGAAATTAATATTGTTTATTAAAAACTTTAATACAGTTTGGGAACTGTATTACAATATTAATATTAACAATACTAATTTGTTTACACAATTTTTATAATTGCTAATTTTACTTTACGATTAATATTGGCATTTATTAGGATTGAAAAATTGCAAAATTAATAAAAAGTTACAACTCTGTAACTCAATTAGATAAAAAATTGCAAATAAACAATATCAATTTGGTTAAAAAATTTTTATGATTCTGTACTTTTGTTTATTATTAACATTAATATTCTGTACGCTTGAATAGTTGCAAATTTAAGAAAAATTTACAACTTTCTAGCTGTATTAGATGAAAAGTTGCAAATAAACAATATTAATTTGTTTAACAATTTTTTATAATTTTATATAATTTTATTTCTTATATTAGAATTTACTGAACTGAAATAGTTGCAATATTTAAAAAAAATTGCAAGTCTCTAACTCTATATTAGATGAAAAGTTTCAAATAAAGAATATTAATTTGTTTAAAGAAATTAAGAAATACATGCAACAATTGTTAGTAACTAATTTGTATGTAATTGAAGGAAAGTTTGATGAAGAATGGTGTCATAGACACGTCTTTAAAAATGTAAATAATAATTTTAAATTGTGTGTGTCTTCAAAAAATGTAAATTCTAAACAAAAAAATGAGGATTTAAAAATCTATAATAATAATCCGCAAGATTCATTCATTCATTCATTCATTCATTCATTCATTCTTGTCTGTCCGCACCTGAAGTTTGTCACTTAGATATTTTTTTGTTTTAAATCAGTTACGTTTGAAAAAATGTATGTTTAAATGAAAATTAGAGTCTACTTTCATAAGAGTTAATTTAACTGATGCATTGACAGAAAATAAAGTAATTAAAATACAGTTTACCCTAAAATATTGAACTGAAATTTCCATACAATCAAATTTTTAGTAAATTAAAATTTAATTCTATCAATATAAATTAACTTGAAATGTTCTTGTGATTAAATTAATTGATATTTAGATCATTGAAAATTGCGATCATTAAAATTTTGAAATAATTATTTTTAATGAAAATCTAAATCAGTAATTAAGAATCAATATATATTTAAGTTTTAATTTATTGAAGTTTGAATTCATCTAAAGTTTTATTGGTTATTACGCTTTAGATTATCTAAATTTTAATCAATTCTTGCGTTTTTATTATTCTGATTATTAAGGGGTCTGTCTCATACAAACGACCTTTTTTCAAGATTTTTTTTTTCATTAATTTTTATTTTCAGCTTCCTTATGTTTTCGCACATCAAAATGTACATATTAAAGTATAAGAAAAATCTTTGTTTATTATTTTTTATAGGTTTTTTTCCCAGAAATCACCGCTTAAACTATACCACGTTTTTTCCTGTTTGTCACGATATCTTTAGAAGAATGCATGTAAAAGTAAAAAATAAAACGGATTCTTAAAATATATATCACTCGCTAAGGCATGAACTAGGATTTTTGTGATCGGGTAAAAAAAAACAAAATGGCGGCCGTTTGAATTTTTTTACCTTGTTTTTACAACTTAAATTGTTTGAAAGTATTAGTAAATATTGATGGAAAATTAAAATCCTAGTTCATGCCAAAGCCACTTATGTGTAGAAGAAGTCCTGAAAATTTGAGCCCGATCGATGCAATAGATTTTTGTAAATCGTGACAAACTCGTCAAAAAACACGGTTTCGAGAAAAACGCGTTTAAAACAAGTTTTAAAAAAATTGCTATTTTTGTTATACTTTGCATTAAACAAATAAATATAAACAAATAATTAAATATACAAGTCAAACTATACAAGTCTTTTCCCAACTTTATTATCTTTAATTTTTAAAAATTTAATAAAATTGGTTGAAAAATAAAGGTGCTAGACCTTTTGGAACGATAAATAAAATTACATTTTGCTCTGACTGTGCGGAGACATCATTCTATTTTTTGGCTTCTGTAACCTCTTCTTGTGCTTAGAAATATTAATAACTATTTTTTCCTGATTTCTAGATACATATACAGTATAAAAAAAATATTTTTGGAAAATCGATTTTTTGAAATTTTTGTATGAGACAGACCCCTTAATAACTAAACATTTAAACTTTTCACAATTTTAATTTTTTTTGTAAATATAAACTTCACTTAATTTCAAATTCCATTAGACACAATTTTCATTGATTCAAATTATAGTCTAAATTATTATTTTCAAAATTTTGACTGATTAAAGCTTTAATATACAATGACATTTTTTTGTATTATTAGAAGTTTTTATATAATATTTAATGTTAAAAATAATTTAAATATACATTATTAGATTTTGAAAATATGTAAAGTTTATAACAGTTTAAATTTGAATTAATTAAAATTTTTATTATTTAAAATTTAAAGGAATTTAAATTAAATTAAATATAATTCTTAAGACTTTATCAAATAAAAATTTGAATTAATTGAAGTTTTAAAAAATTTGAGTCAACATTTCGTTTAAACGGTTTTAAGTTTGGAACCAGTTTAAATTTGGAAAAATTAAAACTTGAATTGTTAGAACTTTTGAAGAATAGAAATAATTCTCAATAGAAATTTGGAACTAAATTTTTTATTTATTTTTCTTATTATTATTTATTTTTTTTTTAATATAAAATTGGAAAAATCGTGCTCTTTTAAAATATTTTTTATTTACTTTCACTCATTTGTTTAATTCTTGAAGTAGGCAGCAATTTTAATTTGCATAGAATAAAAGTTATATTTATCTAGAATATTAAGTTTATTTGAATTACTATTTATCTTATTTGAACTTGCAAAAATTTATAGTTGTAAATGACCAGAAACAATTCAATGTTTTCCAATTCTTATGTTGCCATTATTTTCAACAGTTTTCAATATACAATAATTATTCTCTTTAAATTTTATAATTATTCTTTAATTTTTTAAAATATTTTATCCTGTTGTCGACCATTCTCGACAGATTTAAATTTTTTCTTTCAATTGTAAATTATTTTCCTCATTTCTAAATTTTTGCTTTAATATTTAATTATTTTAGTAATTTTGTAAATTTTCTTTCAATTATCAATTATTATATTGAAATTTCAATACAATTCTTTAAATTTATTTATTTTCTACAATTTTATCCATAATTTTCATCAGTTATAATTGACAATTTATTATTCTCCTTCAATTTTATGATTATTCATTAAATTAAAAAAAACTCTAATCTCGATTATTTTTCGGTTTTTTTTTTTCAATTAATAATTATTTTTTTTTAATAGTTAAGTACTTTCGTCATATTGTAATTTTATTTTAAATTTTATAATTATTCTTAAATTTCTTTAGATATTTTGTTCTGCTGTCGATTATTCTCGACAGATTAAGAATTTTTCTTTGAATTATAATTATTTTCCTCATTTCTAAATGTTTGTTTTTAATATTTAATTATTTTAATCATTTTGTTAACTTTTTTTCAATTATCAATTATTTTATTGGAATTTTAATACAATTATTTAATTTTTATTTATTTTCTACAATTTTATTTATAATTATCATCAGTTTTTAATTTACAATTTATTATTCACCTCCAATTTTATGATTATTAATTAATTAAAAAAAAACATTTTCTAATCCCGATTATTCTCACTATTCTTCAATTTTTTTTTCAATTAATAATTATTTTTTTTAATAATTAATTATTTTCGTCATATTGTAATTTTATTTTTTAATTATCATTTATTTTCTTGATATTGTCATTTAATTCTTTGATTTTTAATTTATTTCTTCAATTTTTAATAATTTTCTTCAATTCTCAAATATTTTCTTTAATTTTCAATTATTTTTATCGATTTTCCATTAATTCCTAATTAGTCAACAATTCTCAGATTTTTTCAATTACTTTTTTCACTCATCAAAATCGTTTTAAATTTCAATTCAATTATTATTAATATTATCGCCTATTTTCTATTATTATTTTGATTATTATTAGAATTCTTTAATTTTAAAGTTAATTGTTCAATTACTTTCTTCAATTGTTAATTCCATTTTTCAATTTTTAAGTACATTCCACAAATTTAATTTCAATTCTTCAATTTTTAATTATTTTTTTCCATTTTTAATCCAGTTGTTAAATGTGCAATTATTTCCAATAATTATTCCTTCAATTTTCTTAATTACTCAATTTGCAATTATTTGCTTTAAATTTAATCTTTCTTGTTTAAATTTTTCAATTATTTTCTTCAGTTGTCTATAAATCTAGTCATTTTTCGAATTTTGTTTTCAAATGACAGTTATTTTCATTATTTTTCACATATTTTCATGAATTTTTTAATTAATCTCGTTGTTTTTTCAACTATTTTTTTCAATTATTATTAATTATTTTCCGCAATTTTCAATTATTTTCTACAATTTTTTCAATGTTCGATTATTATCTTAAAATTTTATAATTATTCTTTCATTATTTAAATTATTTTGTTCGGTTTTATATTAATCTAGACATTTTTTTAATTTTGTTTTCAATTGTTGAATATTTTTGTCATTTTGTAATTTTTGTTCCAGTTATCAATTACTTTTTTCAAATTTTAATTTAATTCTTAAATTGTCAATTCATTTCCTCGACTTTTTATTATTTTTTTTTCAATTTTAATTATTTTTTTTCGATTTCCAATCCATTTGTTCAATTTGCAATTATTTCAAACAGTTATTCCTGTAATTTTTCAACTAATTTGTTTAAATTTAATATTCATTTTTTAATTTTTTAAACCATTCATTTCATTTGTGTAATTATGTAGTCATTTTTCGAATTTTTTTTCAGCCGTTAATTATTTTCGTCATTTTTCAGATATGTTCTTCAATTTCGTAATTTTCATTATTTGTATTTGCAAAAATTTATAGTTTTAAATGACCAACAACAATAGAAAGTTTGTCGCGCGCTTGGGCGCGCGTTAATGTTGCTAGTTTATTAATTAAGCCTGATGAGGTTCCCGAACCAGAGCAACGAAACGTCGCAAAGTTGTTAGACGACTTAAAAATTTGGAATAATTTTTTCCACTGCCTTCCTCTGATCGCTCCTACTAAATCAATACAATATGGAAGGGATGAATTCTTTTTGTTACTATTTTTAAACGATCTTACACTTTTTTTTTTCTTCATGAAGAGTTTTTATAGACCTTGAAAAAATATTAAATAAAAAAAAATTTTTTAAATAAATTATTGGATCTTATTCTTTGAACTTTCGTAAGGAGAAACAGATTTATCCGATCGAAAAATGTTAATTTTTATGGATTTTATATCAATTCCATGGAAAAGTTTTTTTTTCATGCATTTTGCATGGAAATACTTTGAGCGCTTTGACCAAATTTCATGAATTTCTAACTTGAAATGAAGGGAATTTGCAATAAATAAAGCCAAATTGACGATAAGTTTAGTATTGAAACTATTATTTAGTACTAATTTACTTATTTAAAAAATTTGGGAAGCCCAGGTTGGCACAAACTAGCGAAAAAAAAATGCAAAAACTGGGAAATACTGGGAACTTTTCTACACGGGTAAAATATAAAAACTTGCAAAATGTAAAAAGGCGCAATTTTGTAAATTTTTTTTTTTAAAAAGTTCATAAATAATAACAATAATTTGTTTCAACAATGGTTGTAAATAAAAATCAAGTTTTATAATTAGTTTCAGCTGAATCAAACATAAGAAGCTGTGAAATGAGAAAAAAAAGCAAGTTTCTACATTCATTTCACAAAAGGTTGATAAATGAAAATAATTTGTTTAAAGAGTGGTTACAATCATCCCCAGAAATGAATGTCAAAATTTCAGCGGTTTCTCGTTACCGCAATGAGAACATCCCCTTATTTTGCAAAAAAAAAGTAGGGGGATTTTTCTTTTCGCAAAAGAATAATCATAGGGGTTGCCAGCACTGAAAATGTAAAATTTCCTACTTCGACCACCCTACCCCAACAACCTCCTAGGTTTTATTCTTCAATAGCCATTATTAATGGAAAATTTAATCATCCGGTTTTTCTTGTAATTTAGAGTAGATGTCACAATTTCTTGGAACGGATTATTTCAATTTCTCATAATAAACAGTGTTACTTTATTATACTGCTTTGTACTATTCATACAATTCTTTACAATCTATTGATGCATTCGAGATTATAGATTGTAGAATGAGATAGACCTAGTAGACACGCCATCCAAGTAGACCTTTAATGTGTCTTAAAATATCGTACTTACAGCTTGTCTCATAATTTATGAATCCATACAAATTTTGAAGCTTCTCAAAATGTCGATGTAAATTCCGGTAATTATGAACAGATTATAGATTATAGATAGACTGGTAGACATGCCATCCAATTTACGATGATTCCCCTTGGAGGGATATTTTCGTTTCGCTCCCGATACCTGTATAACCTTCCCTCTCTCCTATACCTACCCCGGACAGTTCACTTTTCATCCCGAACTTATTCCCGTCTACCTGCTCGGCGAGGAAAAATCATTCCGGGCCTTCTCCCACTCTTTGGCCCTGCCTATCCCTCCGTCCGACTTCTTCTACTGTAATAATTGCAGCTACACAGTTAAAAATGTTTATGTTTTATTTAACATAAATTACATGTCACAAACGGTCCAATCTTTTGTGTTAATTTTTAACACAGGGATTTATGTTGTTATGTTTATCGTTTGCTTGGCAGAAGTAAATTATAATCGTGTTGAGTTAAGGAGTACATTTTATTCAATTAGTATTGAACTCTACCTTTTGCTTATTAAAATGAATTTTCAATATGAAATTTACGTTTTACCACAAAAAATTAAGTGTAAATTACAGTGTTATTACTAAAAAATTAGAGGTTATGCTCAAGAATCGAATGACATTTAAAGGAAGTATTAAATCCACACACGGAAAATGTTAAATTTTGACACAACAAATTTAATAAGAACCGATTGTTACACAAATGTGACTTGGAAAGTTAAAAGGGACCTTGCGTAAAAAAAAATCGATTTTTTGATGTTTATTTCATTCCTCGTTTCATTAAAAAAAATGAACTTTTTTCTTTAAGAATCACGTATCAGTAAAAAAAAATCGATTTTTTGACGTAAGGTCCATTTTAACTTTCCAAGTCACAAATACACAATATTTTCAACGGTGTAGTTACAGTGATTCGTACAAAACATTCATACCAGGCTTTTCACCGGTTAATGCTTCAAATTCGTCTGTAAAAACAAATTTTAAATTTTTTTTAAGAGGTACCGGGGGATTCTTGTGATACCTACAATTGTTCTTTTAACCAAAAGATACTGGGATAACAGCGATTTTTACAAAAAGAAATACTGTGGTAATTTTCTGTACGAATAGTCGCTCTATTTAGCTTATTAGGATTAGCAGCAACTATAGTTCTACTAAAAAAAGCACTGACAGTAATAATCATTATAATAAAAACATACTCCACATTTTTTATATACCGTCACATTCTATGACTGCAGCAAAATTTGACTGTACATAGAAAGGATGGGGTATTTGGCAATAGTAAATTTAAACGGGTTATTTGGACGGAGGGGTAGGCAGGGCCCAAGAGTGGGAGTAGGCCCGGAATGAGTTTTCCTCGCCGAGCAGGTGCACGGGAATAAGTTGGGGATGAATCGTGAATCTACCCTTCTTTCATAAAAGAAAAGAGATGCAAATAGTACATTCATTTGTTTTTAATTTGTTTTTATTATTATTTGTTTACTATTATTATTATTTCGAGATAATTCAGAATTAGAGGAATAATTATTTCTTAAAAATTAAAGGTTGAAGTAAGTGGAATTGATTATTAAAAGAAATTGTAAAGAACTGAATTTAAACTTGACGTAACTTTTATTCGACAGATTGATTAAGATGTCAAACTTTTGTATGGCACTAATTTTAATAAATATAATTTAAATTTGACAGAAATTCCATTTAGTAGAATATTCATATAGTCGAATTTATAATTGAACGAACTTTTATTTAATAGAATATTTAGATAACCGAACTGCCATTTCATTGAATTTACATATTACCGACATATTAAATTTGCGAATTTTCATTTAATCGACATTTTATAATGTCGATTAAATGATAATTCGTAAGTTTAATATGTTGGTTGTGTAGAAATTCGATCAAATGATAGTTCGGTTTCATAAATCTTTTATTAAATAAAAGTTTGTTCACTTATAAATTCTATTAAATTGCACTCAAAAAACAGTCTGGTTAAAATAATTATATAAAATAATAGTATATTAAGCAACAAGGGGTTAAAGGCAGCCATTTGTTTACGCTGATGTTTGTGTACGAGTGATAGTCGAGGGCGAAGCCCGAGACAAAACGAGTACACAAACATCATTGTAAACAAATTGGACTGACTTTAAACCCGTGTTGCTTACGATACTTTTTATTCCAAAGGCACAAACTTGGTGCTTTTAAATGTTTGTAGGTTAGGGTCTAAATGCATTCACTTGTTTGACCGTATAAAAATGGCGGCCATTTTTGCCCTGTGGTGGAAAAAATGCATGGATCAGCTGTTCATTTTTTCCCTAGGGAAGAAATGGAAGCCATTTTTACCCGGTCGAACAAATGAATGCGTTTAGACCCTGCCTATAGACATCTAAAAGCGCCATGTTTGTGCCTGTGGGATAAAAAATTATTTTCCGGTTATTGTAACCGAAAATTCTGGTAAAGTTAAGCAGAATAGGGGAGGCCGGGGCTAGTTGTAACAATTTTCAGAAAAATGTACATATTGTGAAATGTATCAAGTATTTTGTAACTATTATTGCTTTTATCGATAAAGCAATTATTTATACAGCAAATCAGAGCAAAAAAAATATCCAAAAGTACACCTTTTTCTTACAATTAATGTTTTTTAAAAGAAAATTGACTGTTACAATTTGCCCCGCGCTGGGGCTAGTTGTAACAGCAATGGGGCACATAGTAACAATAATAAAATCATACAATTTTATTATTGTTCTCGAAAAATAAGTATCACAATAAGTTTTTTACAACATCTTACTGTATTAAAACACTTTACCGTCTTTCAACTTGCCAATTAATAATAATAAATCATAAAATTAAAACTGTCAAATCAGTGATTTTTTATTTCTCATCAAATCTTAATTTTTTAACTATTTCTTATCTGTTTATGGCAAATTTGTAAATGAAAATCTTGAAATTATGTTTATTTTATTATTTAACATCGAAATCACCAATTTCAACTTAGATAAGAAAACAATAAAAAATTTTAAAATGTTTTTAACTGTTTCAATTATAAAAATTAATAATTAAAGTCCTTATATTAAGTTGCAATGTAGCTGTAAGTAATATTTTTCCGATGTTGATGTTCACACTTTTCCGTATCGAGTTTTAAAAGTTAGAACTCTTTATTTTTAATTATATTTAAGGTTATGTTTGACACATAGAAGGAGCTGTGAGAAAAAGTATTAAATTTAATTGAATTTATTCTTTATTACATTCTTTTTATTATAAATTTACAATTAGGAATTGAAATAAATTAAAAATATTAATATTATTTCATGCAATCTTACCTGGTAGTTACACAAATATAAACATCCCAAGTAGCACGTAATATTACGTGAGTATCGCAGTAATATTACATTCAATATTAGTAATATTACAGGTTGATGTTACAGTAATATTACTGTGACATTATAGTAATATTACAATTAAATATAATGTATAAAAAATTTTGGGGGACCGAGTCTTGAACCCTTGTAAGCTGACCATGTAGGTAGATGCCTTAAACCACTCGGCTACTTAGCTCTTAGAATATATTTTAGAAAGTCTTCTACATATTGTACTACATATTTGTAATATTAATGTAATATTACAAGGAGATTTGTAATATTACCTTGACGCGAACATTTTAATGTCACACTAATATTACTGTAACATCAACCCGTAATATTACCAATTTTGAATGTAATATTACTGCGATACTCACGTAATATTACGTGCTACTTGGGATGTTTATATTTGTGTAACTACCAGGTAAGATTGCATGAAATAGTATTAATATTTTTAATTTATTTCAATTCCTAATTGTAAATTTATAATAAAAAGAATGTAATAAAGAATAAATTCAATTAAATTAAATACTTTTTCTCACAGCTCCTTCTATGTGTCAAACATAACCTTAAATATAATTAAAAATAAAGAGTTCTAACTTTTAAAACTCGATACGGAAAAGTGTGAACATCAACATCGGAAAAATATTACTTACAGCTACATTGCAACTTAATATAAGGACTTTAATTATTAATTTTTATAATTGAAACAGTTAAAAACATTTTAAAATTTTTTATTGTTTTCTTATCTAAGTTGAAATTGGTGATTTCGATGTTAAATAATAAAATAAACATAATTTCAAGATTTTCATTTACAAATTTGCCATAAACAGATAAGAAATAGTTAAAAAATTAAGATTTGATGAGAAATAAAAAATCACTGATTTGACAGTTTTAATTTTATGATTTATTATTATTAATTGGCAAGTTGAAAGACGGTAAAGTGTTTTAATACAGTAAGATGTTGTAAAAAACTTATTGTGATACTTATTTTTCGAGAACAATAATAAAATTGTATGATTTTATTATTGTTACTATGTGCCCCATTGCTGTTACAACTAGCCCCAGCGCGGGGCAAATTGTAACAGTCAATTTTCTTTTAAAAAACATTAATTGTAAGAAAAAGGTGTACTTTTGGATATTTTTTTTGCTCTGATTTGCTGTATAAATAATTGCTTTATCGATAAAAGCAATAATAGTTACAAAATACTTGATACATTTCACAATATGTACATTTTTCTGAAAATTGTTACAACTAGCCCCGGCCTCCCCTATTCTGCTTAACTTTACCAGAATTTTCGGTTACAATAACCGGAAAATAATTTTATTTTATATAATTATTTTAACCAGACTGTTTTTTGAGTGCAATTTAATAGAATTTATAAGTGAACAAACTTTTATTTAATAAAAGATTTATGAAACCGAACTATCATTTGATCGAATTTCTACACAACCAACATATTAAACTTACGAATTATCATTTAATCGACATTATAAAATGTCGATTAAATGAAAATTCGCAAATTTAATATGTCGGTAATATGTAAATTCAATGAAATGGCAGTTCGGTTATCTAAATATTCTATTAAATAAAAGTTCGTTCAATTATAAATTCGACTATATGAATATTCTACTAAATGGAATTTCTGTCAAATTTAAATTATATTTATTAAAATTAGTGCCATACAAAAGTTTGACATCTTAATCAATCTGTCGAATAAAAGTTACGTCAAGTTTAAATTCAGTTCTTTACAATTTCTGTAAAAATGTCCCCTATGATTATTCTTTTGCGAAAAGAAAAATCCCCCTACTTTTTTTTTGCAAAATAAGGGGATGTTCTCATTGCGGTAACGAGAAACCGCTGAAATTTTGACATTCATTTCTGGGGATGATTGTAACCACTAGAGTTGCAAAATTCTCGGTAATTTAAAATCCGGTTACATTCTCGAGAATATAACCGAGAATATTCTCCTTCGAGAGAATTTATGAAAATTTTCTATGTTTGAATTAACCCCACTATTTAGAAACACAAACAATTTATTAAAAAAAAAAAAATGGATAAATAACAAAATAATTATCATTACAAATTAACTATAAGTCAATGAAGTGTAAAAATTATTATTATTAAATATAACAATTATGAACTATTTTAAAATGAAAGAAAGTAATTTAAATTTAAGAAAAATACTTCAAAATCTTAGAAATAAATTGAAATAAAATAGAGTAATGAAAAATTGGAGAAAATAAATTAAAATTAAAAAAAAGTGATTGAAATTTAGATCAATAATTAAAAACTTAGAAAATTATTTCAGAAAATGATGAAAATGATTAAAAATTTAAGAAAACTATAAAGAAATAATATAAATAACTTAAAATTAAAGAAAATAATTAAAATTCAGAAAATAATTGAAAAAAATGCATAATATATTTTCAATGAAGGAAATTTAAAGAAAATTTCAGAAAAATACTTAAAACTTTTAGAAGTTGATTGCAAAAAAAAATAGGTAATTAAATATTAGATAAAAAAAAAGGAAAAAGATAAATATAATTTGAAATTAAGTATCGTAGATATAATTGAAAATTGAATAGAAAAATGAAAATTTCAGATAAATAATTAAACACTTTTTGGAAATTATGAAAAAGAACGTAAGTAATTGAAAATAATAAACAAATAATATAAATAATAGAAAATTGAATTAAATAATTGAAAATAATTTAAAAATAAAGAAAATAATGGGAAATTTGAGAAAAATATTTAAAACTTTTAAAAAATAAGAATAGGTAATTAAAACTTGTGGAAAATAATTGAAAAATGATTTTAAAATTTGAAACTTGAAGTCAATAATTAAAATATGATGAAAACAATAATAAGTTGAAAAAAATTTTGTTATTTTTCTTGCAATTATCAACTAATTTTTTAAAATTTCTATTTAAATCTTTAAACTTCAATTGGATTTTTTAATCTTCCATTTATTTATTTAATTATTAATTATTTTCTTCAATTTTCAATTGCATTCTACGTTTTTTAATTACTTTATCCAAATTCAATAATTCTCGCATTTTCTCAATTATCAAATATTTTCTTGAAATTTCAATACAATAATTTTTTAACTTCCAAATGATTTCTTTAATATTTTCATTTATTTTTTACAATTTTTTCCATTATATTCATCAGTTTTCAATTGACAATGTAATATTCTCCTTCAATTTTATGATTATTTATCAATTTTAAAATTTTTCTTTTTCAAATGCCAATTATTCACACAATTTTTCGATTTTTTTTTCAATTGTTAATTTTTTTTTTTATAGTTAATTATTTTCGTCAATATTTCATTATTTTCGTCATATTGTAATTTTTCTTTTAATTATAAATTATTTTTTTGAAATTTACATTTAATTCTTTAATTTCAAATTTATTTTTAATTTTTAATTATTTTATTCAATTTTCAAATTGTTTTTTTAAATTTCAATTATTTTGATCGATTTTCAATTAATTCCTTAATATTAATTGATTCCTGCATTTTATCAATTATCAATTATTTTTTTCAATACAATTCTTGAATTTCCAATTGATTTCTTTAATTTTCATTTATTTTCTATAATTGTTTTACATAATTTTCATCAGTTTTCAATAGGCAATTTCTTATTCTCCTTCAATAATTTTATGAATATTTATTGATTACAGAATTTTTTTTGTACGAATGACGATTATTATCTTTAATTTCCAATTTATTCCTTCAATTTTTAATTATTTTCTTCAATCTTCAAATAGTTTCTTTAATCTTCAATTTTTTTTATTTATTTTCAATTGAAAAAGAAGAGAATTATTGAATATTGAGGAATTCCTCATAAAAATTGTTTTAAAATTTGAATTCAATTATCGAACTATTCTCTTCAATTCTCAGTTATTTTTTCCAAATTTAAATTTCACTTTTAAATTTTTAATTATTTTCTTAATTATTAAAAAATTATTGCCTTTTTTCTATTATTTTTTTCGATTATTATTAAGTTTCTCTAATTTTAAATACAATTGTTAAATTATTTTCTTTAATTTTTAATTACATTCTTTAATTTTTATTTCCATTCTTCAGTTTTCAACTATTTTCTTCTATATTTATTAATTCTTGGCTTTTTTTAATTATTTTTTTTCAATTTTTAAGTATATTCCATAAATTTTAATTCAATACATCAATTTTTTTATTGCTTTCTTCATTTTTCAATAATTTTTTTTCAATTTTAATTATTGTTTTCGATTTTTAAGCCTGTTGTTAAATGTGCAATTATTTACAACAATTATTCCTATAATTTTCTTCATTTTTCAATTTTTTTCTTTAAACTTAATATTTTTTCTTTAATTTCAAAAAATTTTTTGAATTGTCTATTAATCTAGTCATTTTTCGAATTTTGTTTTCAATTGACAATAATTTTCGTAACTTTTCACAGATTTTCTTCAATTTTTTAACTATTTCCTTCAATTATTAATTATTTTCCGCAATTTTCAATTATTTCTTACAATTTTTTTAATTTCCATTTTTATCTTAAAATTTTATAAATACTCTTCGATTTCTTAAATTATTTTGTTCGGTTGTGTATTAATCTAGCCATTTTTTAAGTTTTTCTTTCGATTGTCAATTATTTTCGTCATTTTGTATTTTTTTTGTATTTTTTAAATTAGTTTGTTCGGTTGTGTATTAATCTAGCTATTTTTTGAATTTTGTTTTCATTTGTCAGTTATTTTTGTCATTTGTTAAATTTTTTTAAATTATTAATTATTTTTTTAAATTTTAATTTAGTTCTTTAATTTTTATTTTATTTCCTCAATTTTTTATTATTTTTTTCAAATTTTAATTTTTTTTTTGATTTTTAATCCAGTTGTTCAATTTGCAATTATTTGCAACTGTTATTTCTATAATTTTTAAACTATTTTGTTTAAATTTAATATATATTTATTGTTTATTTTTTTAAACTATTCTTTTCAATTTCATAATTTTCATTATTTGAATTTGCAAAAAATTATAGTTTTAAATGACCAACAACAATGCAAAGTTTGTCTTTAATGTTGCTATAGTTTTTTTTATATAATTCTTACTATTAACATTAAAATTCTAATCATTACTAATAAGAATGGTACTAGAGATTCTATTTTCGTACATTGATTGAGAAAATTTGACTTAATTTGATAAATAAGTAAATAAAAACTTAAATTCTTATAAATTCTAGATTAGAATTTTGGTCGGTTATATTCCCGGTTATATTCTCGTTCTCATTACCGTTCTCCAGGTAATATTACTTCTTCTCAACTCTAGTAACCACTCTTTAAACAAATTATTTTCATTTATCAACCTTTTGTGAAATGAATGTAGAAACTTGCTTTTTTTTCTCATTTCACAGCTTCTTATGTTTGATTCAGCAAAAACTAATTATAAAACTTGATATTTATTTACAACCATTGTTTAAACAAATTATTGTTATTATTTATGAACTTTTGAAAGAAAAAAAAGCTACAAACTTGCGCCTTTTTACATTTTGCAAGTTTTTATATTTTACCCGTGTATAAAAGTTCCCAGTATTTCCCAGTTTGTAAGTGGGCGCAAGTTTGGGCCAACCTGGGCTTCCAAGTTTTTTTAAATAAGTAAATTATTACTAAATAATAGTTTCAATACTAAAATAATCGTCAATTTGGCTTTATTTATTGCAAATTCCCTTCATTGCAATTTAAAAATTCATGAAATTCGGTCAAAGCGCTCAAAGTTTCCCATGCAAAATGCATGGAAAAAAAATTTTCCATGGACTTGATATAAAATCCATAAAAATTAACATTTTTCGATCGGATAAAGCTGTATCTCCTTAGGAAAGTTTAAAGAATAAGATCCAATAATGTATTTAAAAAATTTTTTCAAGGTCCATAAAAAATCTTCATGAACAAAATTGACAATTGAAGAAAAGAATTAAAAATTGAATAAAGCAATTAAAAATTAAAGAAGTAAGTAGAAATTTTAAGAAAATAATTCATTATTAAAGAGAAAATCATAATATGACCAGAAATCTTAAATATTGACAAAAATAATTAAAAAAACTTGAAACAACAATTAACCATTGACAACAAAATTCTGAAAATAGTGAGAATAATTGTCATTCAAACAAAATTGTTATTTAAATTAATAAATAATCGTAACATTAACATTTTCCTAAAAGTTTGTAATATATTTTCGTTGTATAATGGACCCTTATCTTCTTGAAGGAATTGAAGAATGAATTATTTCTTATAAAGGCACAACTAAAATCCTGCTCTTTTTACTAGTTTAATGTTTTTTTCATTATGAAAGGGGGGGGGGGGGGTATTGCATCAAAACTCATTAAAATCACGGTTGTTTACAATGACCGTTTGAGAAGGTTTAAAATTTGTATGGACAAATGAATTATGAGGCAAGTGTCAAGTACGATAACACATTAACACGTAATAGGTAAAATTGGATGGCATGTCTACTAGTCTATCTATAATCTATAATCTGTCTATAAGTACCGGATTTTACATTGACATTTTGAGAAGCTTCAAAATTTGTATGCATTCATAAATTATGAGACAAGCTGTAAGTACGATATTTTAAGACACATTAAAGGTCTACTTGGATGGCGTGTCTACTAGGTCTATCTCATTCTACAATCTATAATCTCGAATGCATCAATAGATTGTAAAGAATTGTATGAATAGTACAAAGCAGTATAATAAAGTAACACTGTTTATTATGAGAAATTGAAATAATCCGTTCCAAGAAATTGTGACATCTACTCTAAATTACAAGAAAAACCGGATGATTAAATTTTCCATTAATAATGGCTATTGAAGAATAAAACCTAGGAGGTTGTTGGGGTAGGGTGGTCGAAGTAGGAAATTTTACATTTTCAGTGCTGGCAACCCCTATGATTATTCTTTTGCGAAAAGAAAAATCCCCCTACTTTTTTTTTTGCAAAATAAGGGGATGTTCTCATTGCGGTAACGAGAAACCGCTGAAATTTTGACATTCATTTCTGGAGATGATTGTAACCATTGTTTAAACCAATTATTTTTATTTATTAACCTTTTGTAAAATGAATGTAGAAACTTGCTTCTTTTTTCTCATTTCACAGCTTCTTATGTTTGATTCAGCTAAAACTAATTATAAAACTTGATATTTATTTACAACCATTGTTTAAACAAATTATTGTTTTTATTTATGAACTTTTAAAAGAAAAAAAGCTACAAATTTGCGCTTTTTTACATTTTGCAAGTTTTTATATTTTTTATAATGAAAAGTAAGTCTTAACCATAACTTTGCGATTTAGGAAATAGTGTAAGCAAACTTATGTTTGTATGTTCTGATTTGTTATAAAGTGAAGGTAGATAGGGGAGAGCGGGGTTGAAAGTGCCGATTTTGATAAAATGCAAAATAAAACAGGTAAAATAAAAGCTAATTGTTTTAGCTTATACATTATTTAGTGCGTAATTTAATGTAGTTTTTAAATTCACTTATCATTTTTGATTAGTTTTAATAGTTTATAATAAAACCTTAATTCTTTGCAAAAAGAGGATGCGGCACAACACGCCCCGCAGCGGGGCGTGTTGTGCCGCACGTGGGGTCGAAAGTGCCGATCACTTTTGTTAGATAATTGTTAAAGAAACAAACGATTTTAAACGTGAAAATAATAAATTACTTATCATTTATAATGGCTGAATTTATTATTCAAGTTATATAAACATTTGAAGGTTTCATTGAGCCAACAATTATACACGAGAAAAATATGCTATTGAATCAATAACGTTTCAGCCAAAACCATGGAAATAATTTATTTAATATATCAATAAATAATTATATTTAATTATTCTTTTGAATAAATAATTTTAAATCCCTGTTTTACTCATATTTAATATAATTGTGATTATGACGCATATAATATATAGTATATATTGTATTATACATATATTATAATATTATATATACATGTAAGATGTTATAAGATAATAATATTTATATTTTTTAATTTTTATATTAATCTAAAAGTATATACTTTTGAATTAGTTTTCCCAATAATCATTTCCTATTGTTAGATTACAGTGTTAAAAAACATAATGGTGCTCCTATATAGTAAATTATGTAAATATTATTATATATAAAGTAAATGACACATAATATATATTTTTTTTAAGAATTATCTGGAATTTTAATAAAAAAATATATACTTAATACTTTTTGCGTCATTTACAAATTTAGGTGCATGTGTGTGTATCTCCAGACCGCGGCACTTTCAACCCCAAGCCAGAGGCACTTTACGCCCCGTTATACTAACATCTACTTTTTATAAAATATAAAGTAACCAGTTAATTAAATCGGTATCGTTAATATAGTATTCAATTCTTAAATAAATTTGGATCATTTTAGTAAAAAAATTGCATCGAAAGCTTTAAAAATGTATTAAATAGACCAAAATGTATAACGGTAAAAATATTTTCAAATGTGACATAAAAAGTGAAAATTCACAAAAACACTAACAGCTAACTATTTTACGTAGCAAATGAAATCAAAATGACTGACAGCAAGTCACATTCATTAAATATTACTTTTCTCACTTCAACTTTATTTTTATCTCGTTTCATTTCCGAAATATGAGCATCGGCACTTTTTACCCCCGGCACTTTCAACCCCGCCCTCCCCTACGTATATTTTTTTTAGTAAAAATAGTGACAGAATACCGCAAACAATCTCCCGATTGTAATTAAAATACTTTGTAACATAGCAAGATGTAAAGTAATAACTTTTATCTGTGTAATGAAAACATTTTTTAACTATTGCAAATTTGTGTAACAAATAAATGATATGAATTTAAATTAAGTTATTTTAGCTTAACTTCATGAACGCATATTAACATTACGGATTTAATAACTTGATAATAAGTAACAATAATTTTTTTAAACAATGGTTATAAATAATCTTTAAATTTCATGCTTAATTTTGGTTATATTATATACGAAAAATTAAAACATTAAAGAAACCGCAAGTTTTTAATTTATAATTTTTTTTTTTAAGTAAATTTTCATAAACATTTTTTATATTTTCAATTTTCTTTTGCCGCACAGTTTTGTTCAGGTCTTGAAATACTCAGTAGAGATTCATTTTTTTGGTTTTAACAAGATGGCGTTTATAGGTGAAGAAAGTGTTTTTTGATTTTTTTTATTTAAATTTTGATTTTTGGAAAAGAAAATTTTGCAGCGCAGTAGAGCACAAATGTAGTACAATGTGGCACGACTTTCTTTCCGAAAAAACAAAATGTCGTTTTCAATATCTTGAACATATTTTACCCGTACCGTTTTTTCCATTCATACATAATACACTGTAAAAATTTCTCGAAATTTTTCTTATGAAGTCGTTCGAAATATTTCGAAAAAAGTTCGAAAAATGATTTTTCGACTCGAATTTAGATATTATTCGAAAAATTTAGAATAATTTCGAAACTGTTAGGAAATTTTTCGAAAAATCAGTAAGATTTTTTAATTTCTTAAATTTTTCGAAATTTTTCGTATTGAGTTCGAATATTTTCTTCACTAAATTCTAAATATATCAAAAGATTTAGAAAAATTTTCGAATTTGGGTGAGAAATTCAATTATCGGACGAATTTCGATATTTTCCAACTTCAGTATTAAATATACTCAATAGATATTTAGAAATTTTTCTTAATCATATAAGCATTTTATGTATCATTTGCACAATTATTATTACCTTTTATTTTTTTTTAAAATAACATCTTTAAATATAAATACATTTTAAATACTTAATTGAAATTCTACTAAAAATTTGTATTTCTTGATAACTAGGTCATATTTATTTATTGTACAATTAATATATAAATAAACAAGTGAGTAATAATAACTTCTAATAAATAAGTAAAATTAAAGAATAGTTTTGGTAAACTTAACAAAATTTTCATTTTCTCCACACGGAAAAACATTTTGTTATAACAAAAAGCCACTCTCTACAAGTTAAAAATTTTGTGTAAGATTTAACATATTTCACATATCCCAAACGGTCTACTCAAAATTTTGTGTTAATTCAACACAAGGAAATATGTTGAATAAAATACATAAATTCTAACCTCTCATTTTATACATTACAGTGATTCTAATACTAAATATAGTTCAAGTTTTTAACGTTTAAATGAACGTAATTTCTGCAAAGTTAAAAATTTTGTTTTAAATTAAATATAAATCACATTTTCCAAACAGTTTACTTAAAATTTGTGTTGACTTTTAGTATAAGAATTTGTGTTGTTTTGTTATATCGACTGCTCCGTACAAGTGATATAATCGTGATAATTTAAAGCGCATGATTAAAATCAATTTTCAATAAGAAATTTATGCATTACAACAAAAAAATAAACGTTAATTATTGTGTTACTACTAAAAACTTTGAGGTTATGTTCAAAAATCGAATGACATTTAAAGAATGTGTAAAATTAACTATCGAAAAATGTTAAATTTTAACACAAAAAATTTAACAAGAACTGTTTTCTACATGAATATACACAAAATTTTTAACTGTGTAAATCTGAATTAGTTAAAAACTACCCTTTTAAGGATGAAAACTCGTTTACCATGTCAAATAGTAATTTTTTACTAATAATTTAGTGTAAAACTACTAATTTAAATAGTCAAAGTTATTTTTAGGTTACGTCAAACTACTAAAAAATTTAGTAGATTTCTATTTACTAATGACACTAATTATTTTTTACTATTTAATTAGTTAAATTTAACTGTTGAATTAGTAATTTTTTACTATTAATTAATTATTTTTTACTAATTGAAAAAGAGAAAACTCTTTCACGATTTTAACCCCTAAATAGTATTTTTTTACTAATTCAGATTTAGAGAGCATTCTCATTGTAATAAAAATAAAAATTTAATTTAATTTAATTATTTATCTGCTTAATTTATCAAATTTATTGCGAATAAGTGCGAATTTTTAAAATATGTTATTTATACAACAATAAAAATTGTACTAAAGGATAGTTAATATTTACACAGAAGTAACGAAGAGAGCATGTTATTTTAATAAATTTGCTGTTTATATTTATTACTATTATGTTTTAATATTAAATTATAAGTCTTACTTCTGTTAAATTTTTAAAAAGTAATAGATTTTTTTGATCGAGTTTGCATTTTTTTAATACCTAATTGTAATAATTTTAATGAACAAAATGCTTTAAAGAAATTCATCATTAATAATTTTGTTTAAATTGGGATTACAGTGTAAAAATGTAATTTTATGGTTTTTAATTAGTGTCATTAATTTAATTTTATCGTACACTAATATGTTTATTAAATGTAAATAATAGAAATGTTTCCAATTTTGTAATATTTCATAATTTTTAAAGATTATATTTTATAAAAACTAAAAATTCCTCTTGAATACAAATACTATTTCATTTCAATAAATTATATTTACAATTTAATTTGATAAGATCCTAGATTCTTAAAATATTCTTTCAAAAAATATCTTTATGTTTAAAATAAGAAATTAGCAAAAGATTCTCAAAACTCAAAAGAAATGCATTGCTATTTCCGCTTTTGGTGAAAATATGTTTGAATTCCACATGCCAGTAATAGGTGAACCATAGATTTATGACATTCTTTTGTTGACGGGCGTTGGCATTGCGGGGGTTCGTCTTCACGTGGGGATCACTTGAAACTAGACATCACCGAGTCGTTTGCAGACAAAATCTCGTAGCCTCTATGGCTCAATGGTTAGTGCGTCGACTCGTTATATGCGTTTAGCGTTAGTTTAGGATTAGGATTAGGGGGTTCGAATCTCAGCGCCGCTAGGATTTTTCCAAATATTCGAGTTCGTCCGTTTACTTGCGCTTAAGGTGTGAATAAAATGTTATTTAATAATTAGATGTAATTTCAGCAGATAACAAAATTTGAATGAAATAAAGTACGCTGCTGAAAAATTCGAACTAAATTTCGAAACTTATCTTATCATTTTTTTAAAAAAAAATCGAACTGCATTTCGAAATTTATCTTACACGTTACTGAAAAAATCGAACGAATATTCGAAATATATCTGAACAACATGTTCGGAAAAATTCGAAATGCATTTCGAAATTTTCCGTAAAATTTTGTTGGAAAAAAATCGAAACGAGTTTCGAAATTTATCTTACACGTAACTGGAAAATTCGAAATAAGTTTAGAAATATATCGTAACACTTCTTTCGAAAAAATTCGAAACTAGTTTCGAAATTTTTCTAGATAATCATTTCGAAAATTTTCTTAGGGCTTCGAAAAAAAACTGTCGAACGATTTTTCGAAAAATTTCGAAAAAATTTTTTACAGTGTATGTAAGAGTAATCAGTTACAGATTTTTTAATAATGCATTATTCGAAGGGCGCCATTATTTTGCTTCATATTACAACTGCTACAATAAGAAATAAGAAACAGTAAATTAACATTTTATTTATAATACAATTATTTAAATATATTAGTATTGTTGTTTGTTACTTTCCATGAAATGTAGGTGGAGACTTTTAATTATATTAAATTCAGCAAATGTTTATGCATCAATTGACGAAAATGTAGATACAGTAAATTAAGCATTGAATTTTGAAACAACATTTTGTTGTTACATAATAAATATTTATACAAATGAAAGAGCACAATTCTATTTTTCTACAATTTTTAAGTTTCTAATGTTTGAAGTAAATGGAAGTAAATAATAACTGTTAACTTCATTTTTCATAATTGTTTAAACAACTTATTAATCTTATTCTTAACTTGTGATGCAAAGAAGGCAGAGAGTTGCAATTTCTTCTGAAAATTGCATGTTTCAGATCGAATTTATTTTTAACTTATTTTTTTTCACCCGAGAGTAATATATTAATAAAGTAGTGTTATAAAGCAATGTCAAAAACAATTAGGGAAAAAGGGGTACTAGGAGAAGAAGGAGAAAAAGGAGAAAACGGAACGGAGGGGAAATTTCCAAAACAACTTCCTTCTGGTGGGGTTGTGCAGGTCGAGGAAAACCCTGCAGCATGCAACAATGATGTAGGTAGGAACGTACCTCTTTTAATGAGGTCCTTGAAGGACCCACCTACTGTCCTTTCAATTATCCAATAATAGCGCTTCAATTGTAATTACCCCTTCCATAAGGGTACAAGTTTTAGATGATGGACTCATGCTCGTTTTGAGGTAAAGGAACTTCTGATTACTTCAATTTGTGCTTTGGAAGCTAATGTACGCTTTCTTTCAAAGTTGATTTGTAATATCAAACATTTACTTTGTGATAGTGAAATTAATCAATTACTCAGCTGATTAGAGGACATCATATCTGTTTGCTTTCTGGACATATTTCGTTAACGAATCCACCATCAACTGTAAAAAAAAACCTGAAGTAAGTAAAAATTTCAATAAGTTTTATATTACTTTTAATTGTTTAAATATTTTATATGGGAATCAGTAAAATTTTACAAAAATTATTTAAAAATAATGGAAATTGTAAAAAATTAACTTGAAAACTATTTTTTCTTATTATATTCCTAACAAAATAAGCAAAGTAGATAAAGTAAAGTATTTTTTATTAACTACAAAACCAATGTTTGGAAAATAATTGATTTTAAAGGAGGCACAAAATAACACACCAACTTCTCATTTTTTAGTTTTTTACACTTTTTTCTTAAAATATCCAATAAAAAGTTAGCGCATTACGTATACACCATCACAACTAAATTGTCAACAAGTATTATTAATAGTTTTAAGAACACTTTTAAACTTCCGGAGATCTAAATAGAATTTTTATCAATTTACTTTTGTCATTTTTCAATTATTTTATTAAAATTTCAACTATGTTCTTCAATCTTTAAATTATTATCAAAAATATTTCAAATTTTTACACAAGTTTCACTTTACTTTTGTTATTTTTCAATTATTTTCTTCAAACTTTAATTACTTTCTTCATATTTAAAATGTTTTCGCCATTTTCGAATTATTCTCTTCAATATTCAATTATTTTCTTTAAAATTTAATTTTTTTTGTCATTTACCAATATTTTCTTTCTATTTTTGTATTATTTCTGACATTTTAGAATTATTTTCTACAAAGTTAAATTATATTATTCAAATATTTTATTGACATGAATTTTTAAATTTCTGATATCAGTTTTCAATTACTTTCTACGAATTTCAATTATTTTCTTTAAACTGTAATTACTTTCTTCATACTTAAGTTTTTTTTCCGTTTTTGAATTATTCCCCTCTAATTCCAAATATTTCTCTTAAACTCCTAATATATTTTTCCTTTTTTTTCAATTATTGTCTGTAAATTTTTTACTTTTACATTAGCTTTGAATTATTTATGTCATTATTCAATTAGTTTCTTGATATTTTAATTGTTACATCAATTTTTCAAGTATCCTTCAAATTTTTAAGTTTTACATCAGTATCAATTATTGTTATAATTTTTCAATTATTCACCTCAAATTTCAATTATTGTCTTTAAAATAATTTTTTTTACTCATTATTCAAGTATTTTTGTAATTTTCAAATTTTGTTCTTCATATTTTTCTATTATTTCTGCCATTTAAGATTTATTTTCTACAAAGTTCAATTATTTTATTCAAATTTTTTATTGACATGAATTTTTAAATTTCTTACACCAGTTTTCAATTATTTTCTACAAATTTCAATTATTTCCTACAACCTTTAATTACTCTCTTCATATTTAAGTTTTTTTTGCCGTTTTTGAATTATTCTCTTCAAATTTCAATTATTTTTCTCAAACTTGAATTCATTCCTTTAACTTTCAATTTTTTTCCTCAAAGTTTCAATATTTTCTCCAATTTTTCAATTATTATCTATAAATTTTTAATGTTTGGACCAGCTTTTAATTATTTATGTCATTATTCAATTTGTTCCTTAACATTCAATTGTGTCGTCAATTTTTTAAGTATTGTTGTCAAATTTTTAATTTTTTATAGCAGTTATAAACTATTTTTGTCATTTCTCAATTATTTTTTCCGAATTTCAATTATTTCCTACAACCTTCAATTACTTTCTTCATGTTTAAATTTTTTTGCCATTTTTTAATTATTTTCTTCAAATTTCATTTATTCTTCTTTACATATTTTTTAACTCCTAATATATTTTTTAAATTATTGTCTATAAATTTTTAATTTATACACAAGTTTTAAATTATTTATTTTATTATTTAATTAGTTTCTTAACTTTTGAATTGTTTTGTCAATTTTTCAAGTATTCTTCAAATTTTTAAGTTTTACACAAGTTATCAATTTTTTTTATCATTTTTCAATTACTTTTTTTTCAAATTATAATTATTTTTGTCAATTTTCAAAAATTTTTGACATTTTTAAATTATTTTCTTCAAGTTTCAATTATTTTCTTGAAATTTGTATGACTTTTTTTATTTTTCAAACTATTGTCTGAAAAGTTTAAATTTTTAACCAGCTTTCAAATTTTGATGTAATTGTTCAATTAATTTCTTTATATTTTAATTATTTCGTCAATATTACAATTATTGTACTCAAAAGTTTTATTTTTTTACACCAGTCTGAAATGTTTTTTTAAATTTGATTTATTTTCTATCATTCTCCAATTGTTTTGTTTTAACTTCAATTTTATTTTTAAATTTTTCAATTATTTTCTTTAAATTTCAATTTTTGTCTTCATTTTATTGTTTTTAATTAATTTTTTAATTACTTTTGTCATTTTACAATTTTTAATTTAAAATTGAATTATTTTTGTCATTTTTCAATTATTTTCTTCATATTTCAATTATTTTTGACACTTTCGATTTATTTTCTTTAAATTTGAATTATCCTTTCTGATGGCTGGCCCCAGATAACTTACTATTAGTAATTTCATACTCATTGTTGCCTACACACTTTTTTTACTTAAAAACTCACTATTTACTCACTTTTTAAATTAAAAAGTCATTTTTTTCACTATTTTTAATCTGCCATTCTGCTGGCAGCCTTATGAATGTACAAAAAATTAGTTTTAAGAACTCCAAAAAGGTCAGGGAAAAAGAAAAAAAATGTCATGGAAATCAGGGAAAAGTCTGGGAAAATTGTTATAAGATATTTGTGGCAACCCTGCATTTGTTTAAGCTTAATAAATAAACAAATGAGAGCGTCTCAACAAAAAGTTCAAAACTTTAACCCCCTCCGTTTCGGGCAATTTTTTGTATAATCCAAAAATATTTGGCTGATAAATTACTTACCTATAAGACATCTCATAACAGTAATTGGAAAAGGATTAAACAAAATTCTTTTTTTTGGCTGGACAGTTGACGTGAAATGCATCATATATTAAAATAAGTTTTTTTAAAAATGTGTCAGCAACAGCTCTTAGATGAAAATGAGTGGAATTACCCATAGTGAAGTAGGAAGTATTGCGCATGGGAAAACCAGTTTTTCAATTTGTTTTTAATATGTTTAAACATGTTGTGCAACTAGAAATTATTCATTTAATTTTACCAATAGCAGTATGTTACAGCTTGAGCATCCGTGCCGCGATATTTTTGTCATTAAGAGGTATTCTAAAAGGGTTAGTTTTAAAGGAAATTGGAAAACTAAAAGTACAATCTGGAAAAATGCTGTTTTTTCCGAAACAATGAAATATAAGTTTGTTAATTAATTAATTTTTTGTTTTTCTTTAACGCCAATCGAAAGAACTCATCTTAAGACGTAAGAAATGATAATTGAAAAAAATTTTGTAACTGTCTTAAGGACCGAATTATAGCTTCAAACTTCATGACAAAAATATGTACATTTGGTCCTTAATGAGTTAACTCGAAAATGTTAACTCTAAACTCCACCAACCGTTAACTCCCCAAATTGTTAATAGTGCACAAAGTCTTCAACCACGCAAAACCTTGAATAAAAATTTAAGTATGAATTACAGTGATAAATATTATTTTCATTTCAATTTTTCATAATTGCAGAATGTTTACCCAGTTCCTGTTACTACTACTCCTCGTATGGAAAACTAATGGTCTCATTGCCTACGATTGCTCCATTACGAATATGAACCATACGAAGTTATCGACGGTCGATGTCAAGGACTGCTATGTTCCAGAATCGGACGTTAAAGAAGAGCAGCGTTTTGTGCAACTTCTGGAATTGAAGAAATATGCTGAAACAACGGTCATGCAGTGCAAAGTACTTGTGCATAGAACGGTGTACCACTGTGGAATGTTCTCCCATCTTTCAATGTTCAAAAATGGATTGAATGAATATTTACTTAATGTCAACAGAACTGTTTGTGAGTCACTGCACAATGGAGGAGAACTGGATTTCAAGAATGGAGATCCAATTAAGAACATTCCAATTAACTTCTCCGTGAAGTATCCGATGACTTTTGCCGGAAAATTTACAAAAGATTCAGATTGCGATGGGGTTAATTACAAATCTATTTTTTCAAAAGTTTGGGGTGCAATTTGGTCAAAACTTACCTCTTTTAGTAGCATTAGTCTTTCATTTGTTTCATTATATGGATTATTTCAGGTAATAATAATAATAAACTATTCCAATTTCATAATAGACCTTTACAGTCTGTACGCGGCATTTGGTATTTCGTATAAATTACTGTTAGCTCCGTTTTCAGCCTTAACGAATTATTATATTCACGCAGCACATATACAACATGATAATGAGTTACGTGCTTTAATAATATAGAATTTAATATAGAATTTATATATTTTTTGTTTTTTGCTTTTTCTTTAATTTAGCGTTTCTAACTGTGAAAACTGCACTGAGAGAAATAGATATTCAAATTTACTATCCTGGATATTAAAAAAAAATTATTTTAATATCTGGCTATTAAGTTTGAATATTTAAATACTATGTATTAATGTATGGATGTTAAATTTGAATATCTATTACTTCTACTTTTCTCAGTGTGTAACTTCAACTCGACAACTAACTGTAATAACTTTTCCTTGTGTACATGAAGGGAAATTAATGTTTTTATTAAATCACAATAATTATTTGTTTAAGAATTTTTAAGTAACAATTGTAATACATTAATATTCTCTATTGTATTTCATTTATAAATTTAGAATTAAGCTGCAATTTAAAATGTTACAAATACATATTTTAACGTTTCAAAGGACTGTACGTGTTAATTAATTCCTCAAAATCACATTAAGTATCCATTACTTCCTTTAAAAAAATAAATAATAGAATATTTAAGTTTTTATTCAAAATAGTTTTGTAGGAATACAAAATTAAAAAGAAATGATATTTAAATAATATATAAATATGAAGTTATATAGTATAATATAAATGTAATATAAATAATATATATGGGTAATTCTCCACGTAGCGGACAAATTGTCGAAAACAATTGTCAAAAATTTTTTTTATCAATATCATAAAAGTTAATATAAATTCTTCAAGTTAAAGTGTCTGAAATGAAGTGTCCATGATGGGCCGGACAAAATATTTATAATTTTGGTATTTTTTTAAACAAATTACTTGTAAGCACTTATATGTACCTTACGTTAAAAACTGTGTATGCAAATAGATTCTATAATGAAAATTAAAAACCGAGTGATGAATTCATTTTCACAAAAATTAAAAACGCTTTCTGTTAAAAATATTTTTTTCGGTAATTTATGGAAATTTATGGAAATTTGTGGGAATTTACACTGTAATTTATGGAAAGTTTCACAGTAATCTATAAAAATGTGTAAAACATAAACCACGATTCCAAAATTTGAGTTTGGTAATTTATAGAAATTTATGCGGTAATTTATGGAAATTTTCGCGGTAATATATAAAAATGTGTAAGGCATAAACCACGATTCAAAAAATTGATTTTGGTAATTTATGGAAATTTATGCGGTAATTTATGGAAATTTATGCGGTAATTTATGGAAATTTTCACGATAATTTGTAAAAATGTGTAAGGATCAAATCACGATTCAAAAAATTTATTTTGGTAATTTATGGAAATTTATGCGGTAATTTATGGAAATTTTGGCGGTAATTTATAAAAATATGTAAGGCACAAACCACGATTTAATAAAATTATTTTGGTAATTTATGGAAATTTTTTAGGTGATTTATACAAATTTGTGTAATGTACAAACCACGATTCAAAATTTTAAGTTTGGTAATTTATAGAAATTTTAGAGTTCATTTATAAAAATGTCGATGTAATTTATAAAAATGTGTAAGCAACACACCATAATTTAAACTTTTTATTTCGGTAATTTATAAAAAAAAATGTAAAGCACAAATAACAATTTAAAATTTTGATTTTGGTAATTTATGGAAATGTTCGCGGTAATTTATAGAAATTCTAGCGGTAATTTATGGTAATTTGTTTGGTAATTTATGGTAAACTTACTTGTACTATGGCAGTTTATAAGAACTTTCAATTTTATTGTTTAATACACCACACGCAGAACTTACACAAATTTGTCCATGTTATACCAATGCCGGTCGAAAATTTGAGGTTGGTGGAGACGGTGGAGACGGTTGAAACTATTTCGACCGGCATTATTAATTCCCTTGTTTTTTAGAAAATAATCATTAATTTTTAATTTCTCTCGCATGGATTACTTTTATATGGTCAAAAATAATACAAATACACTTTATTCAACTTTTATTATAAATAATTTTCGAATTTATTGTAAAATATTCAACGACCGGTAGAGGTTGGTGGAGACGATTTTATGAGGCCCTGAACAAATTTAAAATTTGAATTGAAAAAAAATGAATAAATCAATTAGGAAATTGATTGCTTTTTTCATGTATCAACATAAGGAAGTTGATTGTTACTTATTCCAAAGTAGAACTATGTTAAAAATTTATTTTTATTTATGAAATTTTATTTTTATTAATAAAATAGAGGATAATAGAAAAAACTGTAGTCAAAGATAAATAGCAAAAAAAATCCAAAAATTTTTTTTTTTGTACTAAACGTTTTTTTTATTTAATTATAATAAATTAAACAATACTATATGCCAATATTTATTGTACTTATTAATGAATATTGGTACAAATATTAATTTTTCTTTTTTAATTTCTTGTGGGGACAGGTCAAATAATTACATTTTTAGCCTTTTTAACCGTTTAAACGAAAAAATATTATATTATATACAAAAGTATCTGTTGGTTTTTGTTTATAAATATAAAAGTTACCTTTTCACGTTGAAATAATAGAAGAAGACAAAAATTATTTGGGATTATTCTTTCAAAACATGGGGAAAGTGAATTTGTGCGCTACGCGGAGAATCACCCATATATTCAAATATAAATAAAACTATATACACTGAGAAAATATGCTGCTTCTCAAAATCACTCGGATGTAAAGAAACAACATATCGGCGATGACAATTGACCATCTAGTTTAACAGTAGCCATTATTGTGCTGAAAATAAACAAAATGCTTTGCAGGGGCCATATGAACAACCTCTTTCGTTTACAGTAATCAAAAATTGGTTATATTTAGCAATCTTATTTTCTCAGTGTACAATTAGAAAGTTAATAAAATACAAAATTTAAAACAAATGCCTCTCTGTCGAAAGAAATTTTCTTAATTTATATATATATTATAACGTTTGTCATGACTGTAAATTTTAATTCTTTCCTCAAAATTCCCTACAATGTCCATTATCTGCTTTACGAAAATAAAAACTAAAATATTTAAGCTTTCCTTTAATATATTTTTTTAATAAATCTGATTCAACGTGTTTTGAGAAATTCAACAGGTTAACTTTCAAACTACATTTTGTATATAAATTACATATGTTTTAATAACATTATTTTCATCAATGTCAAATTTAGAAATTTTTCTTTCAAAACCGCCTATTACAAAAGAAATTTGGCCTTAGTTAGTAGAAAAAGTAATTATTTAAAATTTATCTCATATTGGCAATTGTTTCTGAAGGGGGTCGTTTATAAATAGAATGCCCCCTATAGAAGTGTACAATATGACTCAATCCTACAAACCGCTAAGACCCTATAGTTGTCGGCCACCTTACAGAAAAATGTGAATACTGTTGTAAAATTTAGAACAAAAATTTTTTTTTCTTTAAGATTCTGGTAATGATATGATTTGTCGTTAGAAATACGTTGGATTCATTATTGGTGCTGAAATTGTAGCGAGTTTATAGTAAAAACAAAAAGATTAAATTCGGGTAGAAAAGTCGGTGAGTTATTAAAAATTCAATGTGAAATATTTTTCCAAGGAAGCTAGTGGCGTAGGAACCGGTGGGGCAGAGGGGTCAGTTGCCCCCCAGTCTCAACAGTGGGGGGGGGCAAATATCATGTTTGCCCCCCCCCGAAATTTTACGTTAAATGTACTGATATATATATCTACACATATACATGTAATATATATGTATATATATATACACGTCATCTTAAGCTTTTTTCCCCCCAGAAAAAAATTCGCTCCTACGCGCCTGAAGGAAGCAGTTCTAACAAGAAAAATCGGGCAAGTACGAGTTACACTCGTACAAAGTCGAAGGGTTCCGTACATCTCTAATTTTTTTTTTAAATATATGAGGTAGAGATTTAAAAATATCCACCAGGAAACCATTTTTAAAAATAATTTTTATTATACACTAAATAAAATTTTATTAATACAAATTTTAAGCACTATAAGTCAAAACTTTTGAAGCTGGGGATCAGGGTCATTTTTTAATTCACCAATTATTATTCAAACTTTTTTTTTTAAAAACAAGAATTTTGGATAGTTAATTCTATGAAGAAGAACATTAACAAACTTCTATATAATTTTCCAGTAATTTACACATAAATCGACATACATCTACCAAATTTCATCATCCTAGGTCAAATAGTTTGAAAGATTAGGGGGGGGGGGGGACATGGTCATTTTTTGAATTTTTTTCAAAAAATCGTATTTTTGGCTAGTAAACACTACGAAGACAGTCTTTACGAAAGTTCTCTATAATTTTCCTGTAATCTACTCGTAAATCTACATATGTGTACCAAATTTCAGCGTCCTAAGTCAAATAGTTTAGAAGATTAGGGGGAGGGGACATGATCATTTTTTCGAATTTTTTTCAAAAAATCGTACTTTTTGGCTAGTAAACACTATGAAGACAGTCTTTACGAAAGTTCTCTATAATTTTCCTGTAATCTACTCGTAAATCTACATATGTGTACCAAATTTCAGCGTCCTAAGTCAAATAGTTTAGAAGATTAGGGGGGGGGGACATGATCATTTTTTCGAATTTTTTTCAAAAAATCGTACTTTTTGGCTAGTAAACACTATGAAGACAGTCTTTACGAAAGTTCTCTATAATTTTCCTGTAATCTACTCGTAAATCTACATATGTGTACCAAATTTCAGCGTCCTAAGTCAAATAGTTTAGAAGATTAGGGGGGGGGGACATGATCATTTTTTCGAATTTTTTTCAAAAAATCGTACTTTTTGGCTAGTAAACACTATGAAGACAGTCTTTACGAAAGTTCTCTATAATTTTCCTGTAATCTACTCGTAAATCTACATATGTGTACCAAATTTCAGCGTCCTAAGTCAAATAGTTTAGAAGATTAGGGGGGGGGACATAGTCATTTTTATGAATTTTAGGGCAAAGAAAGTGGTTTTTGCTGGATTTCGGCATGTTCATGAGCTCGAGTCGCGTTTTCCATATCATTTTCGTAAATCCAAGGTGAAATTACATATTTGGACCAAATTAGAAGACTTTAGCTTATATAGTTTAGAAGTTAGAGGGGGTGCGAAAACGGACACACATAGTGATTTTAATAGGGTTCCGTTTTACGGTACGGAACCCTAAAAATTAATAAGATATTGAAATTTATTTTTAATATTCAAGTTCCTAAAATCTCAGTAAAGAAGTTTAAGCTTGAGTGATTAAAAAAAAAATTTTTTAATAGATTTTTTAAGGTGGCCGACTACTGTATTGTTAAATCTTGTAACCAGACAGCTGTCGGCCAGCTCATTAAAAACTGTGAATACGGTTGTAAATTTTGAAACAAAAAATTTTCTTCTTAAGGATTCTTGTAATTAGATGATTTGTCGTTATAAATACGTTGGATTTATTATTGATGCTCAAAAAATGGCGAATTTATAGTGAAAACAAAAAGTGGTGTTAAATTTGAGTGGAAAAGAAGGTTAAAGTTATTAAGAGCACTCTTTAGAATAGTCCTCGAAATAGTCTTCCACAAATGCAGTTATAGGATGAAAATTTGAAAAGATATTGAAATTTATTTTTAATATTTAAGTTTCTAAAATCTCAGTAAAGAAGTTTAAGCTTGAGTGATTAAAAAAAAAAATTTTTTAATAGATTTTTTAAGGTGACCGACTGCTGTCTAGAAGGAAGCCGATATCTATGTGTTTGCTGGCCGACAACTGTCTTTTTATTACTTGTAAACAACACAATATTTTAAATAGTAAAATAAATTTTTTTCTTAATGTTTTTGAATAGACAGTTGAAGGCAGTCATAAAAAACAAATATGTTTATTAAAAATTAATGTACATTACTCAGTACTATTTTTATACCGTTTTTAGCGAAAGGATACTCTTAACTGGCCGACAACTGTCTGGTTTACCCTATATCCATAATTTTATAATTTTTTTTTAAATTTTAAATTATTTTGATTCTTTTTTAATCAATTCCCACAATTTTCAATTACTTTTATTAGATTTAAATTATTTTCCGCAATTTTTTTCATTATTTTTATCATTTTTTAATTATTAAGCTGCATTATTTAAAATGAATGTAGAATTCATGTAGGTAGGGTAATGTCACTGTGAATGGACCGCTTAACCTTTTGTTCGAATAAATTCTTTATGAGAATAAATTAAATGTACTTTTCTATTCCAAACTTTAGATTAGATTCCTAGATAAGAGTTTATGTCATGAGACCTTTCATTTTGTTATTTAGAAGAATTAAAATTGGCGTAAAAAAATATGCTTTTTTCAGGAATGAAAAAAATGTAACCTTGAGTGAACCAATTTTCAAAAATTGCAAGAAAAGGTAAAAAAAGCAATGAAAACTCAAGAAATTGCAAAAGTTATTGAAAATTTTTAATTTCTTTCAGTAAATAATCTAGTTTTGAGTACCTGTTATTCTATACTGTTTTCGACAATACCTTTCTTGAAAATCACAAAAATTATTAATAAGTAACATAAAATGTAAATGAAAACACTTTTATTTTCAAATTTTTTTTCCACAAAAAGGGTAAATTGACATTAGGAATGAAAAAATTTAGACGGTTTACTCAAGACTATAAACAATAGTCCACTGAAGGTGACTTCTGACTTTTTAAAGGAGCCACAAACAATTTTCTTTCGAGGCAAAATTATCACTTCATTAATCTTAGACAATCAATTTCAATGTCCAAACTAACAGCAAAAAAATATATTACACTTTAGAACTCGAGTTCAACACTATTTTTACACTTCAGAATAACTTTATTAATTGTGACAGCGACTTTTTCGACATTTTGTTTTTTAAAAAATTCGTTTTGTCAAACAGTAACATATTCATTACAAGATTTTTACATCCGCATATATATAAACTTGTTAAGGAAATTTTTGCAAGGCCTTCTGCAGTATTTTATTAAATTTGTTTAATTAACTACATGTTCCGATTTTTTTTAAAGTCCTCTTCAGGTTAAGATAAGAGATTTATATCGGATAAATAAAAAGTTTTAAAAACATAAATCATATTTGGATGTTTATTTAAAATTTAAAAAAATTATGGATTTTCATAATTTAAAACTTTTTGGATCATGAATCATGATCATCTTAACCTGAAGAGGACTTTAAAAAAAATCGAAACATGTAGTTAATTAAACAAATTTAATAAAATACCGCAAAAGGCCTTGTAAAAATTACTTAACAAAAGAAACATATTTATTCACCGCAAAACATAATTTCTATTGGTTTGTGGATGCGGCGCTGCTGTTCGAACTATTTATTTCACGTTTTCACTGTCAGATCACTAAAAACTTTTAGGCGGTCCACTCATGGTGGTGGTACACTCCAGGTGACATTACCCTACATTGTTTTTATAAACATTTGGTTCAATATTTCGGGTTTTATTTAGTAAAATAGCTTTTAATTTTAAAAGAAATATATTATACAAACTTTTTTTTAGTTTAAAAAAAGGCATTTGAGCAGTTTTATGAAATTAAATTAAAATTTTACAACAATTAAAAATGATATCAATTTTAACACATATAATCTTAAATTTTTATTTGTACATTTAAGAATGAAAATTTTTTCAAGAGAATTTAGTTTAGATAGTTTTATTGTCAATATTATAAATAAAAATACAAAAAGTCTTGAAAACTTAAGAAAGACCTGATCTGGAAACTAGTTTTAGCCCAACTGTAGCCCTGATTCGGCTGTCAATACTGGTCAGTTTCAGGTCTGGGCCATGTTTAATTTTTCATACGGGAGTTCTCGTAAAAAGTCGTCTTTAAACTTCCTATACATCTGTAAGGTAGTACGTTACTTTATACTTGTCCATTCTAATCCATTTAAGGTTCAAACCAGACGCACATCGGCATGCCCCCTATGCAACATCGATATGTTTATAAGTGAGAAATCCCACTTTTAAAACCATCTTCTGGATCCGCCCCTGGTTGGAAGTTGACTTGAAACAACGTGGACATCGGTTTGTTGCATGTTTACTTTAAAAATACCGATTTTTACAATTTCAATTTATCTTGCCCGAAAAAATTGATCAGGTGAAACCTTAACATCGGTTGGATACATGTCTATTTAAAAGTTGCCTATTTTTACCACTTGAAGTTAACTTCTCCGAAAAAGTTGACAGGAAATGACCTTGACATCGATTAGATAGGTGTTCATATGCATATCACAGTTGTCGATTTTGACAATTCGAGGTTAACTTTTCCAAGAAATTGACAGAAATAACCTGGACATTTGTTGGTTTCTTGATTACTTTATATTTGCCAATTTTTATAATTTGAGGGTAATTTCACCAAAGAAGTTGCCTGAAAATGATTTCGACTTTTAGGTACGTGTTTACTTTAAAGTTGTCGGTTTTGACAATTTGAGGTTAACTTTTCTCAAGAAGTACACCGGAAATAACCTGGAGAATGGATGAGCTTTTGGGTATATTGCAATTGTTGATTTCTATAATTTAATTTTGACTTCTTCAAAGAAGTTAACCGAAAATGAAGTGGACTACATTCCGGGCTCTTATGTACTTTGCAGTTGTTGATTTTTCTAATTTGAGGCTAAATTTTCCAAAAAAGGTAAGCGAAAATGAACCAACAGACATCGATTTAGTACTTGCTTATTTTGTCCTTGTTCATTTTTAAAATTCAAGGTTACTTTCACGGATGGAATTAACCTACAATGACGTTGATTGAAATTAACTCTCCCTGCAATTAACAAAATCTATTAAAAAACAGGTTATTTGACATACAATGTCTTCTAAAACTACCTTAAAATTTAATCCCCCTTCCCGAAATTATTTTTCATACACCTATGGGATTTGTGGTGTTTAATAGTTGTTGATTTTAAAATTTTAAAGTTAACATCGCCGATGAAGTTGGTTGAATTTCTAGGAGAAGATCATACTAATCGATTTTTTCAATTTTAAATTAATTTGTCTAAAATGTTATCAAAATTGATTTAGGTATTGATATGATCATTTTGGAAGCATAAGTTATACATAATTGTTCGACGGTTACATTCATTTCATATTTATTAGTGTGAAGTTTGCCTTTAAATTGATACCACAAACTGGTGCGAAAACAGAGCTGTGTGATATTGTTTTAGGACAAGTTTCAAAGAGTACCACTTTTTAAAGAGTACCCAGTTTTTACAGTGTACCGCTCAAATGGAACCCTATTAAAATCACTATGTCTGTCTATTTTAGTACCCGCTCTAACTTCCAAACTATTTGAGATAGAGACTTGAAATTTGGTACACATATGTAATTTGACGTTGGATTTACAAAACTGATATAGAAAATGCATAAAAAAAGCTGTCCTTCCCCTAGCCGCCAAACTATTTGATCTAGATAGATGAAATTTTGTACGCACATAATATGTAGTTTCACGTGTAGATTGCACGAAAAATATAGAAAACCTGATCGAAAGCAGTTGGCATCGCGTTGTGAAGGAAAAAAAAAATTTTAAAAAAGCGTGCCTCCACCTCTTTAGCACCCACATTTTTTAAATTAGAGTTTTAAAAATTGGTACACACATGTAGTTTCACATGCAGATTACACAAAAAATATAAGAAATATTATTAGAGTTAATGAATATATAGCGTTGTCAAGGAGGTACGGAACCCTTCGGTTTTCGTACGAGTGTAACTCGTACTTGCCCGATTTTTTTTCTATTATCAATAAGTTTCTTTAATTTTAAATACAATTGTTCAATTATTTCCTTTAAATTTTAATTCCATTCTTAAATTTTTATTGTCATTCTTCAGTTTTCAATTATTTACTTTTATATTCATTAATTCTTGGACTTTTGCAATTACTTTTTTAATTTGTAAGTATATTCTTTAAATTTCAATTCCCTTCAATTTTTATTCGCTTAAACTTTCCATTTCTGTTTTAAATTTTAATTATTTGTTTCAATTTTCAATGCACAGGCTTCACAGATCGTCCCCTATTTCCCCTAAATGTCCCCTATTTTGCGATTAGTCCCTAAAAGTCCCCTATTTAGAAAATGTTACCCTAAAATCCCCTGTTTTTCACGAAAGTATATTTAAAGTCAAGGTATCCAGAGATTTTCAATTATTTTAAATCTTCTTTCAATTTCTATTATTTTTCCAATCTTCAATTATTTCTATCATTTTTAAATTATTTTCTCTAATTTTTCATTTATTAAATTATATTTCAATAGATTTCCTGAATTTTCAATCCTTCATCTCCTATTCCAATTCTTTTTTTCAAATTACAATTACTTTTATCATTATTTTTTAATTTTTTCCTACCATTCATACTTATTTGTATTTTTATTTTACTAATTTCATAAACTGGCAATTATTTTCATCAGATTTAAATTCTTTCATTCAATTAAAATTCTTTTTTTCTACTTATTAAATATTTTCATTATTTTCCAATTAATTTCCAAAACTTGCAGTTATTTTTTTACATTCTAGTTTTTCTCATTATTTTTTCATTGTGTTTATCAATTTTCAGTTATTTTATTAAATTTTAATTTTTTCTATAATTCTAATTTTTAAAATTAATTTTTAAACGGATTTACTAAACCTTTAATTATATATTTCAAATTCCAATCAATTAAAAAAATTGTTAATAAATTTTAGAATTTTTCAATTCTTTTTTTTTCAATTTTACAATTACTTTAGGTGTTTTGTAATTAATTTTCTAATTTTTAATTATTTATCTCAAATTTCCATTGTTTTAAAAAATTTATCATTATTTTTGACATTTTTAAATTCTTCTCAATTCTCGATTGTTTTCTTTAATTCAAATATTTTCTAAATTTTAAATTATTTCTATAATTTTACAATTTTTTTCTCAAAATTATAATTTTTAAAATTATTTTTTAACTGATTTACTAAATCTTTAATCATTTAATTTATTTCAAATTTCAATTGATCAAAAACATTTTTAATGAATTTAGAATTTTTAAATTATTTTTTTCAAATTTACAATTACTTTCGGTATTTTGTGAATAATTTCTTAAATTTTAAATTATTTATCTCAAATTTCAATTATTTTTAAAAATGTATCATTATTTTTGCTATTTTTAAATTATTTCCTTTAATTTGATATATATTCTGTAAGTTTTTAAAATTATTCTTCTTAAATCTCGATTTTTTTTTCTAATTTTCTAATATTTTATTAATATTTAATTACCGTCTTCAGTTTTCAATTATTTCTATAATTTTGCAATTTATTTTCTTCAATTTTTAATTTTTAAAATAGTTTTCAGTTTGATTTACTTAGTCTTTATTTAATTTCCTATCTTAAATTTCCAGTCTTTGTTTTCAATGTTTAATTTGTTTTATAACCTTCTCATTGATTTCTTCGATTTTAAATTACCGTAATCATTTTTTAATTAGTTTCTTAAATTTTCATTTCTTTTTCTCAATTCTCGATTGTTTTCATCAATTTAAACTTCTTTTTCAATTATTCTCGTCATTTTTAAATTAATGTTTTCAATTTTCAATCATTTTCTCAATTTTTAATTATTGTCTTCCATTTTCAGTTGTTTCTATAATTTTGCAATTATAGAAACAATTTTTAATTTTTTAAATTATTTTTAAATTAATTTATTAAATATTTAATTATTTATCTCAAATTTGAACTCTTTCTTTTAATTTTTATTAGTTTTATAATCTTTTTTAATTTATTTTTTTCATATTTTTAATTGTGTTTTTTTAATTAATTACCTAAGTTTTCAATTTTTTTAATTTATCATCATTCTTATCTTTTTTTAATTATTTTCTCTTAGTTCATATAATATGTACTCTTTCAAATTATTTTTCTTATTTATCAATTATGTTCTTCAATTGTCAATTATTTTTATTATTTTTTTCAATTTTTAATTATTCTCATCATTTGTATTTCAATTATTGTCTTGGATTTTCAATTATTTCTGAAATTCTGCATTCATTTTCTTTAATTTTGAATTATTATTTATCAGTTTTAAATTACTTTCCACAATTTGTAGTTATTTTTCTTATTTTTTAAAATAATTTGAAAATGTTTTAATAATATTTTTTTTTATTCCACAATTTTGTAATTTTGTCCTACCCAAATAAAATCGAGGTTCTACTATATATAATTTATTTATCTTTATTTATAAAGTTTTTAAAGTACCCTAAAAGTTCCCTATTTTCGTATATTCAGTACCCTATTTCCCCTAAAATATTCTTCATTATCACTGTTGTTACGTTTTGATGTACAAAACCCTTACAATATTCCCTAGTTCCTCCTTTTAAATCAATTTCAATTAAGAATTTGATTTGGGATGAGGATTAAGTCAATGAGAGCACTAAAATATGTTGAATAATATTTATTTATTAGATAATTATGAGTTGAGAAGTTACAAGTGTGATTTTAGAAATTGAGTCTTACTTTTGAAGGATGGAAAAGATTGCCGTTAAACTTGAAGATTGTTTGTTGAAGACAAGCGATTGTGCTGGAGTAGTTTGTAGTTGATTAGGCGTTGAGTAAATAGTCGGTTATCCTAATAGCTGGACCCTTGATGCAGGTGAATTCTTGTAAAGAACAGGATCTTTTTGCAAGAGACTTAAAACTTGTTTTCTTGTAATAACTATGTGAATCTTCGAATACACATGGAGTGACAAATTGGACCGAATCAATAGAGTTCGATTAATATTTGGATTCGCACTTATTAGCGCGTTGCAATACAGTAAAACTGTATTCGAGATGATAACCGTATAATAGATTTAGAGTCTAAAATAGCGTAAGACTCTTGTATAAACTAAACAACTACTGACGGCTACTGGTAACTATTACTCAAATACTGGTAATTGCTCAACTCGTGATAACTGCTTAACTACTGAACAACTTAACTACTAGTCTTGTCGTTCTGTTAATCCAATTTATATTCAGTGATAATGGCTGCTTTTGTTTGTCCCTGCACTCCACTTCCTCATGCATAGATACCCATACCTATCTTCCTTCCGTTCCCCCTGCATAGGTTCAAGTTCATAATTCTCTACGCCAAAGTGAAAGTATAGTTAAAAAATGTTTGTCTTTGCTTGTCCCGTCTCCCCGTTCCTTTTACAGGTGTCTAGACTTGTAGTACCCTCCACCAAGAGGTAGCTGTCCTAGACTTGCGTTTGTCTTATGTTAACATAATCTCTTCCTTCCTCAAACGTTTTCAATTATAAAATCACCTCTACTCTTGTCTAATATTCGTATACAATATTAACCAAAATGATATACAATGATAGGAATTCTTATATTTGTAAGAATTGAATATTAACAATGTATATAACAATATATAAAGTATATGTATATATATATAGGTTACGAACGTAACACCTCCCCCCTCAGTTCGAGCATGGGAAAGAAATGATACATGCTCGAAAATTATTATTATTATATATTTTTTTTTAAATGCTCATTTTAAGGGAAATGTCATGATCGTGTACATTTGTCCAATTTTATTACTTTATTTCATATATACTAATTTTGATTCATACCAATGCATGCTATATTTAAATAATAATTACAATAAGAGATAGAATTGTTCTCTTTTTTTTGTTAATATTTTTATAGCTACTTGACAGATTGTAACAATTACTGTTGTAATAAAACAACTATGTTTTTCATTCATACTTATGCATTCGATTTTACTATTACTATATATGTATTTTTCATTTTTCAAGAAAGATCAATAAGTAAATAAATTTACTTCCCGTTTACATTAATACGCTTAACTTGTTACCTATATTGTAATTTGTACATAACATATGTTTTGTAATTTTACTCATTAAGTTTACACATATTTTATATTATTGTTTTATTTGTTATAGAGAAATTTTTATTAATGTTAAAATATTAATTTGTAATTGCAAAAGTAAAAAAAAAATTGTTACACACACACAAAAAAGAAAATTTGTTTTTCTTTGTTTGTTTTTTTTTTTTTTATACTTAAATAAAAAACTGCATGATTTTTTTTTATTACACACTCTCCTACTATTAACTTATTTTTGTTTTTATTACATGTTCAAAGTTAAATGCCCTTTACATATGTGAATTTTTAAAAGATGTTGTATTTATATGCTACTTAATATCGTTGTGGATTTAAATTTGATCATTTGTCAAAATATGTTATTGCTACGCACATTTAATTTGATCATCATCATTTTTTTATTTTAAATATAATTCATTAATTTTGTCATTTTAATTATTAATGTGAGTTTAGATGTGCGTATAATGTAGAAAATAGAAAATAAAATTTCATCATGTTTTACTTGGTCACATTCATTCATTTTTCTTGCGCTCCCAGAAAAATAAACATAGACATTTGATAAGATGGGACCGAAAGAAATTACTAGTCCTTTCGAGTTTCCGGTGAACCTCGAGTTCCTAGGATTTAGATAAAACACCGTGGCTAGAGAAAATAAATATTTTTTTTCTTAAAGTCATTCCGATTGCGTTTTCTGCGGTTCCTGTCTACGAGGTATGATTGTTATTAGAAAAACATAAAATAAATGAATCATTTTTATTCTGAAGTCCATTACCTAGAACAGATAACTTGTATTATTAAAAGTACACTAATTATTTTACAAGAAAAATGTTATTTTTGCGATAATCACAAAAATGACACTTTTGTAATCGGATTGGATTTGTAAGTGGAAGAAAGCTTTAAATAAATGTTATTATTTTACTTTAGATGATTTTTGTCAGCTGTAAATGTGATTTTCTTAAATGTCTCGTTTGTCAGATTTTTAGTAAAATTTTGTATCTGTTTATGAATTTTTATTTATTTTTCTGGTACAATACGTGACAGTTTGAGTCTATTTATATGTACTATTTTTTGTTTATTTTTTACTTGTATTTTAATATTTCCTTTATTTAAAATTTCTAATACTTTATGTGGTCCTGTGTATTGATTGGCAAATTTGTGAATTTTTCCCCCTTGGAGTAAGAAAACTTCATCCCCTACTTTAAAATCTTGTGGATTGCATTTTTTATCATAATAAATTTTTGACTTTTCTTTTGCTGATATTAAATTTTCTTTTGCAATATTTCTCATTTCATGTAATCTTGTTATCAAATCAGTTAAATAATGATCATATGTTTCTAATTTTTCGTGTTCCAGTGGTGGATCACTAGATGGTAACCGTGCCAATTTTCCAAAAATTAATTCATACGGAGTACATTTGGTACCCTCGTGTACACTGGTGTTGTATGAAAACATAGCGAGTTCTAACCAGTCGTCCCATTCTTCGTTTTTATTTATAAATTGTTTCAAATATTCTCCTAAGACGTGATGTGATCTCTCAATCGAACCGTTTGATTGGGGATGAAAAGCGGTTGTTTTAAATTGGCGAATTCTGAATCTTTTTGCTAAACGTCTCATTAAATTACTTAAAAAATCCGTCCCTTGATCTGTCAAAACACCTTTAGGTGATCCGTAAATACAAATAAATTTTTTGATAAATGCATCAGCTATTGTACTAGCTTGATGATTTGGAAGTGCTATTGCTAATGAATATTTAGTAAGGTTGTCCTGGATTGTTAATATATATTCATTCCCTGATTTAGTTTTTGGAAGTGGACCAACAATGTCCATTGCAATTTTTTCGAATGCCGTGCCTGGTGTATCCGTTATAATCATTGGATCCTTTGTTTTTACGCGTACTAATTTTTTGAGTTGACATTGTAAGCAATTTTGAATATACTTCTGAATATTAATTTTCATATTTTCCCAATAGTAATTTTGTCGTATTCTTTCATATGTTTTTGTAACACCTTTATGACCGCCAATTGCACTAGAATGTGCTTCTTCTATTAATTGCATATATTCTTCTTTAGTTGGATATTTCGTAATTCCGTTACATATTATTATTTTCACAACCGAATTTTCAAAAATACATTCAAACATAGAAAAAATTTCTTTCCAATTTATGTTATTGATCTGAGCAGTTTTTGCTAAACTTATTGTTTTTAACCTTAATTTTTCGGCTTCATTTTTTAATGAAATTATTGATAGTTTTATATTTTTTAAAGTATTGGACATATTTTCTTTCATTTCGTTTTCAATAGGAAGGGCTATGTGGTAAAAGGCCCCTTTTTTTATATTTTTTGCTATACCCAATTGAAGGTTTCCAAAATTAGGCAATTTTGCGCGTTTTACTAAAGACCTGGAGCCATTATCTCTAGGCTCTCCATTAACTGAAATAAAATAAGCGAAATTATCTTTACGCATTGGTAACTGATCCCTACAATCGATAATATATTTTTCTTTCTTGAGATTGAGATTTGTACAACTTTTATTTTCTTCTAAAGTGTCTTCTTCTTCTGATGATTCAGTATCTGTGTTTTCATAACCAAGATCAATTTCTTCCTTTTCTTCTTTATTTTTTTGATTTATATATTGAGGATCTGACATAACTTCGTCAGAATAGACTTCATTGTAGAATTTCTTTTTCTTTTGAGTTTGTTTTTTATTTTCTTCATTTAACAATTTTTTCGGCCTTCCTCTTTTCTTTTTGAAAAGGGAGGTATTAAAATGAATATCCTTTTTCGGTCTTCCTCGTTTTTTCTTTTTTTCTTCATGTTTATTTGATTTCTCTAGAATCTTGACTTGTTTATTTTCTTCATTTTTGTTTAAGGTATCTACTTTCTTCATTTGATTTCTTGTAACGACATTGCAGACACTAGGCAATGTACTTAGATTTTTTGTACCTGATAACATGTTTATAAATATTAGAAAAAGATTAATTATAAGATGAACACCTTGTTCAATTTTTTCTTGGACACTTCTTTGAGTGTATTCTTGATTAATTTTTTGAATATTTTTTTCGATTTCATTGACACTTTCTTGATTTATATTTTGAAATTTTTCTTCATTATTTTCTTCTTCAGGATTTTCATCTATTGGGTTCCTGGACAAGGCGTCTGCATTGACGTTTGTTTTTCCTGCTTTGTAAATGACATTAAAATCATACTCTGCTAATTTTAATTTCCATCTCGTGACCCTTGAGCATGGGTCTTTTGAATTTTGGAACCAAACCAAAGGTTTGTGATCCGTAACTAAAGTAAACGTTCTTCCATAGAGATATGGTCGAAAATGTTGAACGCAATAAATAATTGCTAATGCTTCTTTTTCGTACGTATCGTATTTTCTTTCTGTTTCAGTTAAAGTTCGCGAAGTATATGCAACTGGTTGATCTTTGCCTACTTTTCCTTGTGATAATATGCCTCCTATTGCAAAGCCTGAGGCGTCTGTCGTTAGAATAAATGGTTGAGAAAAATCTGGTCTTTTTAAAAGTGGTTCTTCGCAAAGTTTACTTTTTAATGTATTAAATGCCGTTTCTTGTTTTTCAGTCCAAAGGAAAGGAATATCTTTCTTTAAAAGTTCATTTAGAGGGTTTGCAATTTTGGAAAATTGTTCTATAAATCTTCTATAATAACCGGCGAGTCCTAAAAATTGTTTTATATTTTTGACATTTTTTGGTACTGGAAATTTTTGCACTGCTTCCACTTTTTTCGGGTCGGGTCGTACTCCATGTTTATCGATAATGTGTCCTAAATAACATACTTCTAACCGTAAAAATTCGCATTTATCGGGCTGTAATTTCAAATTTGCACTTCGTAGTCTTTCCATGAATTTTGAAAATTTTTCTTCGTGTTCTTCTAACGTATTTGCATAGATAACAACGTCGTCTAAATAGACAAACAATTCAATTCCTTGTAAACCTAATAGTACTTGATCGATTAATTTTTGAAAGGTACTCGGCGAATTTTTTAAACCAAATGGCATTCTGTCGAATTCATAATGCCCATACGGTGTTGAAAATGCGGTTTTATGCGCGTCTCTTGGATCCATTTTGATCTGATGAAAACCGGAAGCTAAGTCGAAAACGGAAAAATATTGAGCGTTTGATAATTGGTCTAACAAATCGATTATATTTGGCAAAGGGTAAAATTGTCCTACTGTACGTTCATTCAATTTTCTGAAGTCTAATACTAACCGCCATTTTTTGTTTCCTTGAGAGTCGTCCTTCTTCGGTACTATCCAAATGGGTGTGTTATATGGTGAATCGGAAGGTTTAATAATTTGTTGTTCTAATAATTCGTTTACTTGACGTGTCATTTCCTCTTTGTGTACAGGTGGAAATCTATATTGTTTTGTTATAATAGGTGTGTCATCTGTAGTAATAATTCTGTGTTTAATAAGATCAGTTGCTTCTAAATATTCTCCCGGTATATGAAATCTATCCGAGTATTTCTTTACTAATTTTATAACATGTTCTAGCTCTTCTTTGTTTAAATGGTCTAGTCTCAGTAACTTTTTCAATTCTTCTACTCTATCTGTTCCTGTGATATTAAAAAATTTTCCTGATTTTTGATTGTTTGTAAACACGTTAATTATTTGTTCTATTACAATATTTTCATTGTTTTTGAAATTACATTTTTGATTTTCTTTTTCTAATTCTTTAAAATCTTCCAGTTTTATATTAAGAATAGGTATTTTTATAGACTCGTTGCGTGTGTTAAATACCTTTATATATGCTTTTCCTTCTGTATTTGTTACAACTGCGTTGCCTAAGAAAACACCTTCTGCTACTGACTGTTTAGGGATAAAACCTATCTTTTTATCTTTATTTAAAATTTTAACATGAATATTATAAACTGATCTAGCTGGTATTGTAAAATAATCGTTTGATTCAAAGTAAAATTTTTGATTATTTATTTCTATGTGTCTTTCTTCATAATTTATTTTTACTTTATTATTGACAAAAAATTCTGTTCCTAAAATACCGTCGTGTTCAATTGGTACATCATTCGATAATAAATTAAAAATTGTCGGAATGCCAAAAATATTAAGTTTTATTTGTCCTAATGTATAAACTGGATGCTCATTAATTCCTGTTAATTTGATGCATTTATTTTTATCAATTTCTTCATCATTATGAAGTGCTCGAAGTTTTAACAAATTTGGTCCTGCGCCTGTATCAATCATCATAGTTGTAGATGTTTTAAGTCCATTAGTATTTACACGAACGTATGGTATTGAATTAGATTTTGCTAAATTTATATGTTCTGTAGGGAGTTCATTATTGCCGGATGCATTAAAATTTTTTAATCTATCCTCGGAGCATCCTGCTGAGGAAGAATTTTGGAGTTTTCCGAACGTTCTACTGGATGTTGAGTTTGTTGTTGGCTATTATTTCGAATTCTTGCTCTACATTCGCTAATAACATGTCCCGGTTTTTTGCAATAATTACATAATATATTTTGAGTGGAGTTTGTCGATTGATTATTCCTACTTGTACTTGGTCCTTGCTGTTGTAATTGTTCGTTTCGTTGATTCTGATATTTGCTATTATGTGAATTTTGATATCTGTTTTGATTTTGATATTGATTCTGATTTTGATATTGATTGTAATTTTGGAATTGATTTGGTGAAATTCTAAACTGGTTTTGGGTTTGATTTTGATATTGATTTCGCGGAGGGTTTTGATAGTAATTTTGATATTGAGCTTGAGATGCATTAAATGGTTGATTTTGATTTCTATTACTAAATCGATTTTGATACTGATTTTGATATGTAAAAGAAGGTTGATTTTGATTTCTGTTACTAAAACGATTTTGATATTGATTCTGAGATGTAAAATTTCGTTGTGAATGTATAAAATTTTCTTGTCTTTGTCCTAGTAATTTATTAATTTGAAAACAATTTACTGCAAAATGTCCTTTTTTACCACAGAGTAAACAAGTAATGATTTCATCCTGAGCAACATTTATCTTTGTTGTCTTAGCAAATTCTTTATTGTTTTTGAAAAAATGTTCATTTTCAAGTTTTTGCGTATTTTTTCTTAGTTCATTACGTGATAATAATTTTCTTTCAACTTCTATTGCTTTATTTACTGCATTTTTAAATGTGTCTGATGTTCCTACTCGTAATTCTAATTCTGGTCTAAGTCCTCGCGTAAAACAATCAACAATGGTTTCTTCTAGTCCTGTTTTAAATGTTTCGTCTACTGTATTTTCGTTATTAATTCTGTGCGCATCTAAAATTCTTTCTGCTGCTTCTGCAATTCTTGACCCATAAGATACTACGTTTTCATGTTCCCACATATACATTGCCCCTAATTCCCCTTGTAACTGATATACTGATTTTGCGGGTGCGTAAACTGTTTTTAATCTTTCTGATAATTCCTGTACTGTGTTAAAACTATGCCCTAATATAATTTTCCTTGCTTCGCCTGAAATTCGCCCCCGAATTAATTTTACTAAATTCTTTTCCACATCTACATTTTCTGGAAGCATTGATTTTGCTTCTACACAACCCTCAATAAATATCGATAATGGCATATTTTTTCCGTCGAATAATGGAATTGTTTCCAAAGCGTCGCGTAAAGAAACTTGTTGGTTATTGGGTAAAGCCATATTTCCTAAATCTAATAAATTTTCAGAATTAATGGAAGATGCTGAGGAACTACGTCCTGATTAATTTTCAAAAGTGTCGTTAATTTCCTCTATTAAAGTTTTATTTAATTCAGACTGATTTTTATTAAAGCCAAATTCTTCTAAATTATTTAAATGACTGTCAATTAAAGTTTTTTCTGCCGTAAGTTCTTCGCTATCACTATTATCACTGTTAGAGGTATCGTCGCTGTCAAAAAGTTGAGTTGAAATGAATCCTGAATCCGATTGTTTTTCTTTTTGTGAAAAATTAATATTTGGATTTGTTTTAGTATACCTGGGTGTACTTGTAAATGGTTTTGATTTGATATTAGGAATTCCAGAATTTAAGGATAGTTTAGGATTTTCTTTTATTTTTGAGCGAGTTAAATGTTGAGAATCAGTATTATTTTCATTTGAATTAGACATTAATTTCGAGTTGCATGATACTTAAAATTACAATTTTTATAAAAACAAAATCATTTGCATATAAATGTAATAAAAGGAAGTATTTTATGCAAAAGATTTTATAAATAAATATTCTCACTCTTCTAGAAAAAATGTCAATAAACTTGCATTAACGAATAAATTGTAAAAAAGATAAATGATTATGTTGTACAGATTCTACCGTATTTTTAAGAGGACTCAAACCCCCATTTACAAATAAACTTTTAGGATTTACAATTGTAAATGCACCTAGCAAATATAAGGGAAACGAACCCTTCTTTACAAATATACCTTTAATAGTTTAAAATTTATAATGCTCCAAGCTAATACGGATCATATACAACAAATATTTTTAAAATGATATTAAGGATTTTATTTCAAACATATATACTTTTTATTGACACTTTTAATTTAGTTAGCTCATTGATTTTTGGTAAATTTGAATTTTATTTAAAATTTAAAAAAAATTTTCATGAATTTTTATTATTGACTTATATATTGTTTCTAAAAAAAAAATTTTTACAAATTTTTTCTCATCGACTTATATTTTATTTCCCGGGCCGATGCACCAAAATTGTGAAGGGCTTCTGTTACGTTTTGATGTACAAAACCCTTACAATATTCCCTAGTTCCTCCTTTTAAATCAATTTCAATTAAGAATTTGATTTGGGATGAGGATTAAGTCAATGAGAGCACTAAAATATGTTGAATAATATTTATTTATTAGATAATTATGAGTTGAGAAGTTACAAGTGTGATTTTAGAAATTGAGTCTTACTTTTGAAGGATGGAAAAGATTGCCGTTAAACTTGAAGATTGTTTGTTGAAGACAAGCGATTGTGCTGGAGTAGTTTGTAGTTGATTAGGCGTTGAGTAAATAGTCGGTTATCCTAATAGCTGGACCCTTGATGCAGGTGAATTCTTGTAAAGAACAGGATCTTTTTGCAAGAGACTTAAAACTTGTTTTCTTGTAATAACTATGTGAATCTTCGAATACACATGGAGTGACAAATTGGACCGAATCAATAGAGTTCGATTAATATTTGGATTCGCACTTATTAGCGCGTTGCAATACAGTAAAACTGTATTCGAGATGATAACCGTATAATAGATTTAGAGTCTAAAATAGCGTAAGACTCTTGTATAAACTAAACAACTACTGACGGCTACTGGTAACTATTACTCAAATACTGGTAATTGCTCAACTCGTGATAACTGCTTAACTACTGAACAACTTAACTACTAGTCTTGTCGTTCTGTTAATCCAATTTATATTCAGTGATAATGGCTGCTTTTGTTTGTCCCTGCACTCCACTTCCTCATGCATAGATACCCATACCTATCTTCCTTCCGTTCCCCCTGCATAGGTTCAAGTTCATAATTCTCTACGCCAAAGTGAAAGTATAGTTAAAAAATGTTTGTCTTTGCTTGTCCCGTCTCCCCGTTCCTTTTACAGGTGTCTAGACTTGTAGTACCCTCCACCAAGAGGTAGCTGTCCTAGACTTGCGTTTGTCTTATGTTAACATAATCTCTTCCTTCCTCAAACGTTTTCAATTATAAAATCACCTCTACTCTTGTCTAATATTCGTATACAATATTAACCAAAATGATATACAATGATAGGAATTCTTATATTTGTAAGAATTGAATATTAACAATGTATATAACAATATATAAAGTATATGTATATATATATAGGTTACGAACGTAACACTGTGAAGCCTGAATGCAGTTGTTAAATGTGTAATTTTTTTCAACAACAGGGCAGCCAGCGACTCACTATTCTCACTTTTACTCACTTTTTTTAAAATCGCTCACTATTACTCACTTTTTTTTTAAAAAAATCACTTTTCTCACTTTTTTAGTAAAATGTATGTTTAAGTTCCGGGGATGAATTTATAATTATCGTAAATTTTTTACTTACAGTCAACGAATACCTAATTTTCATTAAATTTCAATCATTTTGATCATTCCCTTTAATTATTGTCACGAATTTATTATTTTTTTCAATTATTTTCTACAAATTTCAATTATTTTCTTCAAACTTGATTTACTTTCTTCATATTTAAATTTTTTTGTCAAATTATTTTTCTCAAAGTAATATTTTGTTCAATTTTTCAATTATTGTCTATAAATTTTTAATTTTTACACTAGCTTTAAATGATTTATTTCATTATTCAATTAGTTTCTTAAGAATTCAATTATTTTGTCAAATTTTCAAGTACATATTTAAATTTAAATTTTTTAATTTTTATACCAGTAGTCAATTATTTTTGTCATTTATCAATTGCTTTTTTCAAATTACAATTATTGTCGTCAATTTTCAAATTTTTGTACACGTTCGAATTATTTTCTTTAAATGTCATTTTCTTTACTTGATTTATGAAAATATTTTCAGGAATAACTTTCGCAACACAAAATACAAAAGAGAAATTCAGTTTTTAAAATATCCAAATCAACTTTTTGGAATCCAGAACATTACTTTTGGTAAAACTTGAATTTTGAAAATGTTAAAATAATAAATTCATTCATTTCAGCGTTCAAAACTTTATGATTATTCACAAATTTAAATTTTTTCACATTCTTCAAGTATTTTCAACAAATTTCAATTATTTTCTTTAAAGTTGCATTACTTTCTTTATATTTAAATTTTTTTTATCATTTTTAAATTATTCTCTTAAAATTTTCTAGTATTTTCTTCAGACTTCAATCAATTTCTTCAATTTTCAAATATTTTTCTCAAACTAATATTTTGTTTAATTTTTAATTATTGTGTATAAATTGTTAATTTTTACACCAGCTTCCAATTGTTTGTCATCATTCAATTAGTTTCTTTAGATTTCAATTATATCTTCAAATTTTAAATTATTTTATAGAATTTTTAAAATAATTTTTAATAATTAACATTTGTTATTCCACTTTTGAATTACATTTCTTATTCTTTATTAATTTTTCTTTTAAATTTTAATTTTTTTGTCATTTTTCAACTGTTTTCTACAAAAAACTTTTCTGATACTTTAAAACTATTTTGTTCAAGTTTCAATTTTTTTTTTTAACTTCTATTATTTTTTCTATTTTTTAACTATTGTCTAAAAAGTTTAATTTTTACACCAGCTTTCAATTATTTATTTCATTATTCAATTAGTTTCTTCAAATTTTAATTATTTCGTCAATATCTCAATTACTGTACTCAAAAGTTTAATTTTTTACACCAGTCTCAATGTTTCTTTTCAAATTTTAATTATTTTTGTCATTCTTCAATTAGTTTCTTGTAACTTCGATTATTTTTCTCAATTTTCAATTATTTTTGTCATTTATCAATTCTTTTTGGCATTTTCCAATTATTTTCTTCAAATTTAAGTGGCCTTCCCTGCTGGCGGCGACCCTAAATTAATATCAGTAATTTAAAACTCATTATTGCTTACTCACTTTTTTCACTTAAAACTTACTATTTACTTACTTTGTTTATTTAAAAACTGTCTATTAACTCACTTTTTTCTCTAGTTTTAATCTGCAAATCCGCTAGCAGCCCCGCAACAATTATTCATATAATTTTCTGAACTTTTTAATTTGCAATTATTTTCTTTCATTTAATATTTCTCGCTTAACTTTTTTCAATTAGTTTTTTAAGTTGTCTATGAATCTAGTCATTTTTCGAATTTTGTTTTCAATTGTTTCAATTTTTGTCATTTTTCAGATATATTTTGTAATTTTCATTATTTGAATTTAAAAAATTTATAGTAAGAGTTTGTAGTAAAAATTTTTAGTTTTAAATGATAATAAATAGATTATTACACTGTGGTTATAAATTTTTTTTATTTCTTTAACAATAATAAACACATTAAGAACCGTTTCAAATCTTATACCTCGAACTTTAAGTACTAAATACACATCATTAAATATAAATATCGGACAAAAATGCAATCACTTGATGCGTACAAAATTTGAATTGTAGTTTCATTTTCTAATTTAAATAAATTTTCGTGACGCCATGTTTAGGACGACTCCCCCTTCCACATGTCACGTTTGATCAAGACTCCCCCCTTCCCTCAACAGCGTGACATCATTTGTTAACGCTCCCTAGGAATATAAGAATGTACGAATTTTAAATTTCAGTATAAAATTATATTTTAAATATGAAAGCGAATTTTGAAAAATTGAATATACTGTTTTCATTGTTCGAAAATTTTGTGACCGGGAAATCCAAAAATTACCCGGGATAAACAGGGACTTTAATTAAATAAAAAAGTAGCAACCCCGAACAAAGCAAAATTTAAAGAATCCGTAAAATTGGTGGGCAGGGAATATCAAAAATTAGTAGAGAGAATCAGGAAATTTTTAAAATTAAATTTTGCGGACACCCTGAATTGGATTTAAAACTTGATTACAATTTTTTGGTAGAAAGTGCTAATTCTTTCAGAATTATTTTCCATTATTTTTCTCAGGGGTGATTTTTTATGGAGGATAAACCCCGTTATCATTTTTAATAATTCGGGGATATCCTTCCATGTCAGTTATTTCGGACATTATTACTCACGATTGACAAACAACGCGTTTGCAATTACATTCCGTTTAATTTGCGGATTAAAACGTGGATTTCGTGGAGCAACGTCTTCCTCAGGATCACTGTCTTCATCTTCAGAGTCTGCATTATTGATGCCTTCTTCAATGTCGTCGAATTCGTCATTCAACGAAAGACAGATGTTGTGAAGGCAACAACAAGCTAAAATAATTAAAGACGCATACTCCAAATTTTGTAAATATAAATATTTTAGCCTTCGAAAACGACACACCAGAAGCGCAAACGTCCTCTCAATAATTTGCCTGGTTCTGGCATGAATCAAATTGTAGTGCCTTTGCACTCTTAATAAATTGCCGTAATCTTTGTAAGGCGTTAGGAGATTAAATCTTAGGGGATAAATCTTATCTCCCAGAATGTGGCTTTGACCTGGGAAATAATCTTCAACGTTTCGCTCACTCTCTTCTCTGATATCGCTCATTTGCCACACTCTGGCATCGTTCATGCTTCCGCAACAACCCGCATAAATGTGGATAAACCGCATTCCGGCATCACAAATCCCCTGCATGTTAATGGAATAATATCCTTTTCTATTGATATAACTCGCAGGGTTTTCGTGTGGTGCACTTATCTGAATATGGCATCCATCTACAACCCCCTTTACATCCGGAAATCCAGCCATTGCTTGAAATTTTTCTTTGTTCCTTTCAGCAGCTTCTCCTCTAGGCCACTGAATGAAGTCACCTACTCGCGAACAAAGAGACGTCGCCACATCCAGCATGCACTCCCATGCCGTGGATTTGGCAACTCCAAACCGGTCAGCAATCGATCTATAAGCAGAGGTTATTTTACTAATTGATTATTATTATTTAGCAAAAGAAACATTGAAAGATAAAAAGGAATAAAAGGAATAAACATTAGGAACAATATAACACTTTTAAAAATTCAGAAAGTACGATTAGTAAAAATTAGGAACTACCAATAATTAGCTCATGATTTTCAATTTTTCTGATATTCTAGGAAATCCGGTTTTATTTTATTTCTCAACAATGAAACATATCTTATTGCAGAGGGTCTGCTTAATACACACCATAAGACTGTCTAGTCTCTAGAATGAACAATGGACCCTATGTAAAAGAAAATTAACTATAGGATTCACCGAAATAAATTTGCACTTTTTACATGTTAAAAAAAATCCACTTTTAAATTTGAGTATATTGAAAATGTTATCCTGATTAATTGTCAAATAAGTCAATAATTTCATCGATTTATGCAAGTCTCAACTATATTTAAAAATTACTTTTTTTAAAAATCTGCAGATCTCTGGATTTTTTGACAAAGAGAGTTATTAAATGTTTAGCACAGGTAAAAATATTTCTAACTGTTACACCTATAAATTTTGTTGGCAAGACGATATCAAGCTTAACGTTTCTTTCAGTGTGGAACTACAATTGATCTACACAGTTTCTTTTTCATAATTAAAATAAATTTCTTACACCTTTGAAATGTAGGTACCTTTAATCTCCATGGAACTATATAAATGTGTTGACAATTGGATGCGGCGAAGAGAAATTAAAAGTAGGCCTGTGCGGAAATTCGGTTAACTGGGTTTTAACCGGTTTTTTCAAAGAACCGGTTTCCGGTTTTGCAGTTTTTGGAAAACCGGTTTTTTGCTGTTCGGTTAAACCGGTTATTTTTAAAAACCCGAATAACCGGTTATTTTAAGGACACCTGATAACCGGTTATTTTGAAAAAACCGAATAAAACCGGTTATTCAAGAAGAACCAAATTAATATTGAAAGAAAATTAATTTCAAAATTGAATTTAAGATTAAAATTATGTATTAAGATTGTCAAGTATTACGATTAAGCAGTAAGAATGTTAATTTTTCTTTTTAACAGAAAAATTGTAGTAAAAAAACCCATTATGTTTCAAACTGTTTTTAAAAATTACTTCTTCACATTCATTTTTCTAAATGCAATCTTAATATTTAATTTTAATCTTAAATTCAATCTTAAAATGTATTTACTGTCAATATTAATTCGGTTCTTTTTCAAAAACCAGTTTTCGTCGAAATTTTTTAAATAACCGGTTTTTCCGTTTTTTTTTTTTTAATAACCGGTTATCCGGGTTTTCCGAAATAACTGGTTACGGTTATTATACAGAAAACCGATTGGTAAACCGGTTTGTTAGAGAACCTAAAACCAGTTATAAATTGCCATAACCGACCAGGCCTAATTAAAAGGTAAATGTATGTTTGTGCCAGGGGAGACATAAATCCTACTTGACTTAAATTTTATTTTACACACTTCCTATTCGACATAAGTCTTATTTAATATAATTTTTATTAGCCATTATTCTTATTTGACCTAAATGTTATTTTAAACAAATTACTATGGCGAGAGCATTAAAATTTCGAAATTACTTTTTTCCATTACACTAGTACCTAGACACCCTGTTTCTGCTAAAAGAAATAGTTTTCTCCTTTTTCTATTATATGACTATCAAGCTTAGTGTCGTTTTTGGTATTTTTGTCAAGATCTACGCGTTAAACTACAGATGCCTTACACAAAAAGATTTCGATTAGTAGTGCAGTTTCTTTAGGAGGGGGTCACCCCTTTTTTATTGAAAACAAATCAAGTTGTTTATTTTTTAGTATCAATAAAAAAAAAAATGAAACCAATAGGGTTCGCTGCGGATACTTCGTGTGCGGAACCTGAATAATAAATATGATAGAAATCATTAAAAAATGATTGGAATTATTGAATTGAACTTCAATGAAGACGTTCGCAAAGGGAATTAATGAAGAAACCACTCATTAATTCCTCCTGATAACTTCTTCAATTAAGTTCAATTCATTATTCCTAATAATTTTCTTCAGATTTTTTATGATACTTATTATTTACAGGGTGTCTAGCGATCCGGGAAATCCGGGATATCCGGGAATTTGCCGGGAATTTAATATTTCCTGAAAAAATCCGGGATTTTGCCGGGAATTTGTAAATAGATCCGGGAAATCCGGGAATTTTTTGGAAATGTCGGGAAAATATAATATAGTGTACTTTAAAAATTTTAAAAGGTGGCGCGAATGTATATATATTAATTTTATTAGACAATAATACTTATTTTAATGGTTTATTTAAAATATTTATTATTTTTCTGACCCCAAATTTATGGATAAAGTTTAAAAATTTTAATTTTAGTATTTTAATCTTTATAAAATTTAAAAAATTGGGTTAATACAGATGATCAAAATACCTACGAATTACAAATTTTTGGTATGAAGATAGCAAAAAATAGTATTAAATTTTTATATCTTAAAGTCATTATAATTTAAATAAATTCCAAACGTAAATTAATTCATATTCCAATTTGTTCAAACTTTTAAATTTCAATTAATTCAAATTTAAATGCATATTACTTAATTCAAAATAAGTAAATAATATTAATTATTTCTCATATTCACAATAATTCTTACAATATTTCTAAGAGGCTTCACTTCTTCGAAACTGCTTAATTTTTATCTTATAATTTTTTATTTTTACAAAATTTGAAAATTTTTATTCCTTTCACTTTTGGTATTTTTTGTTTCTTTGTATTTGTCGTTTTATTTTAGGATTTTCATTAATTATCTTTCTTTTATGTATATTTTTTAATATTACTTTAAACAATTTTGTTATTATAACATTAACTAAACTTCTTACTTCCATGATTTTCATAATTATTTCCATATTTTTAAAAATAAATACGCTCATTTTGTTACAAATTTTTTCAATTTTATTTCACATCTTGTCTATTTTTTGCGAAATTTCTTGCAAACTTACTAATTCTATCAAAAACTTTTTAGATTTTGTGTAATACTATAAAAATGTTTTTTTGGTTTAATTTGTTTAAACTTTTTAAAAGATTTTTAAATTTCTTTTTATTTTATTTTTATTAATTCTGATTTTTTAGTAGATTCTAACCAAATTTGATTATTTTTTGTACTTTTTACATTTACTTTTTACATTTCTTTTTTTACTTTTTACATTTTTTTACAGTTTGTTAGATTACGGAAACAAACATTTCTCCATTTTCTTTCTATTTATTTAATTTTATTGATTTTTCACTTTTTTTGTCCTTCATTGCTTTTAATTAATTCTTTAATTTTTGGCATCATTTTTCCATTTCTTAGAAATATTTTTTCTTCTTTTAAATTGTTTAGTTTTTATCTCATAACTACTAATTTTTGAAAACATTTATTTAATACTTTTATCTATATTTTGTAAATTTCTCAATTTTAAACTTTTTTGAAAACTTTGATTCTTTTATTTTATATTATGTAAATTTAATTTTGTTCTAACTATTCTCATTTTAAGATCGTTCTTCTATTTCATAGAATTTCTTTTCTTTTAAAATTTTGTTCTCTTTAGTAATATATTTTCAAGTTTTTTTAATTATATCCTTATTTTTTATTTTAGTTTAAAAAAAAGTCCGATTTAAAAAAATATTTTTTAAATCATGATTTTTATCAACCCTGTAATAAAAACATTAAAAAAGCTACTCAACTACTTTATAATATATTATTTCAAAATTGTAATCTATAATTTTCATTTTTAAAAATCCGGGAAAATTGTGCTCTGAGATCCGGGAAATCCGGGAATTTGCCGGGAATTTAAAATTGCCACTTTGCTAGACACCCTGTAATTATTTATAAACAAAAAAAGATTCAAAGATAAAACATTATAATTTCATTATAAAAATAATTTAAGTAAGTTTATGATTAAGATTTAAGATATTGAATTTCATTTATATGAAAAATTAATTATAATAATAATTTAATTAATAAAATTAAGCACATACTAATGTGCTATAATCGCGTTCGGCTTGGTCGCCTGGGATGCGTTTCAGAACAGCGCGGTTACTAGACACCGGGTGCTAACACCGAGGGAACGCTGATACCAGCCACAGGGTGTTAACACCGGGATAATGCAGAGAACAGCCATTTTTTCAGTCACGCTACAAATTCTTTGGTACAAGCAAATACACTCGGATTTTTTTGGTGAAAACTTAGAATTTACCAAACTTAACGAAATCTGGATTAAGATTATAAAAGACGGTAATTACTATGCAAACAATTATTTATGAGACGCTCCGAGGAAAGGTACCTAAGAAGCAAAACGGTAATTAAATAATTAATTAAGCTTAAATGAATTTAAATCAAACATAATCCAGAAATCGAGTTTTTGCTTCTTAGCTTCCTTTCTTCAGAGCGCGTCACATGTTTAATATTTCTTACTATATTTATAAATGTGCAACTACTTTGTCTTATATATGTATATTTTTCTTTAATTTCTGTTTAGCTTTTGTACTGTTTAGTAGTCGTTTTATCTATTTAAATATCTTAATTATTTTTATTATTTATAATATTTTCCTGTGCACATAAATTTCTTTCTTTCTTGGCATAATTTGTTGTCACTGGACGGCTTCCATAAATGATGTCTCAGGTTTTCCTAAAAATTTGAACACCTCCCCCACCTCCATGCCACGTCACAATATCAAAATCAGTATTTTACAAAAGAAAGTTAAAGTAAGGTGTATTTCCGATAACAATTTAAGTAATACGTTTACTCCTAAAGTATTTTTAATGTGAATATACGTGCCAATATAAAGTCAAGAGGCACTCATCAAAAACTATAATATTAGTTTAAAAGAGAAATTGATTTTTATAATCAGCAAGTTATTTATGAAATTTATTCTTAATATTGTTATAAATATAAATAGTTTTTTTGTTATTAACTTTATACGGAACGCAGAGATCGTAATAAAGAAAATGAAACAAAAATAACAATAACTTACTTATGATAGTTTCATTTTGAAATATGGAAATAATTAATTTTTCTAATAGACCTTTTCATTTTAGTCTTTTTAAGGTTCCGGACACGAACTGTCAAAACGAAACCCTTATGTTCTCACTCGTTTTTCCGTTGTCCAAAACCATTACCCCTCCCCCCAGTCCCCCTTGCGGCAAAACTATTTGAGATAGAAAGTTGAAATGTGGTACATATTAGGGTGGCCGTTAATAAAGACATTTTAGAATTTTGTCCATTTCCGAGTCTCATTTTGTCACAAATTGAAAAAAAATAAATACGTATTTTTTCATTTTTTTTTAAATTAATATTTACTGGTGCCTGTAGGCTATTAAAAATTTGCATGTATTTTGCATGTGAAAAAAACTTTTTTTCGCAGATTTCCTGTAAAATCGTTGAAAATTAATATTTTTTGACCGAACTACTCTGTTTCTCTTTATAAATGTTCAAAGAATAATATGTATGCAATTTTTAATTTATGAAATTTGTTGAGTTTACTGTTTTTTACAGAACCTAAAAGTTGACCAAAAAAAAACTAAAATAGGTTATTATTTATTGGAAAAAAATATTAATTCTAAAAAAAAACGAGAAATTTAAACTGCTAATTATGGATTCTATTGTTTTTGAGGTCCCTGATAACAAATCTGAAGTCATATTTCAAAAATACAAAATGGCGGATTCAATATGGTGGCCATGAAAATTTAAAAATTAATCAATTTCTAGAAAATTTCGTATCAGGGGGTTTTGGGGGTTTCTGATTACAAATTTGAAGTCAGATTTTAAAAATTAAAAATGGCGGATCCGATATTGCGGACATAAAAATTTTTAAATTAATCAATTTTTATGAAACTTGGTATGATAGGGTTTTTGGAGGTTTTTTTAAAAATTGCAAACTCAAGGAAATATCAATTTAAAACTATTGTAAATGTTGAAACTCACGTTGGAGACACGTGAAGTAATTCCTTTCAGGAGAATCACCCATCTATAAAATCGTGTCATCTAATTTGTAAACGAACCTTCTCTAGCTAATAAATACTAACCTTCTCATTTCTAATTAACAGTAACTAGCAGTCTAACTAGCCGATTTATTAGAAATATTAATTTTTCAATCAGTGATCGACTTTTTGTTTTTAAAATAGTTATTTCCAACTAATTTAAATTTAGGTAGAACATTCAAAAAAAATTTTGTTGGCTACTGGGATCATAAAATCATAAAAATTGATTAATTTAAAAATTTTTATGTCCGCCATATTGGATCCGCTATTTTTAATTTTTAAAATCTGACTTCAAATTCGTAATCAGATACCCCCCAAAACCCCCTGATACGAAGTTTTCTAGAAATTTATTAATTTTTAAATTTTCATGGCCGCCATATTGAATCCGCCATTTTGAATTTTTGAAATATGGCTTCAGATTTGTAATCAGGGACCTCAAAAACAATAGAAACCATAATTAGCAGTTTAAATTTCTCGTTTTTTTTTAGAATTAATATTTTTTGTCAATAAGTAATAACCTATTTTAGTTTTTTTTTTGGTCAATTTTTGGGTTCTGTAAAAAATAGTGAACTTAACAAATTTCATAAATTAAAAATTGCATATTATTCTTTGAACATTTATGAAGAGAAACAGAGTAGTCCGGTAAAAAAATATTAATTTTCAACGATTTTACAGGAAATCTACGAAAAAGTTTTTTTCCCATGCAAAATACATGCAAATTTTCAATAGCCTACAGGCAGCACTAAACATTAATTTAAAAACAAATGAAAAAATATGTATTTATTTTTTTTCAATTTGTAACAAAGTGAGTCCCGGAAATGGACATAAGTCTAAAATGTCATTATTAACGGCCACTCTAGTACACATAAGTATTTTCACTTGTAGATTACAGGAAGAATATAGCAAACATGATTGAACGTGATGTTCATAGCGTTGACAAGGAAATAACCATTTTTTTTCAAAAAATTCATTAAAATGCCTATTCCCCCCACCCCTTATCTCCCAAACTATTTGTCCTGGAACATTGAAATTTGGTACACATATGAGAGATTCCATATGAAGTGATCAAGGTAAAAAAAATTGTTTGCCAATTATGCTTAAATTCAAAGTATTTATGGTTCATATAGATGGTAATTTTTGGAAATTTTTTTTGGTCCAATATTTTCCGAGTTGGAGGTGGGGGAATTTTTTTGGGTTTTACGGTACAACGCAAATTTCAGTATTTTTTTTCTAGTTAACAATTAGATAAAAAAATTTTGCTACTATCAGCTTCGATAGAGTTTTTCATGGTCTTTCGATTGATGATATGTATTTAAAAAAAAAAAAATTTTTGACCAAAAAAAATGAAAGTCAAAAATAAATTTGAGTTTTTTTTGGTGAAGGACACAATCTTTTTTTTTTTTTTTTTTTTAATCGAAAGCTGAGATTTTTTCCTATAAAGGTATGTACATGAAAAAAATGGCCTAAAATATTTAAGCCATAAAAATTAGAGTTTTAGAGCGGAGCGCTGCAGACTCAACGCGACCAGAGGCATCAGCCACATATAACTCTAGTTTTAATGGTTTAAACATTCTAGGCCAATTTTTTCATCTACATACCTTTATAGGAAAAAATCTCAGCTTTCGATAAAAAAAAAAAAAAAAAAAAAGATTGTGTCCTTCACCAAAAAAAACTCAAATTTATTTTTGACTTTCATTTTTTTTGGTCAAAAAAATTTTTTTTTTTAAATACATATCATCAATCGAAAGACCATGAAAAACTCTATCGAAGCTGATAGTAGCAAAATTTTTTTATCTAATTGTTAACTAGAAAAAAAATACTGAAATTTACGTTGTACCGTAAAACCCAAAAAAATTCACCCCCCTCCAACTCGGAAAATATTGGACCAAAAAAAATTTCCAAAAATTACCATCTATATGAACCATAAATACTTCGAATTTAAGCATAATTGGCAAACAATTTTTTTTACCTTGATCACTTCATATGGAATCTCTCATATGTATTTTTGCGAGTAGAGTGCAGAAAAAATATAGAGAACGTGATTAGAGTCGATGGTTATAGCGTTGTAAAGGAAAAACTTTTTTTTTTTAAAAAAGTCCTCCCCCCCCCCTATTTTCCAAACTATTTGACTTAGAGGTTTGAAATTAGGTTTACCTGGGTATTTTTACGTTTAGCCCTAATAGCACCGACTGTGCCGGGAACGTTCCTGGAATGGGCCGCCGGTCCCTGGGGTACGTTCACATGGACCGTTCCAATATACCTGACAAATACGTTCCGGATTTCACTAGGCTAGGAACGTTCCGCGGAACGTTCCTGGAATGTTCCGAGGAACTTTAAATACACATTGAAAAATAATTAATGTTAATATCTTGCGCAGTAGTTTTCTATCGCACCTAGAGCTGCGCAGTTGATTTTAGTGACCACTGTTCTATAGAAGCAATCATATTAAAAACATTAAATAATATTAATAAAAAAATTTTCAGCTTTTTCCGCATACTTTTTCCGCAACCCGTTCTGCGATTTTTTGAATGTGTATTCAAAGTTCCTCGGAACATTCCATGAACGTTCCGCGGGAACGTTCCTAGCCTAGTGAAATCCGGAACGGATTTGTCAGGTATATTGGAGCGGTCCAAGGGAACGTACCCAAGGGGCCAGCAGCCCATTCCAGGAACGTTCCCGGCCTAGTCGGTGCTATTAGGGAGATTACAGGAAAAATATAGCGAACCTTGATGGATTTAGTTTTCGAAAGTTATAGAAAAATTGAAAAATGATAAAAAAAAAACCCTAGGCTAGAGCTCGGCCTATTTATCTTGGAAGGTTGGGTATTGGTAGAAATGTGTAACTTTATGCAGGAATTTTTATAAAAGTATAAAAATTATGATTTAAATTTTTTACCATAGCATTTTCTTCGAAAAATTGAAATTGTAGCAAAAAAAATTTTTTCTTCCTAAACAGCTACAATATTTCAAAGTTTCAGACTATTTTTTGTGCAAAATTTTAATTTTTATCTTTGAATTACTTTAAAAGTTTAAAAATAAATAAAATATTTTAAAATTATATAAAAAAGCTCTGTCTATTTGCTTGGAAATTTTTAATCTTATAAAAATGCTTAAGTTTATACTTTAATTTTTATAAAAGTAAATAAATTATGTTTGTAATTTATTATTATTCAAATAATTCAAATAAAAAATAACTAATAAATACTTAAAATGAATCATTAACAATAAATAATTAAAAAAAAAAATTTCAATTCATTTTTAAGTTCGTGTACGGAACCCTCCGTGCGCGAGTCCGACTCGCACTTGCCAGGTTTTTTCTTTTTCTAGTGCATGCTTTCTAAATCTTATTAGTGATTTTCTACTAATGAATTTGAGAGAAATTAAATTATTTCCATTGAATGGTGGACAAGTTCACTATTTCTTAGTAGAAAACTATTAATTAATAGTAGAAAAGTAAAAGTGTACTTTTTAAGTTTGTATACATTTTACTATCAATTCAGTAGTTTTCTACTGCTAATTAGTAGTTTTTTTAATAAAAAATAGTAAAATTTTTCACTATCATCTATTCACTAATTCAGAATTAGAGAGTGCAGTGACACATGAATTAACAAAAGACAGAACAATAAAATGAAAAATTCTATTAAGGAGGTTCTATCGTAAATAGAATTAATATTACCATTTTAATCAAATTTGGTCCAGTGGTAGATAATGCTTTTATAATGATGCAGTTAAATTTCTGAGTCCTCAAGGTACTTTTGAAAATGGTTATAAGCGTTTTCTTTTCAACATTTTACATTGAGTTTTATGGAAATTGAGTAGTTTGTTATATATATTGAGACATGTACATGTACTTTCAAAAGAATCTTGAGGTCTCAAAAATTCAACTGCATCATTATAAAAGCATTATCTGCCAGTGGGCTAAATTTGATTAAAATGGTAATGTTAATTCTTTTTACGACAGAACCTCCTTAAAATTCAGCTATTATAAAAATAAGTTTGTGATATCACATTTTCAACCCCCCTAAACCTGTGACATCATTCATGGAAGCCACCTTGAAAATTTTGTAAAATTTAATTTGTACGATACGGTTCAAAAAATTAGCGAATCATAGATTTTAAAAACAGACTTTAAAAAATAGATATATACAGTGCCAGTCAATAACTTTTGCCCATCTTACAGCGATAAAGGCTTTACAAAAAGTTCTGTATTTTGTTCATCATTAAAGTTACAAATCTCCACAAGTTCCACTTGAAAGCTCATGTCTTGAGCTTTAACACTATATAAAACAAAAATTGATAAAAATTGTTTCTTAATGTTTAATTAATTTTATAGTAAAACAAAAGTTTTGTTTTTTTGTTGTTTTTTTAAGTGTTACAGGTTTTTAGGACATTATAACATTTTAATTGCACTTATACCATTTGAAAGATCATTTGAACACCTTTGAATCACAGTTTTTAACATTTTAACAAAAATATGATCATTTGTTTAAAAAACTTAGCCACGCCGAAAAAAATGCCTAAGCGATTGAACTATGCTCATATAGTTACGAGAGATACCCACCAGTAATCGGAGTTAATTTAACTGTAGGAATCCTGATTGAGACATCCAGGATTCCTTATTAAAGTAACTCTGATTATAAGTGAGCTTCTCTCGTAACTAGGAGCATAGTTCAATCACCTAGGCATTTTTTTCGGTGCATTTTTTTCAAATTTTGATAACTCAAGAAGGGTTAGGTTAGAAAAAAAATGTTTAAGAATATAAACTGTTCTTTTTTAGGGTTCCGTACAACTTCGGTGTTCGGCGGAACCCTTATAGCGAGACTCGTGCGTCTTTAGCCAAAAACCATCCCCCCTCCCCTTAAATTCTAAACTATTTGACCTAGAGGGCTGAAATTTGGTCAACATATGTATTTTCACGTGTAGATTTCACGAAAAATATAGAGAACATGATTGAAGGTGACGTTCATAGCGTTGTCAAGGAAATAATAAATTTTTTTGCAGAAATGCATTCAAAACAGACCATTCCACCCCTTAACTTCTAAACTATTTATCCTGGATGTTTAAAATTTGGTATACTAGTGTATTTTTGCATAAAAATATGAAAAAGTATGTTTGGAATTTGAATTGAATATTACGAGGTCACAAAAAAAAATTCAAAAAATGACCAAAAAGAGGATAAGTCCCTTATGCTAGAGCTCAACCTAATTGTCCTACAGTATCACTTTTTTTCAGAATAATTGAAAAATTATAAAAAAAAACAAAAAATTGTTTTTAATCTTATACATGGCTTGATCAAGGCTGCCACAGGAACTATATGATCAAGACTGTTATGAGCCGTGAAACACAATAAAAATTTTAGGGCCCCCCTCTGAAAAAAGTTTCTTGATTTTTATGTTATTTATATGAAATATAAGCCTGTGCCATTAAGGAAATGTGCCATGTACTTCAAGGTATAAGTCTTTTTATAGTCTGTATGTTTTAATTATTTTCCATAATCTGTACGCAAAAATATACAAATGTACCAAATTTTAGCCCTCTAGCTCAAATAATGTCAATGTTAAGGGGAAAAACTTTTTTTTTTTGAAAATTTGCAGTTTTCTTTGACAACGTATTGACTATCAATCCAGACAATGTTCGCTATAATTTTTCTGTAATCTACACGTGAAAATACGTATGTGTACCAAATTAAAGCTCTTTCTTTGTTAATAAGGTATATCTTTGCTTCGTACATGTACGGAACCCTAGATTTTGGTACGGGTTAACTCATACTTGCCCGATTTTTTTTTAGAATGAAAAAAAAAAATTAAACAATTTTGTGCCAAAAAATTTTAAAAAAGTTTTTTTCAAGAAGCATTAACATTTTTTTTAAAAAAATAATTGTAAATATAATTTTTTTTAATATTACATGAAAAAAGAACGGTTTATGTTCTTAAGCATTTTTTTTAGCCTAACCCTTCTTGAGTTATCAAAAATTGAAAAAATGGGAAATTTTTTAAACACATGACTATATTTTTGTTAAAAATTATAGTAAAAAAATTTTAAAAAATGTGTTTCAAAGGTGGTCAAATGGATTTTCAAATGGTATAAGTGCAACTAAAATGTGATGATGTCCTAAAAAACTGTATCCCTTAAAAAAAAAAGATAAATTTTGTTTTACCATAAAATGCATTAAACATTAACAAAAAAGTTTTGCAATTTTTGTTTTATATAGTGTTATATAGTTATATAGTCAAGAAATGAGCTTTCAAGGGGAATTTTTCGAGCTCTTAGCATTAATAATAAACAAAGTACAAAACTTTTTGTAAAGCCTTTAATCGCTGTAGGGTGGGCAAAAGTTATTGACTGGCAATGTACTTACAGAGTAATTTTAACGATAGACAATAATTAATTTACATTCTTTTAGATTCTAAGTAACTGGATCTACCCTCTCCAAAAACATTCTTCGTGTGAAAACAAAAATCATGGTAAGATAACGATAAATACATCAAATTATTATTACAGCTAATAGGCCAAAAAAAGTTTAATTTATTATTAAAACGGCTTAAAAGAATAAGGTTAAACTTTTTACTCTATTACAGCTAATATTTAGCTGTTTCAGCAAACAAAAAGATTAGCTAAGTCTTCATTTCTTTTGCAGAAATCATATGTTTGGAAAGACGTTTCAAGTGATGTGGAACCCGAAGATCATTTCTTTATTAATAGACTGTTGCGGAAGGCGGACAAGGAGAGCGAGGAGAAAGTTTTTTCTTATATAAACGACAATTTGGATTTTTGCACCGGTGACGAAGTAATGGCTGTAGCAGTGTGGCGGGCTCTTAAACAGAAGAAAGATACACTAGCCATAACAAAAATAATAAACCACCCCTTGTTCTTTTCCCGTATTTCTGTTGATGGTTTCTCAATTTTCCAAACAATAGTTAAGTGTGGCAGAACTGCAGAAGAAATAAAAAAATTTGTTTCTTATAATTTAGAAATGAACGTAGTTTGTTCAGAGATTTGGAATTCTGCTGTGCAGTTCGTATTTTATGAAATATTGAGAACAATAAATAGTGGGTCCGGAAAATTCGAAACCTTGGTGGAGATATTTAACTTCATAGTGGAAAACCATTTCGAAAATAAAACATTTGACAAAGTCTGCGTTGCTTTCTTAGGGGGTATCTTTCCTGACTCGGAACTACAGAAAAGCGTCAATAAGTTACTGTCAGACAATAAGGATTTTCAAAGACTGTACAGGGCAATGCAACGCCTGAGTGATAGAGAATTGTGCCGTGACAGCCAACTGACGTTATCTTCCTTTCTAAAAAAAAAATGTTTACGAAAAAGCTTTAATAATCAATGAGGGTGCATTACAGCACTGGAGTAAAATATTACAATCTTCTCCATTTGGCGCAATCGTTCGGCATCGAATCCTAGAAAGCCTGAATTTCAGAATGGAATTAAATGTAATTTTTGCCATTTTTAAAAGAGATCTAAAGCTTCCGGTGGAATGCACAGAGAACATTTTGAGTTTTATTAAAGTTCAAGAGATAATGAAATTTTATAAGACTGTAATTGAGAATAAAAAAGCGGGTCCAACTGTTATAATTACAAGATAAAAAAAATTGTATAAAATTATGTATAACTGAGAAATAAAAAGATTTAACTTGTATAAAAAAAATGCTCCTATCTTCTAGTAAACGTATTAATGAACATTCCACATTCCTAAAACGTAAAAATGTTGAAGAAGTATTGCTTAAGGACATGTGATGGAGAATGACGTCACTGGGATAGAGAAAATTTTACTGATAACTTTTTGTTAAAACACTAAATATTTTCACACCACACTTTGTGGAATTACTTAAAATATCATAAAGAAGGTCTCACTGGCCCAAGTTTGTTTAAATTTTACTTTAAACTGCATTTTTCAAGAAATTGAGGTCGTTCACATACCACGTAGACAGTTTTGGAGGGGAGGGGGGTCGTCTAAAGTCCACGATTGTCCAGTAGGAGGGATTTAATTCTTTAAATCCCAAATATTTTCTATATTTTTCGATTGTCGTTATCAGTTTTCAATAATTTTTCTTGAAATTTCAAATTCTTGTTCTCAAATGTAATGTATTTCCTTCAATTTCCAATCAATTTGTTAATTTAATCACTTTTTTTTGAATTTCAATGATTTTCTCAAATTTTTGATTGTTTACCTCCAATTTTAATTAATTTTTTCAATTTTCAAATATTTTCATTATTTTTCTAACATTTTCTCAAATTATAAATATATATTTAATATTTTTTTTAATTTCCTCAATTTTTCAATTATTTATCTCAAATTTCAATACTTTTTATCAACGCTCAATGTTTAAAATTATTATCCTATAATTTTCTTGAATTTTCAATTATTTATCAAAAATTTCAATTATATATTTTCCTTAAAATTATTTTCATTAATTTGCAATTTTTTTCTCCGATGTGTGAGAATTTTCAACATCTTGTAGTCAATTACCTTAATTTACATTTACAATATTATTTATCCCACATTTTAATAATTTTTCTCAATGTTTATTTTTCTATATTATTTCTTAATTATTTCCTTATATTTTAAATATATTTTCTAGTTTAATAAATACACTTTTCTGACATTTTAATTATTTCTCAGAATTTCAGTTACTTTTAGCATTTTAAATTTATTTCCTCAAATTTTTCAATATTGTAATTATTTTTTAAATAATTTTCCATACTTTTCCATTATTTTTCAATTAATTTAAGACATTTTCAATTATTATTTTCACAAATTTTAACTATTTTCTTCTATTTTCAATGATTATTATTGTACCTGCAATTTATCCCTACTTTCAATAATTCCTTTAAATTTCAAATATTTTTTATAATTTTCAAATATTTTTATCACTTGTAAACTGTTTTTCTTAAAATTTCTATAACCTTGTCAAACTTTTATTCATTTCCTACATTTTTATTTATTTATCACTAACTTTAATTAACTCTTTAAATATAAATTACTTTCTTGAATTTTACATTGTTTTTACCATTATCAAGAATATTCTTTAATTTTAATTAAATTTTTTATTTTGCTTTCTTATGTAGAAAGTATTATTACTTATCTTTCTTCAATTTTCAATTATTTACCCCAGATTCTAATTAATTTTTTCAATTTCTAAATATTTTCATTATTTTGCATTTGTTTTCTCCAATTTTTAATTATTTTTTTATTAATTTTCTAAATTTTCAATCATTTATCACTAATTTCAATTAATTCTTTAAATATCAATAACTTTCTTAAATTTTTAAATTATTTTTTTCTCTAAACCCTGGTAAAAATGTGAGCCATAGCGTGGACTCAATTGCGTCCACCTTAGGTCCGCTTTATGCAATTTTGTAAATAATTAACAAACATTTTCAACCCCTCTAAACCACCCTTAATGATAACATTCAAATAAAAAGGAAAAGGAAGCTATCAATTTGTTCAAAAAAATTCTAAAAACAATCTAAAATGGCATAACCTACTCTGAAATAATAATTTTGTCTGATTATTATACATATAGGTAATTTCCTTCATAATTATGCCTCGCCAGAAATATTTGGCAAATTATACTAAAAAATTTTCAGCCAAATATCAATTAATTTACAACATTGAAGATCTAATTTAAAACTATTTCATCTATTAACGAACAAAATTGAACAAAAAATGAGCAACGGCGCGTAAGTTTCAAATTGTGAAAAAATTTAAATTTAATCAATTTTTGCCTCGCCAGAAATATTTGGCTAAATACTCTAAAAAATTTTCAGTAAAAAACCATTTATTTTCTATAATTCTAGATCTAACTTCAAACTTCTTCATTTATTAACGAACAAAATTAAACAAAAATTAAACAACTGCGCGTTAGGAAAAATTAATTAAATTTTCATTCTCTCACAAGTAGAAACTAACGCGCTGTTGCTCAATTATTGTTCAATTTTGTTCGTTAATAGATAAAAAAGTTTCAAATTTATTCTAGAATTATGAAAATATAACAGATATTTGGCTGAAAATTTTTTACTGTATTTTGCCAAATATTTCTGGCGAGGCAAAAGCTGATTAAATTTTCATTTTTTCACAATTTGAAACTAACGCGCAGTTGTTTAATTTTTGTTTAATTTTGTTCGTTCATAAATGAAAAAGTTTGAAATTAGATCTAGAATTATAGAAAATAAATGATTTTAGGCTAAAAATTTTTTAGAGTATTTTGCCAAATATTTCTGGCGAGGCAAAATTTGATTAAATTTTCATTTTTTCACAATTTGAAACTAACGCGCAGTTGTTTAATTTTTGTTTAATTTTGTTCGTTAATAAATGAAAAAGTTTGAAATGAGATCTACAATTATAGATAATAAATGATTTTAGGCTTAAAATTTTTTAAGAATTTTGCCAAATATTTCTGGCGAGGCAAAAATTGATTAAATTTTCATTTTTTTACAATTTGAAACTAACGCGCAGTTGTTTAATTTTTGTTTAATTTTGTTTGTTAACAAATGAAAAAGTTCAAAATTAGATCTAGAATTAGAGATAATAAATGATCTTAGGCTAAAAATTTTTTAGAGTATTTTGCCAAATATTTCTGGCGAGGCAAAAATTGATTAAAATTTCATTTTTTTACAATTTGAAACTAACGAGTAGTTGTTTAATTTTTGTTTAATTTTGTTCGTTCATAAATGAAAAAGTTTGAAATTAGATCTAGAATTATAAAAAATAAATGTTTATAGGCTAAAAATTTTTTAGAGTATTTTGCCAAATATTTCTGGCGAGGGAAAAATTGATTAAATTTTCATTCTCTCACAAGTTAAAACCAACGCGCTGTTGCTCAATTATTGTTCAATTTTGTTCGTTAATAGATAAAAAAGTTTCAAATTTAATCTAGAATTATGGAAAATAACAGAAATTTGGCTAAAAATTTTTTAGAGTATTTTGCCAAATATTTCTGGCGAGGAAAAAATTGATGAAATTATTGTTTTTTGGCGAGTTGAATATAACGCGCAATGGCTTAATTTTTGTTGAATTTTGATCATCACTAGATGAAAAAGTTGGAAATTAGATCTAGAAAAAGGGAAAATTATTGATATTTGGCTAAAAATTTTTTAGTGTAATTTGCCAAATATTTCTGGCGAGGCAAAAATTGATGAAATTTTCGTTTTTTCGCGAGTTGAATATAACGCGCAATGGCTCAATTTTTGTTGAATTTTGATCATCACTAGATGAAAAAGTTGGAAATTAGATCTAGAAAAAGGGAAAATTATTAATATTTGGCTGAAAATTTTTTAGTGTAATTTGCCAAATATTTCTGGCGAGGCAAAAATTGATGAAATTTTCGTTTTTTCGCGAGTTGAATATAACGCGCAATGGCTCAATTTCTGTTGAATACTGATCATTTCTAGATGAAAAAGTTTGGAATTAGATCTAGAAAAAGGGAAAATTATTGATATTTGGCTGAAAATTTTTTAGTGTAATTTGCCAAATATTTCTGGCGAGGCAAAAATTGATGAAATTTTCGTTTTTTCGCGAGTTGAATATAACGCGCAATGGCTCAATTTTTGTTGAATTTTGATCATCACTAGATGAAAAAGTTGGAAATTAGATCTAGAAAAAGGGAAAATCATTGATATTTGGCTGAAAATTTTTTAGTGTAATTTGCCAAATATTTCTGGCGAGGCAAAAATTGATGAAATTTTCGTTTTTTCGCGAGTTGAATATAACGCGCAATGGCTCAAGTTTTGTTGAATTTTGATCATCACTAGATGAAAAAGTTGGAAATTAGATCTAGAAAAAGGGAAAATCATTGATATTTGGCTGAAAATTTTTTAGTGTAATTTGCCAAATATTTCTGGCGAGTCAAAAATTGATGAAATTTTCGTTTATTCGCGAGTTGAATATAACGCGCAATGGCTCAAGTTTTGTTGAATTTTGATCATCACTAGATGAAAAAGTTGGAAATTAGATCTAGAAAAAGGGAAAATTATTGATATTTGGCTGAAAATTTTTTAGTGTAATTTGCCAAATATTTCTGGCGAGGTAAAAATTGATGGAATTTTCGTTTTTTGCAAGTTGAATATAACGCGCAATGGCTCAATTTCTGTTGAATACTGATCATTTCTAGATAAAAAAGTTTGGAATTAAATCTAGAAAAAGGGAAAATTATTGATATTTGGCTGAAAATTTTTTAGTGTAATTTGCCAAATATTTCTGGCGAGGCAAAAATTGATGAAATTTTCGTTTTTTGGCAAGTTGAATATAACGCGCAATGGCTCAATTTTTGTTGAATTTTGATCATCACTAGATGAAAAAGTTGAAAATTAGATCTAGAAAAAGGGAAAATTATTGATTTTTGGCTGAAAATTTTTTAGTGTAATTTGACAAATATTTCTGGCGAGGGAAAAATTGATTAAATTTTCATTCTCTCAGAAGTTGAAACTAACGCGCTGTTGCTCAAATATTGTTCAATTTTGTTCGTTAATAAATGAAAAAGTTCAAAATTAGATCTAGAATTAGAGATAATAAATGATCTTAGGCTAAAAATTTTTTAGAGTATTTTGCCAAATATTTCTGGCAAGGCAGAAGCTGATTAAATTTTCATTTTTTCACAATTTGAAACTAACGCGCAGTTGTTTAATTTTTGTCTAATTTTGTTCGTTAATAAATGAAAAAGTTCAAAATTAGATCTAGAATTAGAGATAATAAATGATCTTAGGCTAAAAATTTTTAACTGTATTTTGCCAAATATTTCTGGCGAGGCAAAAATTGATGAAATTTTCGTTCTTTCGCGAGTTGAATATAACGCGCAATGGCTTAATTTTTGTTGAAGTTTGATCATCACTAGATGAAAGAGTTGGAAATTAGATCTAGAAAAAGGGAAAATAATTGATATTTGGCTGAAAATTTTTTAGTGTAATTTGCCAAATATTTCTGGCGAGGCAAAAATTGATGAAATTTTCGTTTTTTCGCGAGTTGCATATAACGCGCAATGGCTCAATTTTTGTTGAATTTTGATCATCACTAGATGAAAAAGTTGGAAATTAGATCTAGAAAAAGGGAAAATCATTGATATTTGGCTGAAAATTTTTTAGTGTAATTTGCCAAATATTTCTGGCGAGGCAAAAATTGATAAAATTTTCGTTTTTTCGCGAGTTGAATATAACGCGCAATGGCTCAAGTTTTGTTGAATTTTGATCATCACTAGATGAAAAAGTTGGAAATTAGATCTAGAAAAAGGGAAAATTATTGATATTTGGCTGAAAATTTTTTAGTGTAATTTGCCAAATATTTCTGGCGAGGCAAAAATTGATGAAATTATCGTTTTTTGGCGAGTTGAATATAACGCGCAATGGCTCAATTTTTGTTGAATTTTGATCATCACTAAATGAAAAAGTTGGAAATTAGATCTAGAAAAAGGGAAAATCATTGATATTTGGCTGAAAATTTTTTAGTGTAATTTGCCAAATATTTCTGGCGAGGCAAAAATTGATAAAATTTTCGTTTTTTCGCGAGTTGAATATAACGCGCAATGGCTCAATTTTTGTTGAATTTTGATCATCACTAGATGAAAAAGTTGGAAATTAGATCTAGAAAAAGGGAAAATTATTAATATTTGGCTGAAAATTTTTTAGTGTAATTTGCCAAATATTTCTGGCAAGGCAAAAATTGATAAAATTATCGTTTTTTGGCGAGTTGAATATAACGCGCAATGGCTTAATTTTTGTTGAAGTTTGATCATCACTAGATGAAAGAGTTGGAAATTAGATCTAGAAAAAGGAAAAATTATTGATATTTGGCTGAAAATTTTTTAGTGTAATTTGCCAAATATTTCTGGCGAGGCAAAAATTGATGAAATTATCGTTTTTTGGCGAGTTGAATATAACGCGCAATGGCTCAATTTTTGTTGAATTTTGATCATCACTAGATGAAAAAGTTGGAAATTAGATCTAGAAAAAGGGAAAATCATTGATATTTGGCTGAAAATTTTTTAGTGTAATTTGCCAAATATTTCTGGCGAGGCAAAAATTGATAAAATTTTCGTTTTTTCGCGAGTTGAATATAACGCGCAATGGCTCAATTTTTGTTGAATTTTGATCATCACTAGATGAAAAAGTTGGAAATTAGATCTAGAAAAAGGGAAAATTATTAATATTTGGCTGAAAATTTTTTAGTGTAATTTGCCAAATATTTCTGGCAAGGCAAAAATTGATAAAATTATCGTTTTCTGGCTAGTTGAATATAACGCGCAATGGCTTAATTTTTGTTGAAGTTTGATCATCACAAGATGAAAAAGTTGGAAATTAGATCTAGAAAAAGGGAAAATCATTGATATTTGGCTGAAAATTTTTTAGTGTAATTTGCCAAATATTTCTGGCGAGGCAAAAATTGATAAAATTTTCGTTTTTTCGCGAGTTGAATATAACGCGCAATGGCTCAATTTTTGTTGAATTTTGATCATCACTAGATGAAAAAGTTGGAAATTAGATCTAGAAAAAGGGAAAATCATTGATATTTGGCTGAAAATTTTTTAGTGTAATTTGCCAAATATTTCTGGCGAGGCAAAAATTGATGAAATTATCGTTTTTTGGCGAGTTGAATATAACGCGCAATGGCTTAATTTTTGTTGAAGTTTGATCATCACTAGATGAAAAAGTTGGAAATTAGATCTAGAAAAAGGGAAAATCATTGATATTTGGCTGAAAATTTTTTAGTGTAATTTGCCAAATATTTCTGGCGAGGCAAAAATTGATGAAATTTTCGTTTTTTCGCGAGTTGAATATAACGCGCAATGGCTCAAGTTTTGTTGAATTTTGATCATCACTAGATGAAAAAGTTGGAAATTAGATCTAGAAAAAGGGAAAATTATTGATTTTTGGCTGAAAATTTTTTAGTGTAATTTGCCAAATATTTCTGGCGAGGCAAAAATTGATGAAATTTTCGTTTTTTCGCGAGTTGAATATAACGCGCAATGGCTCAAGTTTTGTTGAATTTTGATCATCACTAGATGAAAAAGTTGGAAATTAGATCTAGAAAAAGGGAAAATCATTGATATTTGGCTGAAAATTTTTTAGTGTAATTTGCCAAATATTTCTGGCGAGTCAAAAATTGATGAAATTTTCGTTTATTCGCGAGTTGAATATAACGCGCAATGGCTCAAGTTTTGTTGAATTTTGATCATCACTAGATGAAAAAGTTGGAAATTAGATCTAGAAAAAGGGAAAATTATTGATATTTGGCTGAAAATTTTTTAGTGTAATTTGCCAAATATTTCTGGCGAGGTAAAAATTGATGGAATTTTCGTTTTTTGCAAGTTGAATATAACGCGCAATGGCTCAATTTCTGTTGAATACTGATCATTTCTAGATAAAAAAGTTTGGAATTAAATCTAGAAAAAGGGAAAATTATTGATATTTGGCTGAAAATTTTTTAGTGTAATTTGCCAAATATTTCTGGCGAGGCAAAAATTGATGAAATTTTCGTTTTTTGGCAAGTTGAATATAATGCGCAATGGCTCAATTTTTGTTGAATTTTGATCATCACTAGATGAAAAAGTTGAAAATTAGATCTAGAAAAAGGGAAAATTATTGATTTTTGGCTGAAAATTTTTTAGTGTAATTTGACAAATATTTCTGGCGAGGGAAAAATTGATTAAATTTTCATTCTCTCAGAAGTTGAAACTAACGCGCTGTTGCTCAAATATTGTTCAATTTTGTTCGTTAATAAATGAAAAAGTTCAAAATTAGATCTAGAATTAGAGATAATAAATGATCTTAGGCTAAAAATTTTTAACTGTATTTTGCCAAATATTTCTGGCGAGGCAAAAATTGATGAAATTTTCGTTCTTTCGCGAGTTGAATATAACGCGCAATGGCTTAATTTTTGTTGAAGTCTGATCATCACTAGATGAAAGAGTTGGAAATTAGATCTAGAAAAAGGGAAAATAATTGATATTTGGCTGAAAATTTTTTAGTGTAATTTGCCAAATATTTCTGGCGAGGCAAAAATTGATGAAATTATCGTTTTTTGGCGAGTTGAACATAACGCGCAATGGCTCAATTTTTGTTGAATTTTGATCATCACTAGATGAAAAAGTTGGAAATTAGATCTAGAAAAAGGGAAAATCATTGATATTTGGCTGAAAATTTTTTAGTGTAATTTGCCAAATATTTCTGGCGAGGCAAAAATTGATAAAATTTTCGTTTTTTCGCGAGTTGAATATAACGCGCAATGGCTCAAGTTTTGTTGAATTTTGATCATCACTAGATGAAAAAGTTGGAAATTAGATCTAGAAAAAGGGAAAATTATTGATATTTGGCTGAAAATTTTTTAGTGTAATTTGCCAAATATTTCTGGCGAGGCAAAAATTGATAAAATTTTCGTTTTTTCGCGAGTTGAATATAACGCGCAATGGCTCAATTTTTGTTGAATTTTGATCATCACTAGATGAAAAAGTTGGAAATTAGATCTAGAAAAAGGGAAAATTATTAATATTTGGCTGAAAATTTTTTAGTGTAATTTGCCAAATATTTCTGGCAAGGCAAAAATTGATAAAATTATCGTTTTTTGGCGAGTTGAATATAACGCGCAATGGCTCAATTTTTGTTGAATTTTGATCATCACTAGATGAAAAAGTTGGAAATTAGATCTAGAAAAAGGGAAAATCATTGATATTTGGCTGAAAATTTTTTAGTGTAATTTGCCAAATATTTCTGGCGAGGCAAAAATTGATAAAATTTTCGTTTTTTCGCGAGTTGAATATAACGCGCAATGGCTCAATTTTTGTTGAATTTTGATCATCACTAGATGAAAAAGTTGGAAATTAGATCTAGAAAAAGGGAAAATTATTAATATTTGGCTGAAAATTTTTTAGTGTAATTTGCCAAATATTTCTGGCAAGGCAAAAATTGATAAAATTATCGTTTTCTGGCTAGTTGAATATAACGCGCAATGGCTTAATTTTTGTTGAAGTTTGATCATCACAAGATGAAAAAGTTGGAAATTAGATCTAGAAAAAGGGAAAATCATTGATATTTGGCTGAAAATTTTGTAGTGTAATTTGCCAAATATTTCTGGCGAGGCAAAAATTGATAAAATTTTCGTTTTTTCGCGAGTTGAATATAACGCGCAATGGCTCAATTTTTGTTGAATTTTGATCATCACTAGATGAAAAAGTTGGAAATTAGATCTAGAAAAAGGGAAAATCATTGATATTTGGCTGAAAATTTTTTAGTGTAATTTGCCAAATATTTCTGGCGAGGCAAAAATTGATGAAATTATCGTTTTTTGGCGAGTTGAATATAACGCGCAATGGCTTAATTTTTGTTGAAGTTTGATCATCACTAGATGAAAAAGTTGGAAATTAGATCTAGAAAAAGGGAAAATCATTGATATTTGGCTGAAAATTTTTTAGTGTAATTTGCCAAATATTTCTGGCGAGGCAAAAATTGATGAAATTTTCGTTTTTTCGCGAGTTGAATATAACGCGCAATGGCTCAAGTTTTGTTGAATTTTGATCATCACTAGATGAAAAAGTTGGAAATTAGATCTAGAAAAAGGGAAAATTATTGATTTTTGGCTGAAAATTTTTTAGTGTAATTTGCCAAATATTTCTGGCGAGGCAAAAATTGATGAAATTTTCGTTTTTTCGCGAGTTGAATATAACGCGCAATGGCTCAAGTTTTGTTGAATTTTGATCATCACTAGATGAAAAAGTTGGAAATTAGATCTAGAAAAAGGGAAAATCATTGATATTTGGCTGAAAATTTTTTAGTGTAATTTGCCAAATATTTCTGGCGAGTCAAAAATTGATGAAATTTTCGTTTATTCGCGAGTTGAATATAACGCGCAATGGCTCAAGTTTTGTTGAATTTTGATCATCACTAGATGAAAAAGTTGGAAATTAGATCTAGAAAAAGGGAAAATTATTGATATTTGGCTGAAAATTTTTTAGTGTAATTTGCCAAATATTTCTGGCGAGGTAAAAATTGATGGAATTTTCGTTTTTTGCAAGTTGAATATAACGCGCAATGGCTCAATTTCTGTTGAATACTGATCATTTCTAGATAAAAAAGTTTGGAATTAAATCTAGAAAAAGGGAAAATTATTGATATTTGGCTGAAAATTTTTTAGTGTAATTTGCCAAATATTTCTGGCGAGGCAAAAATTGATGAAATTTTCGTTTTTTGGCAAGTTGAATATAATGCGCAATGGCTCAATTTTTGTTGAATTTTGATCATCACTAGATGAAAAAGTTGAAAATTAGATCTAGAAAAAGGGAAAATTATTGATTTTTGGCTGAAAATTTTTTAGTGTAATTTGACAAATATTTCTGGCGAGGGAAAAATTGATTAAATTTTCATTCTCTCAGAAGTTGAAACTAACGCGCTGTTGCTCAAATATTGTTCAATTTTGTTCGTTAATAAATGAAAAAGTTCAAAATTAGATCTAGAATTAGAGATAATAAATGATCTTAGGCTAAAAATTTTTTAGAGTATTTTGCCAAATATTTCTGGCAAGGCAGAAGCTGATTAAATTTTCATTTTTTCACAATTTGAAACTAACGCGCAGTTGTTTAATTTTTGTCTAATTTTGTTCGTTAATAAATGAAAAAGTTCAAAATTAGATCTAGAATTAGAGATAATAAATGATCTTAGGCTAAAAATTTTTAACTGTATTTTGCCAAATATTTCTGGCGAGGCAAAAATTGATGAAATTTTCGTTCTTTCGCGAGTTGAATATAACGCGCAATGGCTTAATTTTTGTTGAAGTCTGATCATCACTAGATGAAAGAGTTGGAAATTAGATCTAGAAAAAGGGAAAATAATTGATATTTGGCTGAAAATTTTTTAGTGTAATTTGCCAAATATTTCTGGCGAGGCAAAAATTGATGAAATTATCGTTTTTTGGCGAGTTGAACATAACGCGCAATGGCTCAATTTTTGTTGAATTTTGATCATCACTAGATGAAAAAGTTGGAAATTAGATCTAGAAAAAGGGAAAATCATTGATATTTGGCTGAAAATTTTTTAGTGTAATTTGCCAAATATTTCTGGCGAGGCAAAAATTGATAAAATTTTCGTTTTTTCGCGAGTTGAATATAACGCGCAATGGCTCAAGTTTTGTTGAATTTTGATCATCACTAGATGAAAAAGTTGGAAATTAGATCTAGAAAAAGGGAAAATTATTGATATTTGGCTGAAAATTTTTTAGTGTAATTTGCCAAATATTTCTGGCGAGGCAAAAATTGATGAAATTATCGTTTTTTGGCGAGTTGAATATAACGCGCAATGGCTCAATTTTTGTTGAATTTTGATCATCACTAAATGAAAAAGTTGGAAATTAGATCTAGAAAAAGGGAAAATCATTGATATTTGGCTGAAAATTTTTTAGTGTAATTTGCCAAATATTTCTGGCGAGGCAAAAATTGATAAAATTTTCGTTTTTTCGCGAGTTGAATATAACGCGCAATGGCTCAATTTTTGTTGAATTTTGATCATCACTAGATGAAAAAGTTGGAAATTAGATCTAGAAAAAGGGAAAATTATTAATATTTGGCTGAAAATTTTTTAGTGTAATTTGCCAAATATTTCTGGCAAGGCAAAAATTGATAAAATTATCGTTTTTTGGCGAGTTGAATATAACGCGCAATGGCTTAATTTTTGTTGAAGTTTGATCATCACTAGATGAAAGAGTTGGAAATTAGATCTAGAAAAAGGAAAAATTATTGATATTTGGCTGAAAATTTTTTAGTGTAATTTGCAAAATATTTCTGGCGAGGCAAAAATTGATGAAATTATCGTTTTTTGGCGAGTTGAATATAACGCGCAATGGCTCAATTTTTGTTGAATTTTGATCATCACTAGATGAAAAAGTTGGAAATTAGATCTAGAAAAAGGGAAAATCATTGATATTTGGCTGAAAATTTTTTAGTGTAATTTGCCAAATATTTCTGGCGAGGCAAAAATTGATAAAATTTTCGTTTTTTCGCGAGTTGAATATAACGCGCAATGGCTCAAGTTTTGTTGAATTTTGATCATCACTAGATGAAAAAGTTGGAAATTAGATCTAGAAAAAGGGAAAATTATTGATATTTGGCTGAAAATTTTTTAGTGTAATTTGCCAAATATTTCTGGCGAGGCAAAAATTGATGAAATTATCGTTTTTTGGCGAGTTGAATATAACGCGCAATGGCTCAATTTTTGTTGAATTTGATCATCACTAAATGAAAAAGTTGGAAATAGATCTAGAAAAAGGGAAAATCATTGATATTTGCTGAAAATTTTTTAGTGTAATTTGCCAAATATTTCTGGCGAGGCAAAAATTGATAAAATTTTCGTTTTTTCGCGAGTTGAATATAACGCGCATGGCTCAATTTTTCTTGAATTTTGATCATCACTAGATGAAAAAGTTGGAAATTAGATCTAGAAAAAGGGAAAATTATTAATATTTGGCTGAAATTTTTTAGTGTAATTTGCCAAATATTTCTGGCAAGGCAAAAATTGATAAAATTATCGTTTTTTGGCGAGTTGAA